>JAUCMR010000043.1:9250579-9278609 GCA_032357425.1 Enteromius argenteus | reverse complement strand
ATAATGTTTGGAAATGTAAACTGATATTTCCAACTGACACGCTACCGCAAAAGATAGAAATAACCGACTTAAAACCAGTTTTTGTTGGTGAAAATACTAGTGGCCTAAGACTTTTGCACAGTACTGTATGTATTTTACATTTTATTATTATTATTAAAATTTTTATTTTTAATGCTACTCAAACTACTAAATAAAAATAACAATAACAAAAAAAGTGGAAAAAAGGAGTATTTAAGAAAAAATATAATTGTACTTTTAAAATAAGTAATAAGATAAAATTATATAAAAAAAAAAAGATAAAAATTATATAATTTTTTTAAGTTACATTACTAATATATTCTTAGTTTCTTCATCTTCAAACATTAAACCATCAAACTTTTGATTCTGACAGAAAACCAGAGAGAGCCACACTTCACTTTAACTTACTTCATTAAATTCCTATTTAATAATCACACTCAGCCATATGGCAATTTTGGTTTTATCTAAATTACTCCTCATGCATCATCCTGAAAGTTTTGACTTTATGACCCTGAAAACATATTAAAATGAATATGAATTCAGACATTATAACATGCTTATCATAGAAGAGATTTAATGTATGAATTATATTTTAATGCATGTCATAGACCATCATAACATGATAAATTGTTATGCTGCTTTTATCAGTATCATACAAACTTTATACAATGCTGATAATGCGGTCATAACAGTTTGTATTTGGGCAAATTATTTCAAGGACTGGACAGTGAGCAATAAAAACCGCCACAAAAGGGAGTATCTCTTCAGGCCAGAATGCTTTGGTTCACAGTGTCCTCCGCCCCAGGCCCGGTGAATTATCAGCGTTCCAGTGAACTGACTTTTTTTTGAGAGCGGAGAACATTCACTCACCATGACTTCTGTGTTCCTCAGAACGTTCTGGTAGCCAGCAGGATGCAGTACGATGCCGCTGGGGTTTGTGTAAACACCGTGAATATGGAGCACGCTCAGTCTTCTCTTCTCTTGAGCCCACTCCAGAACCTGCACACACAAGCACACAGCGGCATTTCATACTCCACTGCTTCCAATCCGGCTCCCACTAGGAGCGTCCAGCTGCTTTTAATGACTGCAGGTTCTAATCAAGAGGCATTTGATGGAAAAGGTGCATAAACACCCTGCCTAAAGGCCACGCTATGGAAAACCACACACGGCCTGATGAATAAAGACACAGGGAACTGAACATGCAGTCACTTGTGTTTCCGAGGGCCCTTCAGGTGAGCTGCTGTAGAGCTTACATGCACTAATGCACTACATGACGCTTGGCCAGAGACCATAAGGCTAATTTTATGGCTAATAGCTGAAGCTTTCACTGGTTTGTGCTCAAGGAAATTTATGGCCAAAGGCAAACAGAGATGAACCCAGTGCACTGAACATCTGAGGAACAGCGTTTCACAGCTTTATTTCGAAGCACACTTTGCTTTTAGTTTGAGCCGAAAGCAACCGATGATCTGATGATGGGTATTTTTGTACAAGTCCCTATAGTCTCTTCTTCAGACATTTTTATCTGTTTTATATGTGTTTTATATTAATATGTTTATGCGTTTTATATTGATATTGAATGGTTTCTAAAGAAGACAGCCAGAAGAAAGAAGAAGAATATCCAGCTTTGAATCACAGGAATAAATTACCTTTTTTAAAACATATTCAAATAGAAAATAATTATTTCAAATTGTAATTTTTTGAATTCTTTTGATTTTGTTTTTTACTTTTCAAATTGAGAGTTCAGATGCAAAAGCCTCCAAGTGCTGTTTGAAATGTTTTCATTGCCATTAAACAAAGAAGAAAAATACACATTTTCTAAGCAAATTTCATAGGCTTTTGCATCTGAACTCTTCATATACATATATATATATATTACCAAATAAAATATTAAACTTGTAATTTATAAGAATGTTTGATTGATAGATAGAATTAACTACTTACAAAATAACACAATAACAACATAATTATACTAATAATAATCAATTAGTCACTTTTTATTTTATACCAATAGTCAATTAGTATAAAACTTTTACTTATTTAATATTGTTACTTCAGAAAATACATTTCATGGAGAATAAATTACATTTAGTTTATCAAAGCCAGCACTACATGTATGCACTGAACAAATCCAATTCTAAAAGTTAGACCTCAAATGGTTATCGTCCAATAAGGCAGTCTGAACTGTGATGCTAATTCACCTCGTTTATACAGAAAACACAGCTGGTACCTTCTTCTCATCTGTGAGATCCAGAGACTCCAGCTTGGTCCCTTGGTGTGCGGCGTAAATCTCTAGCAGATTGTCAAAGTTAGTGGTAAGGACCAGAGCGCCGCTCTCCATCAACTGCAGCACGGAGCGAAGGAGATGCTTCCCAGCGTTCTCCATCTTACACTCCAAGTCATCAAACACCTCGTAGAGGCAGTCTTTAAAAAAGGTGGAGCGTACATTTCCCGTCCTCTACAGAAACCAAAAGAAAGAAATTTGAGCTGGATAGAAAAACAAATCATCTTCAGGAGTATTCAAATAACTTTTCTGGGAATGCAGAGCTAAAGGAGTCAACCAAAGCAGGCTTTTAAAGGGGAAAATAAACATTATCTTCTTCAAAGGCCTTGAAATGTTCTCTATTGAACACATCACAACTAAGCATCTTAATTAATACATATATTTAGGCTAATCTTGCAGGCAATGAAATTAGCGTGGTGGTGTTCAACAATGCAAATTTCAACCCCGATAACAGGAACGTCATAAAAAACAGAATACTTCAATCAAATATTTAGGCTATTTCTGTAGGTAATTAATAACTCTGCACAATATTTTTGACTCCAGAGTATGTAAGAGATTGTGAAGAGAGTGCTGAGAATATGAGTTTTGACAGCAGTGCCCTTGTCTTGGTCAGACACAATCTCATTACACTGAGCTGAATTCATTCTCTGAGCTTGGCAGGGCCACATGGAAAACCAGACACAGAGAGAGAGAGAGAAAGAGAGAGAGAGAGAGAGAGAGAGGTGCTGCTATGAATAGCTTGCAGAATCCACTTTCTCAGGAAGAGGCTAATTATCAGCACCTCCACACCTGACATGAGCTAATGCCTCTGATCTCAGTGGTGTAAATGTCTTTCAACTGTTTACACCTGGTATTAGCCTCTGTCTCTGTGCCCGATCAAAAGCTGTCAGCATTAAATAGCAATGAAAAATGTATCCCAAACTTCTTCTTTTTTTTATTAAACCACTTAAAACTGCATTTGCAGGGATCCAGACTGTACCTAAAACAGCTAAAACAGCAAATTATATTTTCCCCAAAATCAATGGATCCTCTGCAGTAAATGGGTGCCATCAGAATAAATAGCTAATGAAAAACTGTTTCTTACAAACATGCAGAAAAAAAACATTATTCGACAGACTGGTAATGATGATTACTTGTGGATTATTGTGATTTCTTTTTCTATCAGCCATTTGTACTTTCATTCTGATGGCACCCATTCACTGCAGAAAGAAAAAGTTGAAATGTGATTATACTTTCTATGCTTTCTTTATAAGTTTCTCAATTACAGCCATGATTTCATGCGTGTTAAATTCAATATGGTATCTACCCTCAATACGGTCTATTTTTTTTTTTTTTCTGGAGCCCTGATTTAAGTATTCAATGAGAAATAACAGCATTGGGCAACAAGCATTCAGAAATGAGATGAACATGCAATCAATCTGGGTCTGGAATTTTTTGTGCTTATCAACATGGTGACTCAATAACATTGATGTCAGATCAAAAAAGCAGTCTGAAAGTCTCAAGCGTGACTTATATGTTCATGCCCAAACATGTCAAAGCTCTAATGTATTTTGACTGGCATCCACTGACTTCCTGCAAACATTACAAAGAATGCATGCAACTAAAGAAATATGTAATGCCGAAGCTGAATGGACTAGCATCTAGTTGCGGCACGTTGTTCTGGAGGTGTGAGTCCTGGACGCGTGTTCAGATTAGCCCAGTTTTTTTGCGCCACTGCTCTCCTCATGTGAGGCTCAAAACTCTCACAAGTAGGTTAAATCACTGAAAGACCTCACACTAACAATAACAAACAAACCGAGCTTGGAAATTCACTGGGTGGAGACAGACAGCAGGCTGATGTTTTTCTAGGATAGTTATTTTGTTGATGTGAATTGTTCAGCTACAGCCATTCCAGGCAACGAAACCCCAGCAGTAGAGCTGAAATTCATTACCTAACTCCCTTTCACAAGTCTAATGCCATCTAAATCCTCTAGTGACACTGGTGGGTTTGGATGCAAATGATACTGAGGCTTAACAATGAAAAACAGGAATAAATCCCTGAGTGCTGTTTTGACGGGGCGACAAAAACAACAACACTGGTGGCACGTGAAAGCCCCATTTTGGTTGCAGAGAGAAGAAGGGACAAACTCATAGTTGTGCTCTTCAGTCCAAGCATTGCCTGGAATTGTGTTCATGATCCACACTTTTATTAGGGATCAACAATACAGATTTTTCCTTGCCCTGCCAACTTGAAACTGAAACATTGTATGTTTAGCAAAATAATTGAAATGGTATTTTTTATCATTACAAATTTCATCGTCTCTATTTTGATGAACGGTATGAACTCATAAATCCTAAGCTCCGTCTTTTAGTCAATGCTGTTTACTGTGGATGTGTGAACAAAATATATGACAAAATATATGAATACATGAATAATAAATGTGGTTTACAAGATTTACAAGTGGTTAATCAAGATGTCAGCTGAACAGTTTATAAAATATAAGTAATGTTACAGTTACATTTACCTCAAAAAGTCATTCACTGTATATAACTATATATATATATACATAGAGAGAGAGAGAGTATGTGTACCTTCAAAAGTGTAAAGAAATTTTTTTTAAAAACTTCTTACCGGTGAAAGTTTCTGGATAAGGTCATGAGCAACATGCACCAGGTTCTTGTCCTCTTGCAGACTTTTTTGGAAGCGACGGCTCTCTTCCTCCTCAAGCAGATCAAAGTCATTGGCAGCATCTAGAAGTGCCTGGATCAGACCTTTCCAGGAGCGCAGAGCGGGCACCTGAGGAGCAACGGCTGAACTCACCCCCGTGCCGATCACCAGCACCAGCTCAGGAGCACGCTTGGTTTTCAGGCTGGGCAACAACTTCCTTTAGTCAGCCGAGGAAGAGGAAATGTAATAATGTCAGAGGAAACACGCACATGGACGGAACTAGGCTTCAAAGATGCATGCAAAGCATGGCTTAATCTGACTTGATGAAAAATATGATCTGAAACTTTTAAACAAACAATCAGTAAAAGGAGGTCCTTAACTATAAGAAAACAAGTTTTCTATTTCTTCTCTGTGATGTTGGTGATTTTTGAAAACTTCTTCAATGTTGGACATGTCTAAAAACAAAAAACAAACCTGGTTTGTGTAACTTGTATTGATGTGTTTTAAAATAATTATTTCTAATTCTTTCAAAATCTGTCTCATCCAGTCCTCTACGTTTTAAAGGAAACACAAAAGAAGGTATCTTCTTCTTGTGCTCTTACAGGAAATACAAAATAAAATATTTTGAATAATTCTGGTCACAAAACAATTTCAAATCCCGCTGACTTCAAATGATTCGACAAAAAGTACAATGGATATCAATGGGAACTAAAACTGGTTAACAGCTTTCTTTAAGAAATCTTGTTTTGAGTTCTTCACACAGTCACACAGGTTAGGAATGACACGAGGGAGTATAAATGACGACAGAACTTTCTATCATTTTTTTCAAAGAATAGGAAAAAATATCTGGTGAAGTCATTCTTATCAGAAGGTACAGGTCTTTGAAAGATCACATGTTCATCAGAACAGGTCAGCAAACAGGAGCTGACTTCGGTGAAGAATATTTGGCTCGCCCTGGGAATGTGCTGGCAGCTAAGCAAGACACAAACATCTGTTGTTTTCATACCTGGCCTTCTTAGCCACTGTGTCGCCATCCTCAGAGTCATGGGAAGGACGCTTCTCTGTCTTCACTGTAACAACAGAGGCCATTCGACTCCTGAGAAACAAAGTATTAATTCAGTACAATTAAAGCAACAAATATTGACTAGAATGCTAAACAACAGATGACAGACAAGACAGATAGAAGACAGAAACTACACAGGTTTAGGACATACTTCACTACCTATATATACACCTAGTGAATTTAAGTTTAAAGCTTGTGTGTTGTTACCAGGAATTAATCAGAACAATGTCAAGTGCTCATTTAGAAGGAGCTTTATTGAACTAATTGCCTTTGCCGTCTTGACACTGTAAGATGTATTCTCCTCTGACTAGAGGAACAGGTTTTAAGAGTATTCACCTGCTCAAGATGTAACGAAGAAATCTGAAGATGCTGCAGTGATTTGTTGTTTACACTTCACTTAGAAGCTAACAGATGTTAGGGCATATTCTTTGTGTTTTTCTTAGTTATTTTCTCAAATTCATGCCGTGACAGATTAGTGTGCATATAAAGAGCCCATAAAATCAATCATAACCTAACAACAAACACTGACCAGACATCCAAGATGAGCTAGCAAGCTAACAGGCTAGCTACAATTCTACCTTCAGCGCCTAATAGTCGAATTATTATAATACAGTAAAAAAAAAAAATTCTGCAAATCCTTGAATCTAATCCATTACAGATAGTATTAAAATAACTATTATTGTAAACTAGTTTCTGTTGTTTTAGCGGGGCTGTTTAATTGAAGTCTTCTGTCACCTGTTGCTTTTGTTCCATATGTGACACAATACAGCTTTAGCAAACAGACTAATATTACACTGTTGTCGATACGGATATTAGTTATCTCCAAACTACAAAAGTTACAAAACCTATATTAATAACGAGATAAGGGGCTTCATCAAAAGACAAAAATAAAGTAAGTTACCCAAACAAAAAAGATATCTTTCAAAACATAACTTACCCAGATGAACAGAGAGAGAAAAACGAGGATCCGAGTACTTTCTTAGATTTACTCGAGGCGTTTACTAATGATAAAATAAAACACTACACAAATATACTGTTTTTTATCGGCTTCCTCGATGCCAGTCAGAGTCTAAAACGCTAAAGGCCTTGAATGAATCAGTTCAGCCTTTAGCGAAGTACCTGTCCAGAGACTTTCCTCCAGGAGCGAGCCTTGTGTACATAAGCTCAGGCTTCACGTGTCCGCGCATCACAGCGGATGTGCGCGCCCCCGCGTGTGTCTATGGGAAGTGAAGGTTTAATCCGCCTGACACACACACACACACACACACACACAGTTGTTTTTGTGAATTGTGGGGACACTCTATAGGCCTAATGGTTTTTATACTGCACTAGCCATACCCCTTACAGGAAACTTTAGGCATTTTTACTTTATTTAAAAAAAAACTGTGTTTTATGAGCATTTTGAAAAATTGAGACGTGGGGTAATGTCCTCATAAGTCACCTTCTACATTGTAATACCTATGTCATACCCATGTGATTATACAAAATAGTTTTCTCAAATATCACAAAAAGGCACACAGAAACACATTGTGTTCCCATGTTTTATGGGGAGATTTCAAAGGCGTAATGGTTTTATACTGTACAAACTGTATTTTCTATCACCAAACACCAACCCTACACCTAAACCTACCTCACAGCAAGCGTTCTGCATTTTTAGATTTTCCAAAAACTGCCCCTACAAAAGTTAAAATCTACTGGCTGTTACTATCCTTGTGGGGACATCTGGTCTTCATAACGTAGCCACACACACACACACACACACACACACTTACAGGCAGTGGCTCCAAAGCCAAAAGTCTGTCAAAGTAGTAATTTGCATTTAATGATGTGAGATATTAAATGATGTGAGTAACATAGCTGATACATTATTAATCATCCAAACTTTTTTTATTATTATTTTATAAAATGGGAAGAAAAAAACAGCATGATAATACAGGCTAAACAGCGTTCTACCTTGATTCTGTAGGCGGCTGATCAAATTCATTGCTGTCGTTTGAACTACTCATGTTTTCTAGCATTTGTTTTCTTTGTCTTCTTCTCTGTTGTGCTTTTCTCCATTGGTCTCTTTTGCTTTGTTTCTCGCTCTCACTCATCTCTGCGACTGGTTTCACCTTTCCATGTCTTATTAGTCTGTACCAGGCCTCTCTTTGCTTTTCTAAATATTGTGCCCTTCTTGAGGGATCAGCATCGCGTCGAGCTCGGTATCTTCGCTGTTTCTCTGCTGCAGACATCTATAGCAATCATGAAAAGTGTTTAAAAAAAACTTTTATTCAATGAGGACACATTAAATTGGTCAAAATGACATTTATAATGAGATTTCTATTTCAAATAAATGCTGATGAAATGTATAACAGTATTTAGCAGCACAACTGTTTTAAACATTGATATTAATAAAAATAATGTCTTGCTTGAGCTGCAAATTTGCATATTAGAATAATTTCTGAAGGATGACACTGGAGTAATGAGGCTGAAAATTCAGCTTTATCTTTATCTTCTTTATTAATACATTTCATTTTAAAATATATTCAAATAAAAAAACTTGTTCTGTTCATTTCAATTAATCTTTCACAAATCTTACAGACCCCACTATGAACAGTAGTGCAAGTTATACTCAGATTTTTTATTAGTTAATTTTAATTAATTTTATTAGTTATATATAAACTACAACATACAAACAGGCTTAAATTAAAAAATGATACAGATTCATGTCTATGAGTAACATAGTTGACAGGTAGCATAGCTGACATACTTCTCTTTTTATGGTCAGACGCATGGCATTTTTTGCACAATAACATAATATAATGTAATCTCACTCTATGAACTATTATCAATGAAATATTAAATAAACCAGAGTCCACTTACCAGTTTGTTTTCAAAATCTCTGTCACTGAAAGGCAATGCAATCATGTGATGCAAGTCACATGGTTTTGGGACAAACTATTGCTCAGTTACAAGGGGGTGTTGTATTAGTTGACAAAATAGTGACATAACAATTCATGTTGATAATATAAATAATATGACTATTTTATACAGTATATATATATATATATATATATATATATATATATATATATAATAACAGATAAATAGTTTGTGTTCTGTCCTTTTGGTAAAAATCTGACAAGCATAAAACTTAATTAAAAATCATTAAAAAAATCATTTGTGTTGTTAAAATTGCATAAATAATATAATATAATAATTTTATAGCATTGGCAAACAGGCAACTCAATGGCAGATGGCTGCAGAAAGAGCCAAAGTCTGTAAGTTGCTTCTTTTATAGCGGTTCAGTCTCAGTGAAAGTAGGATATGTTCCCATTTAAATGCTGCCTACAATAAAACAGTTAATGGGTTAATAGCAGGGCATGCTCTATTTTGGACAGGTCCTGATGTGCCTGTGGTTAATGAAGCTTTAAGCTTTTTATAGCCTCTTGCGTAGAGACAAGGTAGCATCCTTATTTTCAGTACTTTCTTCCTCTAGTTGTCTCTTTTCACTGACTGGCCATGTATTTGATTGCTTCCCACTAACTGCACTTAAACATTAACAGAACTTAAATAAAATAGGTAACTGTTAAGGATTCAGCGATGAAGCCATGATGTTCATCTTTATAAATCAGCAGACGCAAAAGTGATGAAGAGGAGAAATGCTTTTTTTGTTTTTACATTTTTTAATACAGTATTTACTGCTAGCTGATGAATGATAAAAGTCATGGGTTAGTAGTAGAGTTGTCTGACACCTAGTGGTTCATGTTTTGAGGGAAAAAAAACAAAACTGCTGGACTGTTAGAGATTTTATTACATCAAGAAATGTTGATAAATAACGTAGCCATATTCATATGGTAATTTTATGCGGGATGCTGAGGGGATCAATCACAAACCAAGGAGAAGCATTATGGTATATCCAGGTCTGATACTGCAGTATTTACTAGGATATTGCTTTGGTTGACACTAATACTTCTAGATAAACAAACAAGACCCATTAGATTCGTTATTTAGTGAAAAATTAATGTCTAAAATAACTGCAGATGCAGTTCTTTGAAAATCATTTCTAGCACATTTCTGGTTCAGTTTAACATTTCACGAGATCAGTTTAACATTCAGTAATCACAGGCACTCAACTTTATGAAGCAGAAAAATCAATCCTGCAAGCCTTCACACAACACAAGCAAGTCTTCCAATGCATTATTATTAGATAAATAAAGTCATATTCTTAAAGCTTGCTTCAAAATGATATTTCAGTCAAAATCTACTGGATTACCACACTGGGAAACTAGCAAGGTTTTTGGATTTTTATAGTATTTTACAAAACGCTATAGAGAGTGAAGGCACTGTGCTTGCTCCTTTTCAGCTAAATGAAAAAAGTATTTGCAAAAACTTCAAAAAAATAAAATAAAATGATCACAATTATTTTCAATTTAGCATAAATTTAAATGCAACAACACTACCCCTGTATATAAATACTTTTTAAAAATACAATTTGAACAATATATATCTTTTTCTCCTCCCTTTTTTTGCTTTACAGTAATAAGAGCTGGGGGTAAATATAATGTCATAATAGAAAAAAGTTCCTAAAATTAATTTTCTTTAAACATTTCATCATTTACTGATTTTAGTGTTGAGATGAACTATGACCGAGACATGTTCTTGAGAGTTTTGTGAACATTGTATTAGTCACAGCATAACAGAAGAAATGTTTGTGCCAAATCCATGTAATGTAGTAAAGGGTGTGTCCTATGGTACATTTTGAGCATGATAACACCAGAAAGACTTTGGGTATCTAGGCAGGATGGTGCACAGTGTTTCTCTTTAAACTGAGATTGAACCTTCCCTAAAGTTAGTCTTTCCAATCAGAACGTTCAGCAGAACGGCCTTTCCCTCTCCACACTCCTTCTGCGCCTTTTTAATGATGTCATCAAGCTGCGACTCATCCTCTCGGCCAATCAGGTAACCTTTGCCCCCATAACCATCGGCTACAATATGGTAATCTGCAAGGAAGGAGGTGGAACGGAACAACATGTGAAGCAACTCACTCACTATGACTGATGAATATACGGTACATCCCTTTGGAAATGATTACATTAAACATTTTTGTGGATGATAAGTTTTACACTGTAGCATTGACATACAAGAATTTAACTACTGCATTGCACCGAAGCCTCTCACCTGTAAAGGCAAGACCGCAGGCTACGTTGCTCCCAAGCATAGGCACTTGTTCTCTGGAGATCTGACTCCAGCACGCATCGTTTCCCACCAGAGCGATCACTGGGGTCTGATGTGAGGCGACAAGACGGTCATTGGAGGTTTTCAAGAGAAAAGCCACAACAACAATGTTTATCAATCAATTTTATTCAAATCTTCTGAAGAGAATTAAATCGCTTTATATAATGAATTATTTAATCTCACTTTGGAGATTCTTTTGATAGTCCACTTTAGACATTCTGCTAACTATAAGTAACTTTGTAACTATATGTCAGCTAATTCTCTTTAATTTGCAACTATATTTCTAGTAACTCTCAGAGTAGACCGCTAGGGTAGGTTTAGGGTTAGTAGAACACGCTGACATATACTAGCAAAATTTCTGATAGTCAGTGCGTAGTACGTTGGGGACCCTTCAGAATAAAGTGTTGGGAGTTAAATAAAACTTTAAATTAAAATTAAAAACAACTGTATTCGTGTTTCAAAGATATAATTGACACAATCGACATAATTTTGGGTGAACTATCCCTTTAAGAGGTTGTAGATGTTGGAATGTTGTGCGTTTTTACAAAACACATTCTACTACATTCTGAACTTGACGCTGTAAAATTCAGAGATGTAAGTGACTGTTATGCGTGTTATTTTACCTTGTGACGTGTGAAGGTATCAAATTCAGCCACACTATATCCCAGTGAGCCATCACCGTAAACGATCCATACCTGTAAACAAGATATTGGCTACAGTACGTTCACATGCTCCTTTATAATGTGATAAAGATGAAGCACTTAGTGCAACGTGATTTTTAACCAGAAATAAATATTTGATGTAAAATCTTACCTCAGACTCAGGTCGACAAAGCTTTGCTCCCAGAGCAAAACCTCCTCCAACACCCAGAGTCCCAAAGGCCCCTGGTGCAAAGAGAGGCCACTAATCATTATGAACACAAATGCTATGAGTGGATTTCACGAAACAGAGATGGAGATTATTATGGAATTACATTTGTACCAAAACTGAACATAACTTCAAGACATGAACAGAAATATAATAACACTTTGAAAAAATAAATAAATAAACAATTAAAAAACAAACAATAAAATGTCAAAATCATTGATAATGAATCTCCTGCCACAGATTGCTTTTGGTGTTTTTGTCATAATAAATATTAACCAAGTTAAGAAAATGGGTTACACATTATTTTAAGGTGTCTTTGTTACAGTGTAATTATACATTTAAGCACTGAGCATGACTAGTTAACTACATGTACTTTTGTATGTATGTAATTTTGCATAATTAATTGTTATTATAATAGTAAGCACATGTAACAAGGGCACCTTAAAATAAAGTGTTACCAGAAAATGATGCTTCTTGTCAGAACCAAAGAAGAGTGTATTAAAAATTATTTCATTATATATGGATATGTTTTGAATGGTTTAAAAGTGTGTAATGAAGTTTACAAGCGCTGTTGTGTAAATTCAAATAAGCTTAAATCATCTTATGTTAACTTGCATAAGAATCTACAGATTCAGACATAATAATACTATGGAATCACAAACACAATAACTGTGACGGCTCGGCCACTAACCTGGGTCCAGCCAGCAAAGCGGGCCTCGGGGTCTCATGATATATGCAGCGCTGCCGACAAAATCACCCCCATCAGCCACTATGATGCTGTCCTCAGTCAAGAGCTCATCCACACGATGCAAAACACTCAGAGGGTTCAAATGTCTCTCTGTCTTCTCATGTGCTTTCGATCTGATCACAAAAATTGGCATAATGAAATACCAGTAGACAACATCAAACATAGCCAAACGTATATGGACAGACACCCCTTCTAACTATCAGGAGGGAACACTCCCAGTTGTTTGAATGTCCGTATGTTTTTGGCCATTTCGTGCAGGCCTGATTCTCTCTCCAGAGACAATGAATCCAAGCAGCTGAGATAAGATCACCTGTTAGCTTTCTCTTTGATGGTATCTCCTTCTTTCAGGCTCCTAGGCCATTCCTCTGGACATCTGTGTCCCTTCAAGGCTTTCGAGAGACGCAGGAGGAAAGAACCAGCATCACCTGAGTAAGTCAGGAAAGGAAACCTTGTCACATAATATACCAGCACACATAGTATATCTTTAAAGTTATATATATATATATATATATATATAAAATATTTATTTCATAATGTTATTTCCCCGCATTTTAAATTCTTATTATTCAATGAAAGGTTAGATTTTTGTGATTGTTTTTTAAATAAATGATCAGAAGGATTAACAATGCAAATTAATTTTCACAGCCTTCTTTTATGAACGGTGTCGATATTTTTGGCCATGACTATATATATAAAGCTATGTAAACTATAATAATCTATATTGTAAATGTATGCAGCTGTTCACCTTGAATTGCCACTGTTGGCTTCCAGAACATGTCTGAGTTCTTTAGTAACTGACTCCTGTCTCTGTTGACAGCGATGATTTTGCTCCGTCTGTTTAGCACTCGTCCATAACTCAGTCTGAAATCACACACAGTGCCTATGCACCAAAACAAACACATTCAGGAACAAGAACTATACAAAAACCCAGAGTTCCCAAATAACTTATAAATAATTCCATGACTGTGTATGTCTGAAATTTATTAACTTACTTTTCCAGGCATTTTAAAATTCATTGAGATTTCCAGACTTTCTGAGTATGTGTATGGAAAACATTTCTGCACATATTCCAACTGTTCAATAGGTGGCGATGTTTTTTCACCTGCCAGCAGAACGAGGTCAGCATCTTTTAAGGCATCTCTCCTGTTTTGTCTAATGTGCAGTGGACTGTTCTTTCCCAGCATCCCTCGGGACATTCCACCCAGGAAGCAGGGAATGCCTAAAGATTCTAATGCCTTTCTGGGACAGAAGCATAGGGGGAAAAAAACTCAAAATCAGACTAAAAATTGACTTCAGGCACGTGTTATGGATGCTTTTGATCAATCATGTAAATCACTGGTTGTTGTTGTTTTGGACTTGAAACCAAATGCAGTTTTGATCAATGTAATCTATATATACAGTACCAAGAGTCAACTGCCTAGACACACATACTGAATTTACATTTCTTAGGATCTTTGAAATCCTTGTGATCTGAATGTTTATACTGAAATACACTTGTATGTAGATACACTTACACAGCAGTGCCTCCATATTAATAAATAAATAAAACAAAATAAATAAATAATATTTAAGAATTGTAATATGTTTTGGATGAATTAGAGAGTGGGAAGTCACTATACATAATCTAAGTAGGTATTGTGACACTAAAGACAAAATATAAGATGGTATTGATTTGTTTGACATTTCTGTTCACTACGTAATTCACATACTTTATGTGTTATCTTGTATCCAGGTGCATCCACTTTTTTGTCTGGCATTGTATGAATTCATGTAATATGTCAGCATTAATTTACAGGATGGGGGTAAATCTGGACAGGTGACGCAAAGGTCAGAGATTAACAGACCTGAAAAGGCGATCCCTGAACTGTTCAATGAACATCTGAAGAGACAGCTACTCATTTACCTGACATCATCCGCTGGTGTAGGGGGCAATGTTGCCTGACTTCCTAACAGTATGACAGGTTTCTTGGCTCTGCTCACTAATTCCACACACCTTTGGACCTGGAAAGAGCAAAAGGTTAAGAGCCACTTAAAGTGCAAAGTGATCTTATCTTCTGTATTTGGGGCACAAGTCAACATTTCAACATTTCTCCTTCATCTTTGAGCTTTCTTTCCTGGGGTGGTTGTATAAGGGTTTAGACTAATAGTCATCTCTTTTTGTTTCTTTAAAACTGGTTATGTTTCTTTAAAGGTAGTCACTTCATAAGAATGATCACCTTTTGGTTAACTGCTAGCTGATCAGACTAGTTCTTAAGACACTGTCTTCACATTGAGGCTACCTTTATGCAACTGACACCTGGTTTTGTTTATGTAATGTGTTATATACTGAGACTGGATAATGATAACATTGTAACATTATCGTTATCATGATCAGTTGCATCTACGGTCTAACTTCCAATACGGTATATGGCACAACAGGGTAGACAAGTTTCACCTCATCCTCTGTGGCATGTGGGATGTGAACAGGAAGTGGGGAAAGATCACGTGTCTCCCAAGCTCCAGCAAACAAGTTTGATAAATGATTCCGGAGATACCTATGCGATGACAAGAATCAGCAATTGCTTCAATTATTAAAAAAAACATCACTTGTCATTAATTAACAAGATTATGTGTAGGAATAATAGTATGTGAAGAAATACCATGCAATGATTTTCCCCATCAGGCCTTTGGGAGTGTTTTTAGGAGCAAACTCTTTTTCCACCACATGGTAAGGGTACAGCGTGTCTATGGGAAACTCTATAAACACTGGACCTGTGAATCAAAGTAGAATGGCGCTCATAGAATTAAAAAACAGCACAAAATTCATCAAATAGTGGGTGCACTTTTCAATACTCATACGCACATGCGTATGTGAATAATGTAAGTAGGCTATAATCAATTACGGCTGATCACTGCATTGATGCAGAATAGTCCATGTCTGGATCTCGATGCAACGATTAATTTCAACACCCCCAGTAGAGTCAGCTCCCCTTCATATTGTATAAAGCCACCCACACAAAATAAGAAGTGGTCACACTTCATATTAGGTGGCCTTAACTACCATGTAAAATAAGTACAATATACTTAGTGTTCATATTGCAGAACACTTCTATAAGTAAAAAATATAAGTACAGTGTAAAAACATGCATGTACACAATAAGTGCACTGTAACAACTGATTAATTAAAATGTAAGTACACAGTAGTCCTAATATAAAGTGGAAGTCATCAAATCATGTTAATGGAATATGTCAGAATGACAAATTTCACCGCAAAGCAACAAGTCTGCAGCTATAAGTTCATTTCAGTGCCACTATACCTGGTGTGCCAGACTGTGCGACGGCCAAGGCTTTTCTGACTATGGGAACAATTTCTCTCACGCTTCTCACTGATGCACAGAACTTACAGATAGGCTTGAAGAGGGACATTTGGTCAATATCCTGTAGTGCACCTCTACCCTGAAAGGAAACCGTAATATTAATGACAACTGAATGACACAAGTGACAACCAACAATTATTTCACTAAAATTCAACTGATTAAAAGCCTGTTCACACCAAGAACAATAACTGTTACAATTAATTTAACTACAAAGATATAAGAAGCATTCTAATTTATGACAGCAGGCAAGTTCACACCACAACTATATCAATGAAAACAATTTAGTTGGAATCACTTTCAGAACTATTTTTCTTTCAACTCAATCAAAATCCACCAACCTTACAGAGCTTAAGCATTAAGCAGAGAACATAACCGCTTGGCATGCTTATAATAAACAGAACATTATTGTGTGTGGTTGTGAATGCTAATAAAGTTCTTGTTTTACAGTAAGCATCATTATTATCGCTCTTCGTGTGAACAGGCCATTAGTAGATGCAGTGTAGTGAAGCAACAACTTGTGTCGGGTATATCATAAAACAAAAGTTAAAGCATATTTTTCATTGTCTGTAACTTTTGGGTGTCTCTACACAATGGAAGACAAACTTGTTTGGTTACCAAACAGCCACACAGGTTTGTAACAACATCTTCAATTTTGTGTTAATGATTAATGATGATTTTTCAAATCCTTGCTATCGTGGTTCAAGGCTAATTTGCTTAAGAATCGCTCTGGAGTTGAGATAAAATTCTGTGTTTACACAACACACAGGTAGAAATATGAAGAAAAGATAAGGAAGTTACAGAGACATAAGCTAACCAGAGTAGAGAGCAAATATACAGATGACATGCACACGAACAGCACGTGACTCATAGACTTTACTTCCTAACCTGTAAGAGAGTGGCAGCAGCACCGCCAATCAGAAGCAGCGGTGATTCGGCCATTTGAGCGTTCTTCACCGCAGTCACTGTGTTTGTCAGCCCCGGCCCCGCCGTCACTGCAGCCACACCAACTGTACCTATATCAGCAAAACGCAAGGTTGTCAGCTTCTCCTACATCTTCTAACACAATGCATCCGCTTCTCTGTTTTTGATTCGGTCTTACCAGAAAGTCTTGCTACGGCATCGGCAGCAAACACAGCTGTGGCCTCGTGGCGTGTGTCGACAATACGGATGCCCAGTTTCTCACAGGCCACCAGGATGGGTGAGATGTGTCCTCCCACCAACGTGAAGACGAATTTGACCCCATGAGCTCGCAAAACCTCCGCCACGCTCTCTCCTCCATGTCGAGGGCTCTGTCTCTCTGTCTGGGAATGATTTACATTAAAGTTGCATTGAAATGGACAGATATTTTTATGTGTATTATGATGTACACGCCGGTTGAAAAAAAACAACAAAAACTTGAAGTTGTAAATTTAAAAAATGGAATACGTTTTAAGATAAAATACTATTGTTGTCTTTCTATTTCAAAATTTCAAATGTAATGCAATTTGTGTGTGTGTGAGTAATTTTCTGAGTAAAAATTGTATATGCATTGTTTATGTATATGCATTTTTTTAGTGCAAGTGTGACAGATTATTGGGAGAGAAAAACTTGGGTGGGAGTTGGTTTTATGAGTGGATTGTTGATTGGATGTTAATATATAGGCACTGCAATCAAAAGTGGTGGCAGATGAATGAAAGCTTTCAAATTATTGAAAAGGAATTTATATTCAAAGGAATATCCTGTTATGACATTTAGTTTAAACATGCATGCATTTAAATACATGCATGCATTTGAAAAAAAAAAAATTACATGTAGGCTAATTTCATATATACTGTGTTCCTGTAAACCCAGCCAAAAGAGCCAGACAGTGTTTGTGCCGAGACACTCATTACCGGTTTTACTTAATCCTCAAACCATACGCTGTTTTATACATTTCTGTTAATACAATACAAATGCTTAATAGGTGGAATTGTGGTTGGGGTCTGGCCACATGACAGCAGGCCTATTATTACAGCACCTTTTGTTTTGTTGAACAAAAAAAAAAAAATCTGGATCAGGATGCATCAGTATGATACGCAAGAGTAATTATACACGTGTACACCTGGCACACATTTACAATTCTTGTCCAAAACTGTGCTTGTTCACCTGAAAGTTTACAATTCTTGTATAGTTATTAAACATTCATCACGTTTTATTATTGTAAAAGTCACTACTAGATGGACAGATAGATGTCAAACTATGTTGTGAAAAGTTTATATATTATAATCAATGCAGATCTGTTCCAATATTTCGTACCTTATGAAACAGCTGGTAAAGTAAGCCCAGTTTATAGGACGCAAGGATCACAGCCCCAAGGGCAGCACCCAGAGAGCAGCCCAGAACCACAGAAATGTCCATCGCTTAAGAGGGTTGGTGGTTTACCAGCTACTGTCCACCTGTCCTGTCAGAAACCTGTCCAGCAAAAGCAGGAAAACAAGCAAATAAGCGAGCTGCCAACAATGTCGCGCGCTTCAAAGTTGACTTTTCCCGTGGACAAACGACGAAACGGCGGTCAATATTCAACACGCTGTCATTGTTGATCTTTTTATGGCCTGGTTAAGGTCAGACAACACTGTACCTGCCAGCTCTTCCTCCCCTGCTGCAGTCACTGCTGAGGCCGATGAGTGCACTTCTATCACAAACAGAAAACACTGAATGGACCGAGAGTGCTACGCAAAAGGCGGAACAACGCTTCCGCAATTTGTGTAGTTGTCTTTACTTGTCCATTCAGCGCTCTCAGTTGATTCACTTTGAGAATAGCAGGCTGCGCCGTAACTTGATTGACAGCGCAGTCATCCAATCAGAGGCTGAAACGTATCTCTGTTACTCGAGAAACCACCATCAGGAACTGTATTAATAATTTGTTATTTTTCATTATTATTATTATTATTTAAGAGTGTTTTGTTGTTGTTGTTGTTACTCAGGCATAATGTTTTAATATTATTATTATTATTTACATTTAAATTTAACACAGGTCACACCGTATGACCTTTGCTCTAATAACGTTCAAACACAAGAGCTGCCTATCACCTTTAGACGTGTACAGCACGTTACACAGCCATCTGTAGTAATAAAGAGTAAATTAAAACGTTTTAACAGGAACTTTTTTACATTTTCATTGTTCTTAGAAACAAGACCGCCACTGAAACAATTACCCATGCTGTGTAACTCGTGAAATTATTTGAATTTCTTTGTTCTGCCGAACACAAAGGAAGATATTTGGAAAAAAATTGTAACCAGGCGGTTTTGGGTCACCATTGACTCCCATAGTAGGAAAAAAATACTATGGAAGTCAATGGTGACCCACAAAGTCAGGTTACCACCTTTTTCAAAATATCTACCTTTGTGTTTCATAAGGTCAAATATAAGGTATTTTTAGTTCATGCCTTAAGGCCTGAAATATAAGTAGCCCTGGACCGTTAGAAAATGTTTTTTTCTGATAACAAAACAACTAGTCAGCAAAGTTGTCTAATATACCCAAAACCGTACAGTATTAACAGTCTACTATTAAAGGACAGAAGCAGGAGACACATTTATGATGATTAAAAAAGGAGCAGTTTATTGATTATTTTTGTTTTAACACTCGAACTTCATCTGACCAGCACAAATCCAAAAAGTGTCATCACAGCACAAGCAATGGAAAATTACTGCTTCACAAAAATGGCTTGTGACTTTAAAAACCTTGAAATGCAGTCATTCTCTTTACTTGTGAAGACCTTGTAAACCACACAACAATAAGAATAAACAACAATGGGGGAAAAATCAATGAAATGGGTGTGTAAATGGTTTAAATTATTTTTAGAATTTTTTATATTGAAGGAGGAATAAATAATTTAAAAAAGAAAGTGATCTGACAAAGCAACACTTTTATGGTACAGTAGCATATACTACCCTGTGTATTATGTCTAGCATGTTCTTTTATTTTAGAGAATCCTGTTGCAAGTAATACATGTTGTGCTTATTTATATGATCCATGATTAGTTACAGTTAATACAGCTGGTACAGGTGGAACATAATTAGGTAAGTCTTGGGGGTTTTATGCAATGGTCATTTTTGTTTGGGCTAGTTTTCTTCCATAACATGTCAAGGTAGTGGAATGAAAAAAAATCTAAAATACACATTTAAATATTTCTTTTATTACAGATTACTCTGATGCTAAGGATATGATTTTTTTCTCCTGAATGGAGCCAAAATTCTCCCCCTCAAATATAACATTTTAAAATAAAATCTGTCAATGTTTTTTTTATTTTAATTTACATTTTAAAGGTTTCTACAGAGGGGTTCTTTTTTGTATATCAGTGAAACATTATAAATTGAAAGTGCCTTTCCATGCATTTGACAGTATTTTCTAATGTTTGGAGTGATTTAGCCAGTGTTAATACTTCTGTTCTGGAAATATTTGCACATTAGTATGTTTAATTAATTAACATAAACATTAGTTAATTAATTAATGTCTCATTGCATAGTCAGAAAAACTGTAATACTAAACAGCGGTCTTAATTTGACACGATTAATCAACTGCTGAATTAGTATCTACTATTCATCTGATGTATTCCTTCAAGTAATTGAAGTTCATCTGTTTTGATGAATATAAGCCTGAGATTTCAATGTTAAGCTGCATGTGTGTTTCATATGAGGGTGCAAAACAGTTGTGTAGATACGTCGACTGTCTTGCCATATTCTGGATTTTCAGCAAAATGGATTGTTTCCGCAGCTTTGAGTTCCTCAAAAACAATTATCTAAAAGATAAAGGAAAGGAAAGGATTTAAAGGAAGACACAGAATTTGTATTGATTAACGCGGATAAAATTGTCTAGAACCAGTTTAGACATGAATGACTGCATTTTTCATACTTCACCACAGTCAAGTGCTTATTTGCCTACCTATTAAAAGCAGTCACTCACCTCATTATCTCCACTCCTGAGCCAGGGACCAGGAAGATAAAGGGTTTTCTGAGGACCAACCGACCAGTGGCGGCCAAGACTTTGCCCGTTCACAAACACCACTCCTTTACTCCAATTCTGCCAACAAAACAGAACAACTGTGTTTTAAGGCTATGAGCAAACATGTCAGTCAAAGATGAAAAGCCAATGTGAGAAATAAAACTGTGTAGAAATTTGCTGAATTCTCACTGGCAGCTTCACGAAAGTATCCACGGGCTGATCCACTGCTAGCGATCCTCTAAAAAACGCGGGGTAGGTGGGCTTCGTACCCACAGACGTCCATTTCTGAGACTGCAGTCTAAGAAAAAAGGAGAGATTCAAGGTATATTGAGAGTTTGAACACATTAAATGTAGCATTACACACTTGCTCACCAGTCGATCCTCTGCAGTGAATGGGTGCCGTCAGAATAAAAGTCCAAACAGCTAAAAACTAAAAACATCACAATGGCTTTGTAATGAACAAATCTGTAGCTGAAACAAACTAGTGTTATAATGGATCATGAGCTCACATATGGGCAGAAGTGATGCTTAAAGTAAAAATGGTATATTAATGGTGAAAAGGGTGGATTTGTTTCTCACAAACACACAGTGTTCCCAAGACATTAACTGATGGACTGGAGTGGTATGGATTCTTTGTGGATTATTGTTATGTTTTTCATGTGGACTCTTATTCTGACGGCACCCATTCACTGCAGAGAATACTATAGATACACAATACAGAGAAAAATACTCAGAATGAACCTGTTTATGAAACTAGTCTTCATATCCAAACAGTGCATGGTGAACTTTTTTAGAGGTACGTTGTCCAGAGTTATATCACCAACAAGCCCTGCATGGATAAAAACAAAAATGAATGAGCATGCTGTTACGGTCATTATACTCCTGCTCATATCTTTTAATTAAACCATGTTAATATTTGGTCATTTTTACTACACCTTTCTGTTGATTGTCAAGAGCCGGACCATAGTTCACTCGTCCGCAGTTCTCAACAAGCAAACTCAAGGTCCTCTCACTCTGTGAAGAAAAGTTGTGCACAATAATTAAACATAAAATTCAATTAGTAGACATTTAGTACGATATAAAAAAATTTAGAAGAAGAACACAGTAAATAAATGAAAATGTGTTCAAAAATATATATTTTCAACTTTATTATTATAATAATGCAATAAGTAATTTACAAACTACTCAAATCTGACTTCCATGTTTTTGTTTTTACCTACTATGGAAGCAAATGGTGACCAAAACAGCCTGGTTACAAATTTTTCTTTCTTTTTGTTCAGCAGAACAAAGAAATTCATACAGGTTTGGAAATACTTGAGGGTGAGTAAATGATGAATTTTGGAGTTTTATTTAAGTTTAAGTTTATTTGGTAAGTTTAGTTGAATTACCCTTGTCTAAAACCTTAATTTACCAACAGTGCATCATACTTACCTTACTGTGGGGTATTTTAACTTTCTGTGTTCTATAGTCCAAAACACCAATCAGTTCTCTGTCTAGAAACACCTTTAAAAAAAGCAAATAAAAAATTAGAATTCAATTATCTCCTTGGTTTAATTTGTTCTTTATTGCCGTCCATAATAACCTTGTGGAGGTCAATGATGGACTTACTAGAGCCCTGTCACGAACATGATTCCTTGAGTTGAGATCTCCACCTGAATAAATGTCAGTCTGATAGAGTGTGTATCCATAGGACTGACCACTGTTGTGGTTTGCTGGAAGGCTCTCCATGTTGACAGGATCATCAGCTCTGAAAGGCTAATGGATAAATGGTTTCTAGTCATTTTAGAAACATTTCTTGCAAAATGTGTTTTTCTTTTTGTAGTAGTTCATTATTGGGGATGGAAAAGAAGAAAAAGAAAAATGTAACATTAGTATCCATTGCTCTTACTGTTACTGCACACTGAAGACTCTCCCACATTGAAATATAATGAGTAACCGCCACAGACTCATATGCTCTTCTGCTCTGCACGGCTGGCGGCTCTGATATCGGCTCATCTGTCATAAATACAGACAGACAGACATGAAGAGACACGAACACAGGTACAGAGAGTTTTAAAACATCAGATTCTGTAATAAAGGACAACGCTGAAGAATCGTACTGCTGTAGGTGCTCAGCAGGTTCCTCAAGAGATGATACTTGGTTGTATAATCACCACTTTCAGTCAGTGGAGCATCATAATCTAAGACAGATGCACAGGGGATGATGTTTAAGTGACCATTTTTAAACTGTTGGTTGAGTGAATGTTAATAATCCAAACATAAAACCTTTTGTATTTATAAACATTATAAATATATAATAGTCACTTTTAATCAATTTTTAAACAATTTAATGAATACTTGTTGAATTAAATTATTTATTGCCTTCAAAAAAACATCTTAGTGACTACAAACTTCTGAATAGTAGCATACATAGTCTCAGTGGTCATAAATACTAATACTACTGAACCGTAGCTGCTCGTCTGTGGTTTGTATGTTCCCAAGTCAACTGCTCCGTTCATAAATCCAAAGCTTGTTCCTCCATGAAACATGTAGAAATTGATGGAGATGCCACGATCCAGAAGCTCTCGTACTATAGAGATCATTTCTGTCAGAAGAGATGTACACAAATACTACATTGAGCAATTAATATTAATAATGTCAAAGCAGAGAGAATTTATCAGACATTAGAACATATACTGACAAAAGGAAAAGAAAAGGCATGGTAAATGGATTGTTTTTCATACACACACAGACACACACACACACATATATATATATATATATATATATATATACACATACTGTATATTACACCATTGTTTTAGGCAAAAAGTAAGCTTAGGTACACATTGTCCATTCTAGCTGGTCTGTTCATCTGTGTCAATGTTCACATGCTCACTTTGAGGCACGACGAGGCAGATTCTTTACCTGGCGCAGAGAAAACATGATGAGGTTCTCCCCAGACGTCAAACCAGCCAGACCAATACTCCATCACCATCAGCGGCTTCTGTGGCTGCAAAGAAAATGTTCATATCTCTTTTGCGCTTTCTATACTGTAGTTGTAAGTTACATTTATGTATTGTATATTTTAAAAAATAATACTATTTCTATGGATTTCCTTGTTTTAAGCCATATCTATTAATCAGGATGTATAGCAAATTAAGTAGATATTTGTGCTAAACATACAGCTGTTGGCATTTTAACACTGTAGTCAAGTAAACTGCTAAATACAATTTTAAATAAAAGGACAAATTTGAAAACATCTAAAAATCTTTACTGACCTGCAGTTCTGCTAAATGCTGTACATCACCGAACGTCAGTTTCTGTAGGTTCACTGTCTGCAAGACTTTTTAGGGAGAAGACAATCAGATATAATCTGTGATAGAACAACTTTACTCACCTACACTAATGTACAAAAGTTGGTCATATATTTTTAAAATAATGTGATGGTGGTTAGGATCATTCTAAGGGCCCGACGATTCAAAATGAATGAATGGATATATAAATGCTACTGTACCTCCATCCACCCCTCCACACTTCATCCCTTCATGGTTGTCTGATGTGAGAAGAAGCTCCGAGATTCCCCGGGACAGTAATGCCTGTTGATTTTGAGAACAAACTCTGTAGGTATAAGAGACTTGGCTCACCATAAAGCAGAGGAAATGATAATGATTTAATTTAATTCTGTACCTCTTTGATGAATGACATGTATTGCTCATCTTTTGCATATGAGCCATATTCATTCTCTACTTGAACAGCAATAATAGGGCCTCCATTCTTATACTGCAGGGAGAACAGTGGAGACAAATTCAAGACCAAAACCAACCAAATAATGACTAAAACAAAACAAAAATAACACATATTTGACCTGGAGGGGTGTGACTCTCGGAATGAGTTTATCAAAGTAAGAGTTCACAGTGCTTGTGAAACCAGGGTAGGTCGTTCTTAATTTCATTTTCTTATCCTGCAGCAGCCAGCTGATTGAAAATGAAAGGTATATATAAGAATATTATATATATATATATATATATATATAAGACTAAAAAAACAAACAAATACACATTTTGAGACACTAACCTTGGTAACCCACCCAAATCCCACTCGGCACATATGTACGGTCCTGGACGCAGAATCACCCGAAGGCCTAATTCCCCTGCTAGACGGATGTATGCCCTTAAAGCACGCAAAGATTTAGATAAATTAGTGAACACATTTGTTAAAATGGAAATGGAATGTGATATATATGTGATGTTATTTTTGAGGCAAACTTTACTGTGATTCATACACTAGTCATACACTGAAAACAGTAATATTTTAAATTACTGTATTTTAAAAGAACTGTTTTGTGTATCATGTGACACTAAAGACTAGAGCAATGGCTGATGAAAATTCAGTTTTGTCATCAAATCATATTTTAAAATATAAAAACATCCTTTGTGACCATAGATGGCTTTTTTTTTTAAACTGCAAAAAAAAAAGAGAATTATTTTAAACTTTTGAAAGTTATTGTGATTGTGGAGGAAAATCCACTTTACATACAACTTACAAGCCATATATGAAAACCAATATATATAATATACATATGTATTACAGATTGACTTGCTTCTCAACTCTAGCATCTCTAAGATGCATTTTGCCACTAATATTTTCCTCTTCTTCTTATAGTTCATAAACATAATTTATAAATGTATTTATAACAAAAATATCACTTACTCAAGATCCAGCTCCTCTCGAAAAAGATAAACTCCTCTTTCTGGTTCATGAAGATTCCACGGCACGTACCTGACAGACAAAACATGACGAATATTATTCTTCAAGAAGATTCTGAGAGGAAAAGAAAAAAAATCCTTAAATCTGTCTTGGTCTTACGTGGTGAGAGTATTGAGACCGCAGGCTTTGAGTTTGAGCAGCCGGTCTCTCCAGTACGCCCTGGGGACCCGAAAGTAATGGATGGAGCCTCCGAGGATCCGAAATGGGGCTCCGTCTAAAGTGAAGTAGGTGGAGTCTGCCCTCAGTCCCTGTCTCTCTGACATTCTCTGAAAGAACCACACTATTAAAAAGTGAAAGAATATTTGATTTTAAACAACGTAATTATGCTCACAGTTGAATTGAATTTGTTCAATGAGAATTACTGAAATATAAAAAGAAGTGTGTTTAATTGTTGTTGCTTAAATATGCTTTTATAAATGTGCAGACAATATATTAGTCAAATAAAAGGCTGCTTAAGTCTGTAAAGAGAGCACATTTAAGACATATTTAAGCAGACTAAAAAGTACATCAAATTAAACATTTATTTTTTAAGAACCTCATATTTAATAAACTGTTGTAATACTTTAAGGTACACTTATTTTGATGTTGTAACTAACATATCACATGTAACGAACTGCAGTGCAAATGTATTTAAAAATATGGCATACAAGTTTCAGTGGGAATGCATATATTTTAGTTTCCATAAATCAGTAACATCTGGCAGTGCACTTTAACCACATTTCATTATGACAAATATGTATATACGTGGGTCAAAAAAGCCCTTTTTTTATTCCAATGAACTGTATTCAATTTAAACTTATACTTAATTGTAAATAGCATGCAGTTAAGTGTCTAAAAGCATTATATTCAGCATGTCATTCTTTTAAGGCGTATTATTTCTGTAACAAGTACTTATTTTAATTATGTTAAAGCATACTTCTTTTTTACAAAGCTTAGTAGTATATTAATTACAACACTGAGCAAATTTAGTCTAGTGTATCAAATGGGTCTGATTAAAAATAACATGCACTACACATACAAACAAATATACATATATATAAATAGCATATTAGGCTTATTATTAAGTCTTACCTAAAGCACTGTTACACTGGCAGTTGTTCCGAGAGGAGCACTAATCGAAGCTGTGCCACTGTACCAGCTGGATCAAAGAGAATCAATGAAGCAAAGTCCAGAATACACTGATACAAAGAATACAAGGCAGGCTTTGTTTTGAGGAGCAAACAAACCTATAGGATAGTATTGTTGTTGTTTGGGGTGAAGGACTAAATAAGCATAATTATAGCACGTAGGCTACTATATCTTACTATCTATGTGATTCTGAATTTATTTATTTATTTTATAAAATATATGTTGTTGTTATTTAGCGTTATTTATTTTTTTAACCTATTCTTTAAGGGAAAATGGCTTTTGCTACAATGACCACATACTGCCACCTTGTGGTGTAAACCATTATTCCATACAAAGACATTCAACCTTCACAGTTCCAGTTCTTTAAACAAAACTAAACTAACTTAAAAAGCATAATTTCCCTTATTTTGACAACAACAAAATCAGGACGAATACTTATCACTTTATGGAAAAAAATGCAAGTAAGCAGTAACTATTATAAAGCGACCACTCTAAATCAGTTCTTCTGTTCTTCTGCAGGCTATACTTCACAACAGAAGCTGTTTCGATTGCTCTAGAGTCAAAAGGAAGGCAAGTCCACTTATACATTCATATGAATATTAACATAAAAATAGTCCACATCATGCATGGACACTTCGTTTATCGACTAACATTGAATTACCTCGACAAGCTTTCATCGATGTGTTGATCTTACTTTTACAACAGGAAGTCTGGGCGGGACATAACGAAAGGCTCAACCCAATTTAAATAACGAATCTTTATACATTATATTTCATTTATGCACCGTAAAAATAAATCACTCACTTTAACATTAGCCTATGTTATTGTAGTCAGCTGCTCTAGCGCTGGTTCCAGCTCATCTACTGACAGCAGATTATACTGGCCTACATATCACTAAATCTACTAATCACTAAATCTACTAATCACTAAACTTAAAGACCTGGACATTAACACCACATTTTGTAACTGGATTATGGATTTTCTGACCAACAGACC
>JAUCMR010000043.1:9229392-9250479 GCA_032357425.1 Enteromius argenteus | reverse complement strand
TGCTTTGCACACTCTTGGCATTCTCTCGATGAGCTTCAAGAGGTAGTCACCTGAAATGGTTTCCACTTCACAGGTGTGCCTTATCAGGGTTAATTGGTGGAATTTCTTGCTAATTTCTTGCTAATTTCTTGCGTGTATGTGGTTTACGAGGGCACAAATGTGTTTAATAACATGGGTACGCAACCTGGTATCACGCCAAGACGTGACATAATCACATTTGTCCACTTTGGAAAACGTGTAGCTGTCAACATCCTCAGACGTGAAATTTACACGCTTTGTGTTAACATGTATTCCGTGATGGGCTCACGCAACAGATTACAATGTAAGTCAGTGACAGGCATCAGCCGTGATCCACTCACGGATTTGGATTCAAATATTGGGTAATGATATTGCCACTATTGCATATGTATTGGGGTGTGATTTTTCACTGTAAACCGTCACAACAGTTTTATTTATATTACTGTGTTTATAAATTTATGAGCACGTAACCCAACACCTGCCCCTAACATTATTTCTTAAAAAGGATTAATATTCAAATTCTTCTGAGGCAAAAGGATTGATCACCATCTCTCCGTCCGCCGTGACTCATCTGTGCTGCAGCTGCTGCCTTGCGCAAATTCAAAAAATGCCGCCAGGAGAATCCTTAGTCAGCCTTGGTTGTAAAATTCTATTGGTTCTCGCGTCTCTCGTGACCGATCGTGTCATGCAGTTGTGAAATGTTATTGGCTTTTGTGTGTTTGGTGATCGGTTTGCGTCATTCTACAAGACGAGAGTGTCTTTTGAATAAGATGTGTGTGCGTTAACGGAGCGGGATAATTTCAGCGATTATTTTACTCTCTTCTTTGCATAAAGACATCGTATGGCTTTAGAAGGCCTTGGAATGCAACACAGCTTGTTTGTAATGTTTTTTTTTTACTGCTTATGGTCAGTTTTTGCAATAAATACCCGTGACTGCGCTTAAATTGTCTGTGTGTGTTTTACATTGTTCAGAAGTGGGTAGGTTTAGGGTAAAGGTGGGGCTAGGTGCTACAATGAAAGTATAAATTTTATATCAAATGAATCCGGTTATCTGTGAGTGGATCACGGCTGATGCCTGTCACTGACTTACATTGTAATCTGTTGCGTGAGCCCATCACAGAATTTTTGACGATACATGTTAACACAAAACGTGTAAGTTTCACGTCTGAGGAGGTTAAACCGTGACAGCTACACATTTTCCAAAGTGGACAAACGTGATTATGTCACGTCTTGGCGTGATTCCAGGTTGGGGTACTACAACGTAAACATGGTTTATGAGGACACTTTCTGTGTCCCCATTAAACAAAAGGCTTAAAAACATACTAAACAGTGTTTTATGAAATTCAAAAAGTGCACACATTTTAGGTTTAGGGCAATACCACATACAGTTTGTACAGTATAAAAACCATTATGCCTATGGAGAGTCCCTGTAAACCACAAGTGCAAGTATGTGTGGGAGAGAGAGGGTGGTATGAAGGTATCTGTTGCAAAACTTGACAGCTTGCTAATTTGAATGTGAGAACTTGTCATATTAATATTTGTATTTGTAAGTTGAAATTTACACTCACAGCTCTGAATCTCTCGATTTGCACACACAGACAATAATCAAAACACCTGTGTTTTGAATTTGAAGTTGCAGTTTAATAGTTATAAAATTGTTAAATGTTACTCACTGACAGACACAAATGTGTACGACACCTTTGCATTTGTATTATACGTCAGTTTCACTGTCTCAGATCTGGCAGTACAGCTTCAAATCCTGGCGTTTTGACCCTTGTTACTCTTTGTGCCATTTAAACTTGAAATGCAGACGTGAGAGCGCAGAGCTAGGGGCAGGGCTTGGCTAAGAATTAAGACATTTTTTTGGTCGACGTCTGACCAATGAACAACGCCAGCCATCATGACTTGCCCCAAAGAAAGAAGCATTTTTTTATGCATGTGTATTTTTTTTTTTTTTTTTTTTTATTGATGCCAGAAGGAATGTACAAAATCAATGCCAGGGCTAAGAGTGATTGAAAATAAAATATTTATTCACAAAAGTAAGAAGACATTATGAGAAAGACACAATGAGACAGTTTTAAGGGCTTTGGAATTGTTGGATAAAAGAAGAGTGTCCATATAAAGTTTAAGGTCCTTACAGAAAATAGGAAAGTAAGGCTTAGCATCTTGGAACTTACATTTGTGCAAAAAGAATAAAAAAATAAACTAATTAAAATAAACTAATTTATCAAAAAATATTTGTCCTTTACTTCTTTTGTAAAATTATGACAACCAAATAAGACATCTTTAAACAACAAAAAGAAACTCTGTGTCGAAAAAGCATTTACAAAAGTACAAAAATCCTTCCAAAATAAATTAGTACATTCCCAAAAAAGATAGAACATAGATTCATCTTCAGACCCACAAAATGAGCATAAAGACATTTTTTTTCATATAAAGCTTTACAGGGTAAAAAAGATGAAGTAATTTATAAGAAACATCCTTTACCTTACTAGTTATTAAATATTTGGATGACAAAGACCACACTTTCTTCCATGGAATGTTTTCGCACAGACCACTCCAGTGGGCCATAATATATGGAAGAGAAGCCTGAAACAATTGTCTGATTCTTTTGTTCCGACCAGAAGGAGGGGATAAGAAACAAATCTTCCCAATCCCAGTATCAAAAGGATGAATCATTGATAAAGAAAACAGGGATCTAACAGTGCCTTTAAGAAGAGCTATGGCCCCACTGGGAATAGCATCCATTACAATGGCCAACTTGCGTGGAGTGATAGGAGTATTATATTTATACAAAAACTCAGAATAAGAATATAAATAACCATCAGAGTTTAATAACGGAGAAACTAGAATAATTTTGTTATTAATCCAACTTGGAAAAAACAAAGATTTATTTTTATAAATAATAATCACCATTATTCCAAATGAAATATTTGTGAGGACTAAAGTTATGTTTATAAATCAGATGCCACACCAAAAGCGCTTGTTTGTGAACATTTGATAATTTAAGGGGCAATTTAGCAATGTTGTAGTTACAAAACAAGAAAGGAAGACCTCCAACCTGTCAGGAACAAGACCGGGGTCCAAGAGCGGGTGCAAAAAGTCTTTTATTTAACAGAAGTTTCTTGAAAAAAAATCAGACAAACAAAACAAACAGAAACCTCAGCGCACTGCCGGAAAAAAGAATGTCCGTGAACTCGGTCTTGACAGCACGGGAGGATCCGATTCATCTTAGCGCAGACCACAGAGAACGCAGCCAAAGGGAGGGTTAGAGGAGTTCGCTGCAGAGCTCCGGGAGCAACACTGTGATCAGAATGAGCGTCAGAGTTGAGAACGTCAAGGCAGGGCGTCGGATTGGATCCTAGGACAGGTGAGAGGAGATTGCATAACCAGAACACAGAGTACTAGACTGACAAGGCTGGGGGAACAAACTTGAACAAGGCCAGACGGGAAAACTTGAAGGACAGAGAACGGTCAGAAGCACACAAAAGAAAATCACGAACTGACAATAGAGCACAAACGAGGGCAAGATAAAGTAGAGGTGATGTGCATTAAATCAGGTGCAGAAGGTGGTGATTAATGGGAATAACAAGAGGGGCAGGGAAGACACCACAAAGACAATGAGGCACATGGCGAGCTGTCAAACAAAAGCCATCTGCTCCCAGACAAAAACAAAAACAGTTCCAACCTAGATCATGACACAACCAATAAAATTATGAAGAATATTCCAAAATGAATTTGGATTTGTTAATTACTGCTTTAACCAATTTATCTTAAACGTATTATTTAAAGAGACAAAATCTAAAAAAATGTATCCACCATATTCATATTCATTTATAACAATGGATTTCTTGTCAAAGTCAAATAACATTCTATCAATGTCTGCACATACAGGTTTATCTGTGTATAAAGAAAGAGCAGGGTAAGTCATTCTTGAAATACCCTCGGCTTTAGCAATAAGAGTTCTGCCTCTTAATGATAAATCTCTCTGTAACCATGAATTGAACTTCCTTTTAGCTTTTTCAATCATTGGATCAAAGTTCTTGAAAGGAAAGAAATTGTACAGCTATAAGAAATAAGTAAGGCAAACAGGGCAACCCTGATGGACTCCTCTTGACAGCTGAAATCTAGGAGAGGTACCCCACTTAAGATTGATAGAGCAGTTGGCGTTATTATAGAGATATCTTATAAATTTGCAGAATGGATCACCAAATCCAAGCTTTTTGAGAGACAAAAAGATAAATGCAAAAGAGAATGAAACTATCATCATTAACTAATTCAGAATAATCTAATAAATCTAGAAAAAGTTGAATATTGTTAGCTATGTGTCTTTTTTGCATGAATCCTGATTGGGTCAGATAGGTTGCCAATTGTCTACCAAAGTAATGTCTCTTTTGGGTTTAGGTATTAGAGTTAGTAGTGCTTGTGTTAAGCTTGGAGGCAAATTTTCTAATTGAATGCTCTCTGAAAACATCTCAAGTAAGAATGGGGCCAATTCATAAGCAAAGCATTTGTAAAATTCAGCCGTCAGGCCATCCATGCCGGGAGACTTGTTATTTGTAAGACCTTCAATACCTTCAATTATGTCAGTAATACTTATATTTTTATCACAGGCAAACTGTTCATCTCTAGAAACTGGATTAACTTTCTTTAAAGACTGGAAAAAAAGAGAAGCAGATTCTTTAAAATAATTAGACAATAATTAGACTTCTGAATAGAAGCTACTACAAAAAGAGGCAATTTCTTTATAATCCTCTGTCAGTGTACCATTACCTTGCAAAGAATCAATAGTAAGATTTCTAGACTTATGTTTTTTCCCATTCTAAAAAAAATAAGCAGAACTTTGTTCTCCTTGTTCTAACCGTTTCCTCCCAGAGTGAATATAAAAGCCTTCAGCTTTATACTTGCTGCAAGTTCTATTAAATCAGATCCTGTTAAGTCATTCTGAATTTTTTGCTTAAGTGTTATGATCTCTGAAATGACCTTTTCCTCTTTGTACCTTCTTTGTTTTGCCAAATTGCTGCTAAAATGTATAGCACACAATTCTATGTCATATTTTAGTAAATTTAATTTAGTAAATTTAGTAAATCAGTAGTAATGAATCAAAAAGGAAATTCTTTTTTTCAGTTCATCATGCTTAAGCAGAGAGGAACTCATTTTCCAATAAGAAGCTCTGAAACTAATATTTGAATGTCCTGTGGATAAAGGAGTAGAGAGGACAACAGTGTGGTGGGGGACGGATACTAACTGATACATTAAAGATTTTAAAGGAGTGTGGTACAAGCCAATAATCTAAACGAGAAATTCTTGATTGATTCTTGTTACTCCATGTGTAGGATTTAACATTTGGAAACTTCTCCCTCCAAATATCAGTTAAATCAAACTTCTCCATGAACTTTATTTAATTTTGAGTTGAGGGAAGTAGACTGTCTGGGAAGAAACCTATCAATATTGTTGTTAGGAGCAATATTAAAATCACCACCAATCAACAATTAAACAATTTGGCATACAGAAACAGTGCTTTGCGCTTTATACACTGTGTGCACAATTATTAGGCAAGTGAGTATTTTGACCATATCATCATTTCATCCATAATTTCCAACTGTATAAACTTGAATGCTTATTGGATTTAATGCATATCAGGTGATGTGTATTTGTGTAATGAGGAAGGGTGTGGCCTTAGGAGATCAATACCCTATATCAAGGTGTGCATAATTATTAGGCAGATTCTTCTCCTCAGAGACATGGCCAAGGTAAGAAAGGCTGACACCCGACCACCTCTGAACAAGACAAATAAGTTCAAATTTGAAGAATGGGCCAAGAAATATCTGAAGACTGATTTTTCAAAGGTTTTGTGGACTGATGAGATGAGAGTGACTCTTGACGGACCAGATGGACGGGCCTGTGGTTGGATCAGTAACGGTCACAGAGCTCCGCTTCGACTCAGACACCAGCAAGGTGGAGGTGGTATGGGCAGGTATTCTTAAAGATGAGCTAGTTGGACCTTTTCGGGTTGAAAATGGACTCAAAATCAACTCTCAGACCTACTGCCAATTTTTAGAAAACACTTTCAAGTATTGGTACAGGAAAAAGTCTGCATCTTTCTAGAAGACTTTGATTTTTATGCAAGACAACGCTCCATCACATGCATCAAAGTACTCCACTGCGTGGCTGGCCAGTAAAGGCCTTAAAGATGAAAAACTAATGACATGGCCCCTTTCTTCAGCTTAAACCCTATTGAGAACTTTTTGGCCCTTCTTAAGCAGGAAATTTACAGTAAAGGTAAACCGTACACCTCTCTGAACAGTGTCTGGGAGGCTGTGGTTGCGGCTGCACAAAAAGTTGATTCAGAGCAGATCAAGAAACTGACTGACTGTGAATGGAAGGCTTGTGACTGTTATCGAAAAGAAGGGTGGCTATATTGGTCACTGAGGTTTTCTTTTTGAAATTTCAGAAATGTTTATTTGTAAACTGAGTTTGTTTATTATTCTCACTTTAACAGGTGAAAATAAACAAGTGTGATGGGAAAATCTTTGTTTGTCATTTAGTTGCATAATAATTCTGCACACTAATAGTTGCCTAATACTGGTGTACATGTAGATATTCTCTTAAGAAAGCCAAAACTTCACTTTTACAACTTAAATGTTTAGGTTTGAGGGTTTGTTAACACTTTGTATTTACCAAGAGCACTGTAGTTGTACAATAACAAAATTTATCCTCAAAAATACAACTTGCCTAATAAATGTGCACGCAGTGTATTATCACGCAGCCCCCATTGAGAGAAACAATTGAGATAGACATAAAAAAAAAAAAGATAATAGAACAAATTTCGTAGAAACTTCTAAATATGAAAGTGCATCAGTAGCTGACTAAGAAAGTTAAACGAAATCATAACTGCAGTTAGTTATTCAGTTCTTTCTAAAACAAAATAGGAAGTTTCATCCACTTCTATCAAACAAATGTACCATGTTAAAGTGGAAATATTTCAGAACCATCAACAAAAGCACGGGCTCCCACGAAGTGAGCTTTCTTCCCCTCCTTTCGAGCCTTTTCAACAGCGGGCCAAAGTAGCCTTCTTTCCCGATCAGGTGCAATAAGATCCTCCGTGAAGCGAAGTTGATTGGTACGAAGAAAGTCCGACGTCCTCGCTGCTTTCCACACTCCGTCCCTCGCCACTCGCAAAGAAAGCTGAATAATGATGGACCGAGGTCGCGAACTATTTTGAAGCCTCCTTTCAATTCAATGAACTGTATCATTTTTTTTCTTCTTCAAGGCTGTTCCCTCCGTGAACGTTGCTTCACATCCTCTCGCTCCCTCTCAGGAACTCCTTGCAAACGCAGATTCCATCGACGGGAATATCTTTCCAGGTCAGTGCGACGTTGTTCACAGAATCCCATCATCTTCTCTTCAGTGTTCAATCTTGTCTCAAAGTGATTGACTCTGCCTGTAATTTCATTTATTTCGGTGCAAACAAAGTCTGGAAGTGGTGTTTTAGCGCCGGACAAAGTTTCCCCCACAGAAGCGTAACTATTGACGTCCATCTTTTCAGAATGCTGCGAAATGCGCGACATATCTCTCCTTCTGTCAGTAGTCGACTTCATATTTTTGAATCTCAGAAAGGTAGGCGTGGATAATTGTACGTAAATATAACTTGAAAGGGTGATATATGCCTTTATAACAGTTTGTCAGCAGAGCTCAGCAAAAGTCAAGTTAGCAGGACACCATGTTGGACTCCCCCTTTATGCATGCATATCAGTTACTTGTTTTCATTGAATATCCTTAGCTTTTACAGGATTTTAAGACTGAATGTGTCATTCAGGTTTTGTATCTAAGTTCTGTTTAGTTAATTTGAGGGGATTTTGATACTTAATAATATGAGCAATAATTATGATGCATGAATGACCATTTAAAATAATTTTCTAATATGTTTATTATTTATATTAAAATCAGTGTAGTATTTAGGGTTAAAATAGAGAAAAACAGTGCAAAGAGGCAAATTCAAGGCATTTGGTGGCCAAAAAGATAATATTCATATGTAACACCATGGTTTAACCACTAGATGCCCTTTATGGCTGTTTAATAAATACATGTATTTGTCTCTACTCTAGTTACTCAAAACCAGAACACTGCCAGTGTCATGTGTTGGTCCATGTGCTGTCTGTGTTTTTGTTTTCATTCTGTCTCTCACGTGTTTCCCTGTTTGTAACTCCGCCCGTCTGATCAGTGTTTGATTCCCCTCCAGCTGTGTCTTCCAGGTGTCCTGTATTATGTCTTGATTAGTTTTGTATTTAAATCGTGATCTGTGTTTCTTTCAGTGTCGGTCGTTAATTGTATGTACAGTATGTGTTGTCTTGTTTCTTTCGTGTTTCATTATTAAATGTTTGAAGTTCACCCAGAGCTCTGGTGTGTCTGCATTCCTGTCCATGGTGTTCAATGAATTTGTACCTGTGTTGTATTAGGCCAACCTTGTTTTACGCAAAATGCGGGAATTCATTCGGCAGGCGACACTCACACTGCATTATGGAGATTCTCTAGCCTTTGAGTGTAAATTGGTTGTACACTCGTTTTTGCGGTGCATTGTGGGATTGAATAAGTGCATTTGAGAACGTCCACTATGGTTTCGGACACCACTTAAAATGGCTGTCCTCTCAAATCGCCATAGTCTTTCTGCAGAACAAGTCATGATGGCTGGCGTTGTTCAGTGGTCAGACACTGACCAATAAAATGTCTTCATTCTTAGCCAAGCCCTGCCCCAACTCTGCACTCTCACGTCTGCATTTACAAGCGCACAAGTGAGTTTTGCAACAGGAATATCGCAAAAGGAGTAGCAAAACGCCAGGATTTGAAGCTGTACTGCCAGATCTGAGAGGTTGTAAGTGCTGACTTGTGGTTGTACAGCAAAACTGAAGTAAAATTCAAATGTAAATGTGTCGTATACATTTGTGTCTTTTCATTTTGTTTATGTGAATGACATTTTACAAATTTATAACTATTTATTCGCATCGAGAGATTCAGCTTTTCACATCAGAGCTGTGAGTGTAAATTTCAACTTACAAATACGAATATTAATATCACAAGTTCTCACATTCAAATTTGCAACAGATATATCTTCATACCACCCTCTCTCTCACACACACCCACACACTCCCTGTCTTGCATACAATCCTTTCACACAAACTCTCTCTCTCTGTTACATTCAGTTAAATGCTGAATGTAACAAGAAATCAGAGATTTCAGAGAGATTTAGATTTCCAGTTTATGAACAGGTTCCTTAATGAAAATATATTACTATACAGTATATACATAGGATAAGTCTCATAAAAACCCCAGAACACGGCTGAGACATTTAACGGACTCTAAGGTTGTGAGGTTTCTTGTTTCTCTTTATAGATCTGTAGCAAGTAGCCCTGATGCTCTCTCTTCCTGTGTGATCTTTGTTTGACACTAAGAAAAATGTCGACATTGTTAGCACATTCATACTGAGACAGTGTAGTTAGTCAGATTACCCAACGTTAGCTAGTTATTTAGACTAATACATATATATAACTGGTTGTTGCAGTTAGCTAGGCTATAAATATTTACCTGTTTTATCTGCGGTAACGTTAATCCCTTTCGTAGTTATCGTTATAACTAGATACATACATTTTAAAACCCTTTTCACGTTTACTTTTTGGTGCAGAATAGGAGGCTTGAATGATGCGATAGACATCGTTGATAGTAATCTCTGGCAGATTTTGTAAACACCTTGTTCTGGTTCCATGCACATACTCGCTAGACCGGAAATCCAACTGTTTTATAAAGGATGCTCACGTGTTTTGGAGAAGTTTGTGAGGATCAGTGCTGTTCATGTACATATACGGGCTGACAGAAACTATTCAATGATGGCACCAAGTTCAGAATATAGCTACATAGGTTACTTTTACCTAAAATTTCTGCAGTGACATTTTTGCGAAGTACGTTTGCAAAAAAGAACATGGGATGTTTAAATCTATCTTGAATTTGCTTTGTTAATAATAATAATAATAATAATAAAATACATGAAAATACAAAGGTTTTAGTTAAAAGTTTGGGCTGTATTGATTTGGAGATGAGGTAGTCAATAAAAAAAGGTTGAGAACCACTGCTTTAGATAAATGCAGGCACAGTTCTATGGGAGGACTAAGTATTGAACATTATTTTATCGTTAGTGTATATATATATATATATATTAAAAATTAAATAAATGAAATATAACGATATATATATACATCCAAGCTTTTTTATTCAGGCCTATTTATTTTATATGTTTTTTTTCTTTTCTTTTTTTTTTGAAAAGTAGATCCCCATACGAAAAAGTATGTGCACCCCTGAAATAAGGTATTTACCTTTTTACTTGAAGACCCTCTCCTCTCCAAATCATATAGGCTACTGCGAGCTCAAATGCACAGCGAACGTAGATCCAGGCAGTTCTTTGACCGCATTACATGACCATATCACTTCGCCAAATGATTTCTATTTCAAAGGTCTTACAACATCAAAACAACCAAAACCCACAACGGCACTGTGCATCATTTTTTTTTTTTTAACTCAACGGTTATTCCTTACATATTGTTGTTGTTGTTTTTGCAAACATAGGCTACTTAGCAAAAATGCCACTGCATAAATTACAGGTAAAAGTATGTATATTCTGAAATACTCTCGTGACCTGTGTGCTTCATCATACTCAAAGCTGGAGGGGGCTCTCACGCAGAACGTCCATCAGGAAAATCTTAATATGGGCAAATGCGTCTAGGCCTAATAAAACAGTTGTTTTTACAGAAAAACAGAAAAGTTCCTAAAGCTACATATTTAGCATCCTTAATCCAGTCACACGACTCTTCAGAATCCATTCTGATTTGCTAAAAAAAACAGGTATTATTATTATAATGTAGATTTTTTTCAGGTTTCTTTGATGAATAGAAAGTTCAGAAGAACAGCATTTATCTCAAATGGAATTCTTTTGTAACACAATTTCTTAAAAAAACAAATAAATAAATAAAAGAATAATCATACCGACTCTATTGACTGGTATACTGTATGATGTGACAAAAGCTTTTTATTTTTATTTGCTGATCTTTCTATTCATCAATCCTGGAAAATGCAATCAACTGTTTTAAATATTAATAATAATAATTATTATTATAAAAAAGGTTTCTTGAGTCGCAAATCAGCATATCAGAATTATTTCTAGGGCTGTGCGGTGGTTCTTTGATTAGCGGTGAATACAGCTGATGGAGATTTACCGCTATTCAAAGAACCGGCTTTACTGACGAGATGCGCATGAGTATATCAAACGATATGTATCGCACAGCCCTAATAATTTCTAAAGAATCACGTAACACAAGACTGGAGTAATGATGTTGAAAATTCAACTTTGATCACAGGAATCGGTTGCACTTTACAATATAATCAAATAGAAAGCAGTTGTTTTACATAGTAAAACCGTATTTTGGATCAAATGAATGCAGGCTTGGCGAGCAGAAGAGACTTATTAAAAAAAACATAAATAATGTTACTGTTCAGGAACTTTTGACTGGTAGGTTATATATATATATTACAGAAATGTTATATTGTATTAATTCCCATGGAAAAGTTTTTTCTGTGGCATGATATTTATGGTTTGTGGCATATGAATTTTTTTAATATTACAGACATTTAAGTCTCAGTAAACTGTGTGGTGCAAGATGTGATAAGAGAAACTGCAGTTTGTGTACAGTCTTAGTTTTTTCAAGTTCATTGACTCGAAATGTTAAAAACAAATGCTGTTTCCTGTGATTTGTTTTTCACAAAGGAAAGTGTGCTCATGCACGGCTTTAAATAAATTTTCATTTATAAATTATATGCTAAATTCATTTATTAGTTAATGTTCACCCTCATGTCATTCCAAACCCATGACTATTTTTTTTCTGTTGATATTTCACAGAATATTGGAATATTAAACTGAATATTCAACATTTTATTTGATATAAAAGTATCTGATAGATTTGAAATAAACAAGGATGATATTTTTCTAAAAGTGTTAAACACACAGACTTATTCTGACATTTTATTTTCTACTCTTATCATATTTATAACATTGCTTAAAACAGTACACCACATTTATCATAGTAAGTTTTACACTAACACTGCTAGAACAGGGGCTTTTCCCATTATTCAGAAGCATTAACAGATTTAAACAAGAGCAAGCTCAGACCAAATCAATTAATTTGATTATTAATGTAATAATTACAAAATTGTTTTAATATAGAATACAGTAATAACATATTAGCTGTTTTGGTTTCTTGTTCTTGATGATATTTAAATTTCTTTAACTGGGGACTTACCATACCATAGCACATTATGGAATCAAATTAATGTAAAAGTCATGGCTGAAATCCTAAACTTGTTAATTATAATAATAAAAAAATATGTATACAATTATTTAATGTTTGACGTAACAGTAAATAACATTTTAATTCACTTCTGCTTTTTGCATTCAAGACCTATATCTAGTCTAAATCTAAAATGTGCTTCAACTTCTTTCACTTCTTCATTACATTTTATGTTGGTGTTACAATGGTTTGTATTGGTTAGAATGGGCAGAAGCTGAACTGCAGTTTCCGGTTAAACACTGTCACTCCACCACGACTGAAACCAAAGATACATGTCTGGGTCGCTGTTTGGTCTCATGAAAAACTATTTAAGGTAAACTACATTTGTTTTGAATTAGACAATTGTTCATTTGTTACAACTGTAACAAGCAGACAATAAATTATCATGTATATTTTACAACAAATAATGCTTATATTGTGTACATTTAAACTTGATTTCACCTCAGATGACTCTCAGAATGTTTGCTGCAGATCTTCTTGTATTCAGCTCTGTTCTACCAGGTTGGTCTTTTTTCTTGTTTGCATCAAAGTTTGACTGCCAGAAAGTTAATTTTATTTTATTCATTTCATTCAAAAAAAACACCATTTAGTATGTTTTTAAGCCTTTTGAAATGTTCAAGAAAGGTGTCCTAATAAACCACCTTTAAATTCCAATAATGCATGTCATTAAACAAATCCCGTAAACCACATATACATACATACATACATATGTGCGTTTGTCTGTGTGTTAAAGATATATTTTTCAATTATTATCATGTCTAATTACTGCTCACTTGTATTCCAGTTGCTTGGTGTCAGTCAGATCTGGAAGTATCTGTCCCCAAAACCCTGAACGGCATCAGCGGCTCTTGCCTTCTGATCCCCTGCCTATTCAACATTACAAAGGAGAAAGAAAAGTTTCTTAACAGTTCAGCAGTATTAACATGGAGACGAGGAGCTCTGTGGTCACTCTACGATGAACCTAATTTCAAAGATGTTCATGCTCAGAAGGAACCTGCGATGGACGTGTTGGGTGAACTACAGCAGAAGAACTGCACTTCTGTCATGAGAAACCTCAGCAGCCAGCATTCAGATCGTTATTTCTTCAAAATTAAAACTGAGGGCTTCACTATGACTGAAACAAAAGCTGTGAATATAAACGTGTCAGGTAAGGCAGGAGCAAATGTTTCAATAATAAACCAAGACTTTTCCAGCACCAAGTGTTTTCAGTGGCCTCAGATCTTTGAAAAAATGTCAGTAGCTATGACGAGGCACAATTAGTAAGCTAGATATACAAGTAGTTCTACAAAAATTCTTACAGCTTTTTACATTTTGTACCAGATGAAACACCTGTGTAGGTGTTCATCTACATCTAATAATTTTGATTATTCATTCTTCAGATTTCGAATATATTTTAATATATTCATGTAGAAATGGAGTTAATTATTCAGTTAGCTTAAATGAAGAGTGTTAACATACAAACTGGCCTGTAAGGTTATTACGTTTTGGTGGTCACTTCCTGTGTTAGTGGTTGTTACATAGAATTAACTAAAACTGGTATGTTAAAAGTATTTCTCCTTTTTTGGTAAATAGATTTTAAAGGCACGGAAAGTCACTTTATTTCTAAAGAACAATTAATAAGTTGGCCAATGTGCTGTATTCTAAATAAAACATACAATGTACACACATCTGTTACACAGCACAGTGCAAATAAATTAATTAAATGTAAAACAAAAAAATTATTAATTCCCATGGAAAAGTTTTTCTGTGGCATGATATTTATGGTCTGTGGCATATGAATTTTTTAAATATTATACTTATTCTTTTTGTATGAGACATTTAAGTCGGTCATTTCGCACTCAGTAAACTGTGTGTGTGGCAAGATGTGATAAAAGAAACTGCAGTTTGTGTACAGTCTTAGTTTTTTCAAGTTCATTGACTCGAAATGTCAAAAAAAAAACGCTGTTTCCTGTGATTTTTTATTTTTATATTTTTTTCACAAAGTAAAGCGTGCTCTTGCATGGCTTTAAATTAATTTTAATTTATAAATTATATGCTAAATTCATTTATTAGTTAATGTTCACCCTCATGTTATTCCAAACCCACATGACTATTTTTTTCTGTTGATATTTCACAAACACACAGACCTATCCTGACATTTTATTTTCTACTCTTATAATATTTATAACATTGCGTAAAACAGTACACCACATTTATCATAGTAAGTTTTACACTAACACTGCTAGAACAGGGGCTTTTCCCATTATTCAGAAGCATTAACAGATTTAAACAAGAGCAAGCTCAGACCAAATCAATTAATTTGATTATTAATGTAATGTAAAATACAAGTAATAACATATTTAGCTACAGTGTAATGTATGTTTTGGTTTCTTGATCTTGATGAACACAGTACAGTGCAAATAAATTAATTAAATGTAAAAAAAAAAAAAAAACAACCGATGCAAAGAATTTCCAGAATTTCCGAGAACCTAATCATGACAGCAAGTATCGACTACAGGAAATAACAGTAATCCAGTTGCGTAGACACAAATGCATGCATCACCCTTTTCAAAATCGCAATGGATAAAAAATGGCTTGACCTGTTCTGAATTGAAAAAAATATTGTTTGTCAAATTTCAAGACCTAATAAAAATGACACCTACATTTTTTTAACCATTAAAAATTATGGGATTTTAATGTGATTAAAAATAATTATGGGATTTACCATAAATAGGTAAAAAGGCCTAAATCAATATCAGTGGGTTCAGATGCACTGAAGGGTGCAAAAACGAATAATTCACAGCCAACTATGTTTTCTAGGAAGAGGCCATATAAGAAGTTGCTTTCCTTCTTTACTGGAACATTTGTATATCATCAGTGTAAGAATGGAACAAATATACCGTGCATACTAAAAACAGACAGCATGTAATGAAAACAAAAAGGCTCCCAAAATGGATCCTTGAGGGATCCCACATGTAAGAGAGGCAGATGATGAGGAAATTCCCCCAGGGTAACTGAAAAACTCTTATTGGTTAAATAGGACTTAAAGTACTACAAATCAGCCATTTAAACTTATTAGACCCTGTCTGTGAAGAAATAAAACAAAAATTTTAATAACATTCTAATGTTGCAGCTATTTATGCGGCCAGTTATGTGGTCAGTTGCAGCATTTACATTTTCTATTCAAAAGTTAATTGTTATGATACAGTATATAAAAATGTAACATAAGGTTGGGTGAGTAGCTTTATTATATTAAAATATTTGGCTTTCCAATACAAACGGCCTGTGTAAAACTGAAACGCTATACGTTCTGCAACCATCAATACTCTCCACTATATTTTTACCTACTGCTGAAATCTGTATCTAAAAAGAATAGAAGCTTGTTCCCACCACAGGATTAAAAAATAAAAAAATAACAGCAAAAAAATATTTCTCACAATTTTAAGTTTATAATGCATAATGCAGACTTTTTTCCTGTCATGTTGAACAGTACAACTTAAACAATAATTAAAAAGGAATAGAATTTCTATAAATGAATACCATTGCGTTCTCCTCTCAAACAGATTCCTTGGCTGAGCCGAATGTAACTGTGCCGGTGCTCAGGGAGGGTCAGGAGGTGAATCTGACCTGCACTGCTCCAGCTCCCTGCCCCAGTCACCCTCCAAATGTAAAATGGGATCCTGCTTTAGATGGTGACGTAACACAGATGACACAGATGAACGCTGATGGGACTCAGAGTGTTTCTGCCATCTTGAATTTCATCCCGTCATTCCACCATCATAAGCTGAAAGTGAACTGTATTTCCATTCATCCTCTACACAGAGAGGACAAGCCCCTGCGCAGCCACAAGACCATCGTCCTCAGTGTGGAGTGTGAGATTTTAACCCAACACAGTTTGTAGCTTTTTTTTATTTGTTTTGAAAATACACACTCTTTCCTTTTTGGCCCACAGATCCTCCTAAGAAAACATGGATCTCTCTCACAGGCTTGGTCTGGCTTGGTAATAATGTGACCCTCACCTGTCAAAGTAATGCCAACCCTCCTGCGGTCCACAGGTGGTTCATGAAGAGAGCGGGTGTAGAGGAACAACTGGGCATCTCAGATGTGTTTTCCTTCACTGCAACCCAAGAGAACTCTGGAGAATACATTTGTGAGGCACAGAATCGATTCGGTGTAATGAACTCCACAAACCTGCAGATCACTGTCCCAGGTCAGTCTGTGCTTGAGGCTGTAGAGTTTCATCATTGTTATACTTCACTTCGGTCTCGAATCAAAACACTATTTGAATACGTTTAGATCTCTCTCTCTAGCAATACTTCAGATTTGCTGCTGTTCAAACAGAAAATTGAGAAAATTTATCTCAGAAACACAATCAGAAAAGAAGCAAACATCAAACATGAAAAAAGCAGTAAAAGGCCCAATATTGATCCCTGAGGAACACCAGTGATTTCCAGAGTGATCTCAGATCTGTAACCACCCAAATTAACCACAATGGTCAGTAAAATTTTTAAACCAGTTTAAGGTTGGCCTGAACATGACCTTTCAAGATAAGTAAATGAGCGTATCAGAAATGACACTGAGATAGAGAGGGAGGGGGACAGAAATTAAGCCATAATCAGATGCCATCAGCAAGTTTTTGCTATCTTTGACAGTTTCTGTACACTTGACACTTGAAGGGGTTCAAGTCAAGGTGGCAAATTATCTTGGCCAAGAACATATCTTTGTCCAGGTCATCTTTTTTTTCTCAGTAACAATTTTTAATGCTATTTTAATGCTAATTTTTGTTTTTGCAGGGATATCCTTCACTGCTTTCCTCTCAATTTTGGCAGTTTTATCATTGCTTATGTTTGCACTTCTTATTATTATGATTTACAGAAGGTAAGATCTGGCTGGATTTTTAAAATTAAATATTTTATACGTTCCTTAAGATAATGTCTCTTGTTTTGGTTTTCTTGTTTTGGTATATGTAGGTATAAAAAACCAATCAGAAGTGTAAGTATGTTTTTCATGAAGTGTGTGTGTATATATATATATATATATATATATATATATATTTTTTTTTTTATAAAAAATTCATTTCTGTTTGTATGGAAAATGTATTTCAGGAAACAAGTCAAGATCAGGACATTTATGCCAATATGTCTACAAGTGCAGTGAAAAGCCAGCAGCTTCAATCAGAACCATGTGAAAATGAGAAGTCCTGCACCATTAACCCTGTATACGCATTCAAACAGATTGAACAGATTCTCCCAGACGAAAGCATCTACGCAAACTGTTGAAGTGAAAAGTAGCATGTTTTAAACACCCGTTTATGAATTGCCATTAAAATGATCACCATGTCAGTAGTGATCATTTTAATCAGTATTAACATATTTACACTTGCCAGAAATTATGATGTTCAGCCATATCCTTGCGACTACTTTTCTCTTTTCAAAGAAAAGTTATCCAGTACCTCAACACTGAACTGAACTACCTGTACCTGTAATTCTTTTTTGTTATGTGATACAATTCCTTTCATAAAATTTAATAATTTTAGAGTATTTATGGGTGATTTTTTCATTCATTAATATTATAAGTAGTATAGTGATCAAAGTCTTCTACTTTCCTGTGTATATCTTGTATATCTTTTATAACCTACAAATGCTGTACCATGTCTTATTCCATGTATATCTACACGTTATAAAGTGTATAGCTGAAGATAAAATTAAATACATTTTGCTATATAAGTCATTATACTACTGTATTACTCTGTGTATTTTCAACATACAGTTGAAAAGATTAATAAACAAGATTAGATTTTTCTATACCTGAATTGTTTGCCTCTTCCAAAAAAAAAAAAGTTTCTTCCGTCCTCAAAATTCCAAGAGAGGGCAAAAGGATGGCTAGCATTAACATGCAGTACCAATCTCAGCCACCAGGTACCACTATTAAGCATGAAATCAACCTCTCTCTGTTGATTTGAGTAACATTTACAAGGAGGATTTGCACGGCATAATCAAGACATAGTGAAGGTCCAAGTGTTTCACTGGAGAACACAATATTATGGATAGAGGAAGCCATGGTTTGAAGTTGATTTAAATGAGCCCTTTAAATTTAACACTTTTATAAAGCACAGGCAACCAGTGCAGAAAATGTGAAATAGGTGTAATGTGATTCTGTTTTTCAGTACTAACTAAAAGTCTTGCAGCTGCATTTAACTAACTACAAGTGAGATAAACCTGACTGGCTAAACCCAAACAAGTAGTATGAGTATGGCTTGTCCGGCTCTTGTTGTTTGCACTTCATATCACATGTACAGTTTATCTCTCTGTCGGCGATAAGGGATTCACGTGATAAATGCAGGGATATAAGTAGGCTGACAGAAAAGATTTTAGAGCTAGAAACACACATCCAAACTTTAACTGAGAACACTAAGAATGTGAGAGCTGTAGATACGGCTTTGGATGCGACTAGTTCAGCAAGTCATGTGCATTGTTCTGTTTATGGCATTAGAGCCCAAGCAGCAGGGTAATGGCATAGAGTGGTGTTTTGACCCGCAACTTCCATTCAGAACATCAAACAGGTTCTCTTCACTCAGTGAGGTTGCCGTGATTTTGCCAAGTAAGATATGATCCTGGGTCAACATCACTGTCCAAATATATAAACTTATCCCAATCCTTACCCTTAAACCTACCCCTACCCAAAATTTATGGAAATGATAGCTGATTAACAAGGATGTAGAAGCACCTAGCTATGATTTTAAGCCTAAAACAGATATTTCCATAAAAGTTATTCCTCAGTTCTAATTGGGTGATTGGAATGTTGTTCCAGGATCCAGGATGTTGATTCAGGAACATGTTGTACTTGGTGAAATCATCCACACCAAATAGAGACACCAGCCACCATAGTCCAATGTTTACCGGGAGTGGTACCTGCAGAATAAAATAGGTTTCATAGACAATTGGACAAGTTTTTGGGGAAGACCTGACCTATTGGAAAGAGGTGGTCTTCATTCCTCCTGAGGTGGTGCCGCTTAGATGGCACATAGTTTTAGAGTTTGTACTTGACTAACTGGAGCCCAGGGCCTGTATTCACAAAATATTTTATCTTACTAAGTGTTCTTCTAAATAGCAGTAAAAGTTTTTGGTAAGAGTTTACTTTTAAAACCTGTTCACAAAGCTGCTGAGACAAACTTTTACTAAGAAACAAAAGAAGTCTTAAGCTCAGAGTAAGGGCAGGGTTGACCTCATTGCTATGGATGATGTCAGCATGCTTACTATCTATGCACACAGAGATTGGCTGATATAGGGGAGGGGAGGGATCTCTGTATGAGAGTTTATTCATACAAATATTACAGAGGGTAATGTTATATTGCCATATTCAAATATAGATTTGTAGGCTAGGTGTCACTAATTAAACAAAATAATATATGTGTTCAGGCAATTCTCAGCCTGTATGCTTCTCAAAAAAATAATAAAATAATAAAATATATGAAGCCTTTTAATTAACAGAGTAGAATAATCATGGCTGATAGTAATTCAAACATAAAAGCAAATCGGACACAAAAACAGCTGTTACATCTTGCCCAACTGGTTAATGAAAAGGATATAATCAACCCTAAAGGTGATACTTTTTTAAAAGCTCATTATCATCAAATGTTTCTAAAAATGTTTGTATTCCTAGGCAGATTTTCTATCTGAGTTAGTACTGGCTGTAGATTGTTAGCGATTTTAATATGCATTAGAATCAGCATTCAGACACATTCTGAACTCTATTGGGGTCAGACAACACATATCAGGACTCATTGTTGAAATCCTACTCTAGATTTAGTACTGTCACATGGAATTGATGTTAATGGTGTTGAAATTCTGCTGCAAAGCGATTATATCTCAGATCATTATCTAGTATTGTTCAAACTTCACATAGCTAAAACTATAAATTCTGCACCTTGTTACAAGTATAGTAGAACCATCACTTCCACCACAAAAGACTGCTTTGTAAGTTATCTTCCTGATTTATCTCAATTCCTTGAGATATCACAATACCCTTTCCTACAGAAAAGCATTAAAAACTGCTAGATCCGATTACTTTTCATCTCTTTTTAAAAGAAAACAAACATAACCCCCGGTATTTATTTAATACAGGGACTAAAATAATGAAAAATAAAGCATCAACAGGTACTGACATTCCCCAAGATCACAGCAGTGATGACTTTATGAACCACTTTACTTCGAAGATCGATACTATCAGAGATAAAATTGTTGCCGTGCAGCTGTCAGCGACAGAGGAAAAATTCCACTCATTTTTTACTATAGAAGAGGAAGAAGTGTGTAAACTTGTTAAGTAATATAAACAAACAACATGTACGTTAGACTCTATTCCATCCAAACTTCTAAAAGAGCTGCTTCTAGAAGTCATAGATCCTCTTTTGTCTATTATTAATTCATCATTGTCATTAAGATATGTCCCCAAAACCTTCAAACTGGCTGTTATTAAGCCTCTTAACTATTAAAAAACTGCATCTTAACCCCAAAGACTTAGTTAATTACAGACCAATCTTGAATCTCCTTTTTCTGTCAAAGATACTAGAAAAGGTAGTATCCTCACAATTATATTCCTTGGAGAAAATGGTCTCTGTGAGGATTTCCAGTCAGGATTTAGACTGTATCATAGTACTGAGACTGCTCTAATTAGAGTTACTAATGACCTGCTTCTATCATCT
>JAUCMR010000043.1:9217075-9229292 GCA_032357425.1 Enteromius argenteus | reverse complement strand
AGAACTCCAAGCCTAAAAGATCTAGGAAACCTGAGACCCACCATGGCATGGATAGACCTGATGGAAACTTCACAAACCGCAACAACAGCAATGACTTCTAGGACTCTTTCAAAGTTAAATGAAAAAACAATTGAAAAAGAGAAAAAAGGAGAGATCAAACCATTTCAGAGACTATGGACAGCAGTTGTTCCACTAAGATGGAAAACAAGTAGGCAAAGGACATACCCACATAAAGAAATGCACAAAGACACCGACTCACTGCACATGACACTACAAAGACACAATTATATGCATACTCAAATGCAGAAAATATATTATTGTCTATATTATTGCACACATGGACAAAGAATGTTCACATTGATAAAAGGGACAGAACACACATACAAACACACCTACACACACACACACACACACATACACACTTTATGGCACTGATTAATGTTTTTGCTCCTTTGGCTTTTGCCTATGTTTGTACAGTCATGATGTTTAGTACATTTTGATGATTCCTTTTGCTGTTATGGTTCTCAAGTGCTCCTCTCCCAAACCCAAGAAAACGTTTGTATGTAATGTTTACCAAATTTCAGAAAAGTCTCTATGATAAATTGTGCCTGATTGGATGGAGCAATAACCAGTGTGCATGAGGTGTCGACCCAATGACGGGTAAGATGCCCGGGAAGGGAGGTGTAATCTGTGTAAAGGAGTGAGTGTGATGCTTCTTTTGTGCCAAGAGCATCAAAGAGGGGACTGTAAGAATCTATTGTTTGCCTCAACCCAGATTCCACTCCACAATATGTGTTTGATCATGCTCATCTACCAAAAAGACTTAATTATTATAGAGGAGAGATAAGTCAATAGTTTGAAGACCATTTGGGATGATTAGATCCTAAGCAAATGGTCACCCATTGTAGCATGGAAGCGGGCGTGGGACACTGAGAACCATCTCAGACAAAGAAGTGTTAGAACATGATTAACATACAGATCACAGCTGCAACAAAAGGAGCAACTTCATTTACATTAAGAGTAGTAAACTATAACTGGATAAAAGGTTTGAACGAAGGATGTTCGGGGTTCATTCCGACTCTGCTGAACCCAAGGTACTACTTGTGCTTTGTCACTGCTATACTGCAATAAACATCTTCTTCAACATCTTCAACGTCCGCATCTTTTTCTTACATTTGAAATAAAACAAAAAGAATTCAGCACTGTAGAGTTACCGTAGCGTCACTTTGGAGAACATAATGTACATAGTTCTGTGTCTTTCTTATCATCTGTGTATCAGGCAAACACCACATCTGTGTGTCACGACTGACACAGAAGTCCGTATGCTTTGTGCGTCCAGCAGATGCTCTCCGAAATGGTGCTACAAATTGTAGAATAAAGTTATTTTAGTTTTTTTTCCAGTATTCTCCTCCCATCGTAATGTTAAGGTTGAACAACTGATGGCATGTGGAGTATTCAGACAGTGTCTTTCAGATTTTGTAGACCTTAACTGTGTTCATTACCTGGAAGTCAATGGGACAGTCACAGTCCTGGTTCCATCTGGAAACAAAGATGCTGTGACGCCAAATGAAAGATGCCCTCACAAAAGCTGAAAATTCACGGCGTAGAATAATTTAATTACGAGTTTTACACACCAGTCTGTTACTGTGACAACATTTCCACACCCCAAAACATGATGCTAAATGCAACAAACCGTGAGTGGTTGTTTGACATGTCAGTCAAACGGCCTCATGAGTGGGCCTTGACGAATGAACGCTACCATGGATTCAGTCTGAATGTCTGGCCAATTCAAGACTAGGGGTGAAGTAACCCTTTAAGTACAAATATTTTAAAAGTAAGTTGAATTAATGCAAACAGATGGGTTAAAAACAAAACAAAAGTCAGGCACTCTCAGATCTGCCTCAATGGCTCTCAATTAGAGTACGCTGCAGTTTTTCACCATCGATTAACTTGGAGTGCTGTAAAGCTGGGGAGAGCTCAGGCACAGGGTTCAAATATTCACTTTTGTCTTAGAGCACATGCACGCAATAAGTAATTGCGTAAGTGCCAAAGTGCATGAAAATAAGTGAACCGTGCATAAAAAATTGTGAGTCTTTAAATACTTGTGGTTTTTCATGCTCAAATGAACACTTTCTTCAAACAAGAAATATGTCACATAAGTAGACATTGGCAAATGCAAAGACCACATGTTTAAGAATTTGTCTGCCGAAGCCATGCATTAAATGTCAATATAGTCTGTTCACTTTCTACTTAAAATAAACTAGAAATTCAAAAAAATATCGCTACAGGATGTGGAACATGTTTACAATGTATTATTGGTTTAGTTTACCTGTATATAGATGTCTATGTATTTTGTTGGAGCACTGCCTTATCTGCCCATGCAGACAAGCAGCGGCTGTTTGAGTCTCTGTTTTAGAGGAAAAGTGCATGTCGTTGGCTGCCAATAATGAGTCTTATGGGAAAACCTAACACCATCCCCTGGGTCAGAAAGCCTCATTGACCGAGAAGACAGGGAAGGACTGAGGCAAACCCAGAATAGTATGGAATGGAAATGCAAACATCAATGTTACATCACAAGAACCTTCCATTTTTTGAAAACGTACAGCTTTTGAACTTCTCAATCATATGCATGTTTTCAAGTGTTGTCAGGTTAAGCATTCCAGCGATTTTTAAACCATTAAACAAAGCAAGAAGACCTGAAAATGACTTCAATTCATACATATAGCCTGGCACCACAGACAGCATGCTATCACTTTAGGCTCTCTTATTTGCATATAACTGCACTTGAATTACATTAAACCATTTTGGAAAGTAACCTCATATGCTAAGATTACAGAGTTAAAATCTGACATGTGAGTCTGACCTGTACAGCAGTTTAAAGGGATGTTTCAACCAAAAATTAACATTTTACATCATTTAATCTCATCATTTACTCTCGCTAAATTAGTTTCAAACCTGTATATTTCTTTCTTCTGATGAACTCAAAAGAACATTTTAATGCTGGTAACTAAGATGGTAGCTGTTGTCTTCCATATTTATTTCCCATGTTCTTTAAAATATTTTTTGTGATTAAAGTTTTGTAAGAAGCATGCATCAAGACATTTGTTCATTCAAAATGTTGCTTCTACTTTTCCAGAATGCTATTCAAAACATTTGTACAATATATTATTTTCTGCGATTAATCATTGGTTGACCAAAAGATGCTTGGTAGACCAAAATTGTATTAGACTATTAGGGTCAGCCCTAATTCTTAAATCACCCGGAGACTCTATAACTAAAAGAATCACTGTAAAAATATATTCAGTAAAATTTACAGTAAAAAAAAAAAAAAAAAAAAGTCAGCTGTGGTTGCTGGAATTTGACCGTAAAAAGTATAGTAACAACATTTACAAATTTACAAAAAAAAAATTACAAATAAATACCGCAATTTCATTGACTTATATAATGTTAATATACCAACCTATTAAAGTACTGAAATCTGTTTTGTATCTTTGAAATACACTGATAAGCACCAAATGCAGGTGGTGATGAGAAAGTCACATGATGAACCAAAGCCCATCACAAGCAGCTTTTAAATATGAACATATATAGAAGGAGCTCAGTGTCATTCACACAAACACCATCCTGGTGAGACTCATTAAAGTGAAATATGCAATAAACATTAATTTAACAACATTACATGTAACATACAACCCTAATAAACATAACTGATAAAGACAAAACATATTTAAAAAAAAAAACTCAAACTCAAACACAATTTTAAATGCAATGCAGGGAATTCTGGGAATGTTAGTTTATGGCTTTTCCCTTTAATTTTACCATTTAACAGTGTTTTTACCGTAGCATTTTAAGTTTTCTACAGTTAAAATAACGGTAATTTTTTTTTTTTTACAGGGATCGTTCTCTTTACTGCCTTCACTTTTTTTTTTTATATTTTAAGATATGTAAGCATTTAGTCTACATAAATGTACTATTTAAAATGGTTCATGATCTCTAGACTAAACAGCCTACTAAAATATCCTAAATATCAATATGAAAACCAAGAACTTCAATCATCAACTAGCTCACAGAAAGAATAACACTCACTAAATAACTTAACATTAATGTGAACTTAACATCGTGTTTCATTTCAATATCATTCACAGAGACAAACCTGGATACTGCAAAGTGAAAACGATATAACCATCTAGACCAGTGGGTTCCAATCCTGTTCCTTGGGACCAACTGCTCAGCACATTTGGCATAGTTTCTAATGAGCTGATGATATTAATCAGGAGTGTAAATTAGGGACACAAGCAAGACATGCAGAGCGGTCATTTTCCAAGAACAAGTTTGAAAACCACTAGTCTAGACGCATTAAAGTTAAAAGTTTAAACACATCCGGACTAAACCTTAAAAATATAAAACATGTATGATTTAAAATGGTTCATGATCTCTATAGACTGTAATCGATAAAGACAAAAACTGATTTGTTTATTTTTAATTCCCCTAATTTTTTATTTTATTATTATTTTTTTTTAAACATAATCTGCAGACAATATGGATGTTATAAATACATTTATTAATGTCTCTGAGGCTGCATGCCATAGCTCACAGAACAGTTACAACTGTGGTGCTCATTCACACACAAACTTAAACATGTCCACCATGAAGATAAACACATTTTCAGGACCTATGTGGAAAGTGCCACATGCGATAAAATAAAAACCCAACCACTGAGAAAAATTAGCAAATCTTGCTGAGAAACTGCCTATATTCAATTTATAGATGCCTCAATCAACAAGAAACAATGGAACTGTAAAGTCAGACCTTGTATAACCATTTCCACTTGACCTCATTAAAACGTAATTACCTAACTTAATCATTAGTCACAAACACAAAAATAAAGTACGGAAATTACATTACCACAAAACTGTTCATGAAAATGCAGAAAAGAAAACCAGATAACCAACAAAACAATGGTAACAGCAGAGGCATCCCAATTATCCTCAATTTACCTTATATTTCAACATTTTCAAGGGAATGTAATACTTTTCCCAAGAGATTGCAAAATGCAAATGTTTTGTTAGCAAACACAAAAGCATTGAAATATTTTATCTATCCTCTTTTTTGTTGGTTTTATTAGTCTAGCCTCATGAGCGTTAAAGACCTTAACGTCACACATGACCAGTCGTGTCACAGTGAGTAGTTCACCCACATCTAGAAGTAAGAACTTGTTAAAACAGAAAAAAGCAAATTGCATTGGGTTCTTGTTTCAGTTATAACACTCACTAAACTTTAATTTGAACGTAACATGGAGTTTCATTTGTGAAGTTCAATATAATTTGTGTGAATTATATTGAACTACACAAACCTGGATACTGCAAAGTGAAAATTTTATAACAGTCTAGACCAGTGGCTTTCAATCGTTGTCCACAGGAAACAATACAGTTATAGCAAGCAATACTGCCACCCCTTCATTTGCATTTTGCCGGTCTCATTTTACACATGCAAACTTGTTAGTGTATCAGTCTCTTTCACAGAACATATTGTGAAGAATGCTTCAATCAACTAGGTTTAAACTCCAGAACAGGCCCAAAATACAGAGGTAGCATGAATAAATTTATCAGCTTCAGTGGTATTGCATATTTTAACATTACATTCACACTGCGAGTTAAAAAAAAAAAAAAACAGGGCTACATTGTTACAGTGTGAACAGCCAGTATAAGTTTGAATAAAAAAATACCCATGTCGTTCCAAACCTGTAAGACGTGTTCTGTGAATCACAAGATAATTGCAGTCATTGAGAGCACATGACTTTGACCTTCTGGGTGGCCTGTCCCTTTTTTTGTGTGTGTTTGTTTTTCCATGAACATCTTTGTTTTGGTTCGAGAGTGAATAAAATAGTGCATTTTAAAATAGTGGTCCATTCAGCGTATAACATCATCATGCCATTTCACTTTACACTAGCTTCATGTATTTTTTTAGAGCTCTAAAGATTTGGATGCTATTCATTTTCATAAGAAACAAACTTCTGAAACGGTCCCCAAAATGTGTGTTCCACAGAACAAAGCAAAGCTTGTTCTGTACGAGTTTGAAAAGACACGAAGAGTAAGTGATGTAATCATTTACCTAGAAGCAGGGCTGCACGATAATCATTGCGCAATATGTAATATGCATCTTGTAATCACTGTTCACTGATGAGCTTGTGACTGGTGAACAATGGCTCTATGTAAAATCACATACCTGATAGATTTTGCCGCCGATTACAGAACTGGCTTTACTTACGAGATATGCATTACATATTGCACAATGATTACCATGCAGCTCTACCTAGAAGTTAATCTTGCTAAGTTGTACAGAAACATAAAATTTGGTGGTGTTGGACACCACTTTTCTTTCAAGCATAATATTCAAATGGAAAGAAAACAAAAAAAGTCTTTATCCAGAGTCTTTTAAGAGGTACCTTTAATGCACAGCATTGTTCCCCATGTAGCCCCCAGAAAATATACCCAGGTTCATCTTTTCTGACATGGGTTTTATCAAGTGCTACAGCTGAACTCCAATGGCGTTGATAGGTTTACAAACATCAGCAGGTCAGCATGGCACTGTGCATATTTCTCCACAGTCTCATGGTCTGCTGAGGGTCACGCTGGTGCACCAGGAGCAGGTCTTTGTGTATACAGGGGTTCTCTCTGTCTTGTTCACGAATATCAAAGGTCTTGAAACCATCATGTTTAACTGCAGTGATTCCAAGTGCCTTGAAGCACATCCCATTGTAAACATCATCAATTGGGAAAAAGGGTATGTAAAAGGAAACATGGTAAAGAGACGGAAGAAGGTTTCCAGAAAAGAGGAATCCACCGCCGCCAGCATAAAGAGGGTAAGGGCCTTCATAGAACGACTGAGGAACATAATATTTAATTTTAGGGTCCCGCAGGGGGCTGGCCTCAGAAATCACCTGCCCGGTGTATAACGTTGTGGCCTGTTGTGGCTTCAGAGACTGCAGATGATTCAGTATCGCTTGAGTGTTCGCAAAAACATCATCGTCGCCCTTAAAAACGAAAGACACGCTAGGACAGTTATCAAGCATCCACTTGAAGAACACATGCTCCTTGAGAGTGAGGTTGTAAAAGGAGTCATGAAAGTCCCAGACAAGGAGATCTTGAAACTGCTGAGCTTCCAATGAAACCAGTTTGTCGAGACTGGGATCATCCGCAGACGACTGGCCCAGCAGAAAGACAGTTTGTACCCGAAGTCCGTTTTCATACAAGCCTTCTCTTCCCCAGGTCTCTCGGACCGCTTGGCGCCTCTCGAAGTGCTTTGGAATGGATTTGATCGCAAAAAGTAGGAAAACTTGATCCGATCCAGTTTCTGATGCACACTTGTCAGGCTGATCGATAAGAAGCGGTGGGTCTCGACAATCCATGCCTCTGAGGAAGTCTCCATAAAGTGGAGGGTATGACTGAACATCCTGAATGTTGGCTTTTAGCAACTCGAAACTCTCAGGCTGACAGTGAAACTTGTCACGAGGGTCTTTCTGAGTTTGATTATCGATTGAGTCAAACTGCCTGAGGAGAGAATGAAGCTTCCGGTTCCAGAAGGCACCGTTTTTGGGAATGTCTTTTCTGAAAGTCTCAGAGATTGTTAGTGGTGGGAGCTCGTAAGGTGTAGCACTGTTGGCTTTCTTTTTGATGGTGCTTATCACTACAGTTGTGGGTTTTCTAGGTGTGGAAGCTGGAACTGAAGTGACCCTGGCCAAGTCATTTTGGTCATCTTCCACATTCTTTAGCTTGGAAATGAAGAGGACGACGCAGAAGCTGCTAACTAGTGCTACGATGAGCAATTTCATGTACTTCCTTTTCATTTTACAACAATTCTTTTAGATGATGTGCACTCTCAAGAAACAAACGAGGATGTTGGTCTTTACAGGAAATGGTGCGGATTGACACTACAGAATATACTTGTGTTAAATGTCATCTTCTATTGAATTTCGTTTCTTCGATCATATTCCTATTGATGTCAAGTTCAGCTGTGAGCCTAGAAGACACAAGAAACAGTAATACTAGTGAGATCACAAGAACGAGGAAGTCAAAAGGAAGCGCTTGCAGCTTTTTACGTTATTTATATGAAAACAATGCAGCAAACCAACCATACCAGAAGTTGCCTGTGGTTTGAGTGGGGGCAAAGGCTGTCGGTCTTGCTTTATCATGTATAAAGAGTTAAGGCGTTGTTTAATCAGAATACAATGTTGACAGACAAAAGAAACAAAGATTTTTGGAATCCAAGTCAGTCAGTCAAGCAGGTTGGAATGACATGAGGGTGATTAAAAACAAATTTAGTTTCAGAATTAACCAAACCCCTTAAATAAAACTAGGTGAAACTGGGGATAGTGCTCTGTCAACACCAGTAATATCATACATCAAATTTACTAGTTTGTTCTTATTGTTTGCATAATTAACAGACGTGATCTTTGTATGTGGATCTAAAATTAAACAACCTTTTAATTTATTGGAAAATTGGTCTCAGGTGATTAATTAAACAGCACAGGCTCTAAAATAAGTACATTTCAGTCCCACGAGGACACTGCGTTGAGCTCAGGGACAGATGATATACAACACCTGAGAGAAAGTGTAAGCTATGCTCTTAAAACCCATGTAGATACTCCAGTAAATATTATCATTGTAACTGGATTATTGTTGTAGGATTACAAATTTAAGAATCCGTCTTAGATCTGCTGATCCTATCCTGAACATCATATAAGAAACTAAGGTGAAGTACATTGTATTTAGGATTTAAAGTAAAGGTGTTAACATTAACGGTTTGCAGCCAGAGGTTCCTGCCCGTTCCTGTCCTCTTATTGTAAGTCAAATGAGGCCGATTACTGAGACTTCTGCTTTGTCATAGCTCTTGGTGTCTTTTACTCCAGGACTGGTGTAACGGGGGAAGGTTGCTACACCGGAACACTTCATTTGCATGCTTTGTTTCAATTACCTACACCTCTATGTACTCCTCCTCCTTGAAACCTATATGAACTACAATGTAACACTGCCTTAGACAATTTAGACGATTCAGATGATTGAGATGAGTCAGACAACTACAGCGCTACGAAGAGAGATTTCGTAATAAAGAGAAAATTCTGCTTCAAAGATATCCAAACGTCTCCTTGGAAAAAAAAAAAAAAGTTAACAACGTCCTTCTGAAAATGTTTTTGATCTGGCACATGATTTATAAAGTTTAAGCCCTGCTTCCAGATCTATTGCTTCAGCATTTGAAGTAGGCTCTACAAAAACTCGTTTTTAATTGAGAATGCAGATAAAATTAGGGCGAATGCATCATGTATAAACCACAGGCAATCAACTAGCCCATGATTTCTACCATATCTGTCTTGACTCATGAGTTGAGGAAATTGTGTTTTTATTTCCAAGTTTAAAACGCATTTAAAGTGCACTCACTTCTGTTTGTAATACTTGTGTTTGAATAATGCCTGCTACTTCACTTATGGTTATGTTAAACACTATGCATCATACAGTACCCAGCATTACTAGCATTCCGTTCCTAAAGGCTAAGTAAGATGCCTGTCTGGACAACCCAACATATTTGTGAATGCAACTCCAAGAAGGCAGCGCACTGAGACACGTTTTTTCCAAATAACACCTGAAACAGCCGTAAAACACAGAGATAACGTTACTGTTTAAAAACTGCTATGAGGTTGTATTTTGACGCATTGAGTTGTAGAAAGCATACCGTTTCTGCTAAAATACCTAGATAAGATTTGTTTAAAAGGAAAAAAGTATATAGTTTCATAATAGTGTAGGCAAAGCGTTTCTGTAGACGGCTACTAATAAATTGCTGCGTTAGTAATTTACATAAGATTTGAACATATGAATGTAGCCGGTCTATAGTTATTATAGGTAATATTAATAGTCATTCGGCACTACCATTGCGATTTTTATAAGTGCTGTACTGCGAGTTTGAATGAAACTGACACTGAAATGGAACATTTCTCAAGATTTTGAGCAGAATAATGAGGAAAAACATAACATGGCTTACCGTGTGAACGTCTATAAACATTTTCAGTCCAAACTGCTTGTCATGACAAAAGGAAACCACTCTGTGGGCCACCACACTGTGTGCTGTTTCTCTGTAGCAGCCAAAACATGCCTATTTTTCCATCAGCGCCTGGCTATCTGTGATTGGTGCTCATCAGCCAACACACCTGGCACTTAATCAAGGAAATATTGTGTTCCACCCAAGCGAAGGTGAGTTTCTATCAGGTGAATGCTGAAGCCCGGTTGCGCCACTGAATAATAGATAAAAAGTTATAAAGCAAGATAATCATTCCTGTTACACAATGACTTTTCTGTCTCTATGATTCATATTTTCTCCAAAATAATCGCATATTTATAATAAATTGCTAAACTTATATATATATATATTAGGTGTACTTTATCACTTTAAACGGCATTAAAAATATTTTTGTTTCTTTGCAAACAATTCCACTGAGATCATTTTAAGGAAGTGATACTTTCTTTCAACTGTGCAAATAGAGGTGAGAGTATTTTTATATTTTTTTAATGTTCTTCTGCTTGTCACACTCTTACAGTTCCACCCTGTTAGGCTGTATATATGTAGAATGTTTGTCCAATCAATAAAAAATGATAAAATACTGTGCAGAAACATTAAGCTCCCAGGTCTCTCTATATATGTTAATGTTATTTACAATGCTGTTGGCAATAATGAGCACAAAAAGTAGCCTACCTGTTGTTAAGAATTAAGACATATACCTTTTATTCAAATTGTTTTGTTTTTGTTAAAAAATAACATTATGGCATAAGGCACATATACTATCTTATTATTGCTCATTATTGCTTAACATTTAAATTTTTTTTATTTTTGTGACAATTTCACTCACCAAGGCACATGTGCTGTGGTGATGTGACAATAACACTGATTTGATTTGAATACTGCGGCTCTCTTTACACCACAAGACCTGCACCACCAATTTAAGCTCTAATATGTCTCCCAAATGTTGTGTGGATTGCAATCTTTACTTTACTTTATTTACAATTAATGCTTTTACTTTTACTTCATAACATTTTTAAAGGAAAAAAAAGTGCTTTTTACTCTTCACAATTTTATTTACAGTCAAAAAGTACTTATTTTTGAAGATCACTTCATTCTTTTTTCCCTCGCTATTAACAAACCAATTGTCTTGCACTGATGCCCAATTTAATTTAAATGTTATTTATTCTGCCAATGAGACTCATTTTCACATTCCATGAAATTGGTCAGACATGTTCATTGGTCCTTTGGTCCTTTGACGTTATGTTGCATCATTTACCACAATGCACAGCACCTTGACCTGGAAATTAGAGAAATTATAACAGTCGGTCAGTGGAAGAAAGTGAAGGAAGAAAGTGATTCAGCAGCGAACGCAGTCCAAAATCAGCCACAGGATCAGGAGCACCCGTGGCCGTACCAATTCTTTCCTTTTAGTGTTATTAGTAAGGATTCATACAAGATTAAAAGTATCCTTTGTCTCCTGCTCAACAAGGAAATATCGGCCTTCAAAAGTTCACCGTCAGATGTAAGGAAGCATGTTTGCTGCCTCTCTATCAAGACTCGCTAACCTGATTTTACCAAGTGCAACATATCCTTGGGTCAGCATCTTTGTTTAGGCTTACAATCAGTGTTTGGTGCTTGTACATCAGTGTCAGTCATCTATCATTTACTCTGATTTTAGGCATTACTCGTGGGTAAGGTTAGATTTAGGTGTAGAGATATGGTCAAGACTATTTTTTACCATTAAAATGTTGTTCCATGGTCAACAAAATATGTTGAACTAGGGACACATTGAAAATCAGGACGTGCAAGACTACAGGATTGCTTTTCAGCCCCAAAAGAGCTAGGCTTGACTCCCACAATTTTGAAAATCAGCTAATGCTTAATATAAATCAGAGGAGCACCAGTGTTGAGGGTCGGCGGGGATGGGAAGTTTTGCTGCCCATTCTGACCACCTGACATCTGCCTGTTAGGAAGTCCGGGATCCAGCTACACAGAGATCTGTTTTGTCCCCTGTTTAGTTTGGAGCTTCGCAACAAGTGTGGCAGGCACTATGGCATTAAATACTGAGCTGTAGTCCTCAAACAGCATTCTCCCATACAGTACAGGCCAAAAGTTTGGACACACCTTCTCATTCAATGTGTTTTCTTTATTTTCATGACCATTTACATTG
>JAUCMR010000043.1:9161114-9205030 GCA_032357425.1 Enteromius argenteus | reverse complement strand
ATACTTTTATCTATTAATTTGACTTTTATCTAAAACAACTTGTTTATTTAAAATAAATAAATACATTTTGTTACAGTAAAAGCCTGACATATAAAACAATAGTCAGTAAAAATCCAAAAGTGAAACAGTTCAAAACTTCAGACAAAATGTTCATTATTATTTTAAAGTTTGCATGTGTTTTATGGCTTGTATTATATCTGATACATCACACTTTTATGGCTCATATAATATAATATAGTGAGAATATGGTGGTTTCTTAATTTTATTTTTATTTTTCACTCTATACCTCACAATAATTATATTTATATGCTTATTTTTATGATCAAAGTGCTGTAGTTTTGTTTGTTTGATCAATTTTGGTTCCGTTTTTGTTCTTTTCACTGTTCCTGTTTGTTTGAGTTCTTGTACATATCTGTTGTCTGAGTTCTGTCGTCATGGTTTCCAGACATGTTCCTATTTGTTCCCCATTGTTACTCATTAGTTCCCTCAGTTTGTGTTCACAGTTAACAAGATGGTAGAAGAAGCCACAGCCCATCATCATTCCAGTGACCCGCCTGCCTCGTAACTCCTCACTAGTCCTTCCTCACTCCTCCACATTTCTTCCACAAACACAGAGTCAGCAGGTTTGTCCGTCGAGGAGCTTCAGCCTAAACCGTTTTTCATTCCAGAGGCTAAGCCCAGAGCTCCACTCTTCACATGCATGGACAACTAGCCCGAACCCAACTGACCCAGAACCTATTCCTCCTGTGTCTCCTCAGCCACGTCTGGGTCTCCTCCAGTTCTGGCTCCTTCTTCCATCTGTCCTGCTATAGGCCTTGGCACTCTTCTGGGAGACTCCTTGGCTCCTCCCTCCATCATCTCCTCCATGGCTTTTCCCTCACCTCAGTCTCGTCTCTCTAAAACTCTGTCTGCTGCTAGAGAACACACACATTCCCTCCTCAGTTAAACTTGTGTAGACTTCTGGCATGTGGACACGAGTTTTTGTTCTGATTCATTGTTTATAAAAGTTGACAGCTGCATTTAGATCCTGCCTCAAAACATCTTTTGCCTAAATCTACCTGTGATGTAAGTGATATAAATAGTACAATGTAATACAAAAATGGCAGCTGTAGGCAGTTTTCCCATATACTGGATACTCCGATTTTAACATGATTTTGTCTAAAGATTATGGATAGATAACTAAGCCTAATTTACTTAATTCCAGTATATGTTCATTTTGAAAGACTAGCAAATGAAAGCTTATTTTTACATGTATTTTTTCTTTTTAAAAAGACAGAAAAAGACATGAACAATGGCCTACTGGTAATTTTAGCAACTAAAAGGCCTTTTACTTATGGAACATTGTGTGAACTACTAATCAAAGGGAAGAAGGCTTTTTTTCCCCCAAGTTTTTTTTCATGTTGATATTTTAGAGGCTTTAGAAATTCATAAGCATAAGCTCTTGAAAGTATAGAAATGGTGCTGAATTGTTTTAGCATAAAAAGATAGAAATTAGAAGCTTGTTTTTACTCCCGATTCAAGGTTGTTTTGGAAGAGTCATTCATTATCACTTAGTTAGGCTCTCATAAACTAACCACTAATACATTGTAAATATAAATATATATACCCTTTTACCGGTCATAATAGCATTTTTTAATCATTATTATTTTTAGATTTATACATGATCTGAAAGCTGAACAAATAAGCTTTCCATGTATGGTTTGTACAACTATAATACAACTATTTGAAAACCTGGAATCTGAGGGTGCAAAAGAAATCTAAATATTGAGAAAACTGCCTTTTAAAGTTCTTAACAATGCATGTTACTAATCAAAAATTAAGTTTTGATATATTTACAGTAGGAAATGCACTAAATATCTTCATAGAACCTGATCTTTACTTACTAATGGTTTTGGCACAAAAGAAAAATTGAGAATTTTGACCCATACAAGGCTATTGCTACAAACACACCTGTGCTACTTATGCCTGGTTTCGTTCACCAGGGTCACATTTGGAAGTTAACATTTTACCAGCAGAAATGTCTTGTTATAAAGCAGTGCAGCCTCTGTAAATGCCCACCAGAGGACGCGCTCTGCGTAGGTGAAATGACACTGGCCCAGGCTAGCATGCGTTTTAAGGGCCATCTTTTTGAGGAATTCCCCGTGTAGGCACGTGACGTACATGCAGACCCCTCAATGCTGGTCTGTGAGAGGGAATCCCGGCGTGGAGGCGGTGTCCACAACATGTACAAATATTGTGCATGTTTTCTCGTCTCTTTGGTTGCTATGCAGTCAAGAGACTGCCACGTGTTTGGTGCTTTTACGTAACTCTTTTTTTCCTTCAGAAAATACCAAATGTCTCATAGTTCGCATAGAAAGACTATTTAGACGCTTGGTAAGAGGCTTATGGAAAATTACATGCCATTTTGTCCTAAGGGAATATTGTAATGCTGACACAGTGACTAAAACATGTACTTTTTAGTATCTTTATTTTTTTAATAGACTGCTTTAAGCACCCGGTTTTGTTTGGGGAAATTGTTAGGAGTTACAGTATAAACTGCAGATGATTGAAGTGATTTATGTTCACTTGCTCAATTTGTGATCTCAAATGCTTGTATGTTCACACAGCCTCAGTCACCTCACACACATACAAACATGCAGGGTTCAGGATTGAAACCAGCCATGAAGAAATGTCCAAATAGGGGGATGTTAACGTTTTCCATAAAGAGATCGCGTCAAATCTTAAACTTGGACTTTAGGAAACTTAACGGACCCGAGGAAAAGATATTAATAACTCCTTCAAGCCCATCCCACCACATTCTTCACCACTGAGTCACAATGTAAACCAGCTAGCAATGGAGCGATGGGTGGATTGCCTCTGTTTCTCATTTGTGTTTCTTTCCACTAAGAAATTTAGGAAAGAAACAGGGAGATACCCTTCCTCTCTTTCTTCACAAACCTCAAGGGTTACACACAATGCTCTCACATGCTGTGGGGTTGTGTGAGAGGAGAGGAACAACCCAGGCATTGAGTAAGTTGTGAGAAAAGTTATAACACAGCGTCTGGAATGATGAAGTGCTGGAAAGTATAAGCGAAGAGAGGTACGGGTGGTTGTGCTGGAAGATGGAAAATGGTGGTATGGGGTTTTGGCAGGGAGATCTGTGACTCACTGTTTATCTGGCCTGTCACTGAGCAACTGTACAGCATATGTGTGCACAAGACTGCAGCCTTTCTGCCTGCTGGTGCCTCCTTTCCCAAAAATTCAAGATTCGTAAAAGGCTCTTTCCATAGAAAGCATACCAAATAGGCTTTGAAACTTCAACTTGAAGTCTGTTTTTGATTAGTGAGTGAAAGGAGAAAATGTAAAATGTCAACCCAGGGATTTAAAATTAAATATTGTTTGTTCTAAACTTCTCTTTGTTTTGAGTAATAAACTAGCAATTATATAAACACAATAAATAAATATAATAGTAATAATGATGAGAATGAAGTAAAAACTTGCAAGCTAGTTTTCAAACCAAAAAAGTACAGTCAAAAAGTCTTTATTCAGCTCAATATATTTACTGTGAAAACATTGGATAACTGAAGCAGTCAGTGGAACTGTTTACAGTAGTCAGTAAGAAATCTCCACTATTTAACATGTATGAAATTGATTTTATATATATATATTTTGTGACATTCGTTCAAAGTATGCATAGAGCTCAATCTATAAAAAAGACAAAAACAAAAACAAAACTGATCACATATAAAGCGTATCTCATTTTTGATTTTAAAAGCAAAGACAGCAACATGCCAGTAAACTGTTCCAAAAACAAAGTCTCAAAAAGTTTTCACTTGCCTCCTCGGGTCTGCTGTCAAAGGAGTTTCAGAGTTTTAAATGTTTGTCTTGACTTCACATTCTGATTTAGCTGACTACATTAAAAGCCACATGGAAAAATGTGGAAAGCCTATAGATTTCTACAATGATGAAAATACTGTAAATGTCTGTTATCTACAATAGTTTTTTTGCTATCACTAAGTTCAGGAGCCAAGCTCTATGAACTGAGTTGTGTAGCATTTGATGTGATGTCATATGATTTTACTGTCAGGAAAAGAATGGACGACAGATGCAACATTCCTTCCAAATGACTGAGACCAATCTTTGGTTTATCACAACGCTCTTTGGCTTCCAGCTGGGAATCTTTGAATTGTTGCATTAAAACCAAGAATACACAGTAAGACATTAATTGCGTGTTACAAAATGACCAGAGTACAAAAGGGCACAAAAATACAGTGAACGGAGATGCAGTGCAGCTGCTGTGGAGCTGGACAACATGCAGGAAGTGCGGAGATAGATCAGTGGGAGCCACGTGGGCCGAATTGTCTAAGCATCAGAGCCTTTTTGTCTGCGCTTGGATGGAGGTACGAGACGGGCAGGCAGCTCAGGGGGCAGCCCGTGACCCTCCAGTTTCACTTCGATCAGGTGGCTGGCCAGGGCAAACTCCTCGTCATCCAGCATGCCGTCACGATCCACATCTGAGAGCTTCCAGATGCGACCCAATACGGAGTTTGGCAGCCGTGTGCTCACCATCCAATCTTTGGCTTTGGTGCCACTTAGTTTGCCTTCGTTCGGCGCTAGGTTGTAGAAGATCTCGTCATACTTGGGCTTGTCCTTTGTCACCACCCATTCTTCATCTTCCTCACCCACTTCACCATTTTCATCCATGATCTCTCCAAAGGGGTCACCTTCCACAAAGGGTCCGGCGCGGGTTCCCAAGAAAGCCCCACCTTGGACCCCAGGCTGTACCCCAGCCTCTATTTCCTCCTGTCTAAGAAGGGGCATGAGTTTGGCAATGTCGCCAGACAACAACTCATCCAACATAGTCATCAGGTTGGGCTTCAGGGCTTTGAACTTGGTGAAGTCATGTGCCATTAGCTGCTCCTAAGGAAAGTCAAGAAAGACTCTTTCAAGCAACAGAAAGGATATTTTAACTTCTAAACAAGGACCAGGTGGTTCACTAACCTGCATCTTGGCACAATCAGGGAAGTCTCCAGGAGAGATATGATGCTGTAGCTGAATCTTGGAGAAGATGACCGGGAGCTGGTAGATCAAGTTCTTCTTTTTATTGTCCTTCCTAAAGACAGACGGCATCTCTTGCTTCAAGTAACTGATGATATGGGCATGTACCTATGAGTGAACCACATGTAGACCCTATTGACTTTCATTGTTTGACACAAAACACTGATGTATTAATCAAAATATCTTCTTTTGTGTTCCACAGAAGAAAATCACTAACCCAAGTCATCATTTACTGTACATCATTGGGTGAACTAACCCAAATGTTTGCACTCAAACAGTTTTACCTTTTGACATCACCAACAAAGCAGTGATTACAACAAAGCAGATATATTATCTTACCCTCACAAGACGGGCCCTCTTGACCAAGTCATTAAGTTTGCGTAGGGCTGCATTGCGTGGCAGATTCTGGATATCAGCAAACAGGTCTTCCTCCTCCAACTCAAACAGCTTGCGGTTGTCGGTCACCATAAGAGGTTCAGACCAGAAGGATCCGATGTACACTCTCAGCACCTCAGGAGTACCAAACACTTTTCCCAGAGACCACATTAAAGCTCCATACACCCTCATGAGCTGCTGGGTGTCAACCATATCAGCCTTGTTCAGCACAACACGGAGTTTGTCTTCATTGCCTTTAAGGGCCCCGATGGCCTCTGAGAACTCATCCGAGATCTCTAACTTGTGAGCATCAAAGAGAAGGATGATCCGGTCCACACGTTCAGCAAACCAGCGGAGAACTGCTGGAAAGTCATATCCTACCAAACGAGAGAAGAGGTAAAACACAATCAATAAACTGAACAAAACGGACTAAACTCTTCGATAAAGAGTTTGCGGTGATTAAACCCACCAGCTCTAATTTTGATTTGAAGCAAGAAAGGATGTGAAAAGCTGAAAAAAGGTCAACTTGAATGCTACTTTAATTCTTTAGTCAGGGAATGAACTGCAAGAAGCATTGCAAATAGAAAATTAAAACTAACACAATATACAGCTATTGGCTACAGTTATAAAATACAATAGATTTGATGTTTCAACTGTTCTTGCTTCCATTTTAACCCCTTAGCATTCATAAGGTCTCTTTTTTGAATGGGATTTGTACCTCAGGAGGGACATTAGAATGCATTGGGGTTGACATTGACTTCTTTGATTAGTGGGGCTCTTTTTAGGTTAAACTCACACTGGATTGTGGATTCCAGAGAAGCGTACACTATTTCTGTACAAGGGTCTCCATTTCTGCTCGTGAGAACAACTGTACTAGAGATTTCATCATCCACCCCAATCAAACACATCTGAACTTGTGAATCATAGGTTAGTAATTAGAGACAAGTTTTTTGAAGCAGTGTTTTTGAAGTCTGCAGGATGGGAGCAGGGTTGGAGATCATGGTAGGCTTTTCTTGAATATTTGTGCCAAGGTAGGCAACCCTACTCCTGGAGGGCTACCTTCCTGCATACTTCACTTACAACCCTTCTCCAACACAATTAATCCCGAATGCCTTAATTAGCTCAAGTGTTTTTGATTAGGGGTTAAAGTAGAAGTGTTGCCAATGTTTTGTGGATTCTAATTCTGGAACTCAGCTGTTGTGCTCTTATGAAACTATTTTCAAATCATGAGACCCTATAGCTCTTTAACAATCTTCTAGGTGATTATGTGCGCATGTGGTATGAATAATATAATATGCTTAAATAGTTATGACAACAGTTCAATCCTCCAGACCCTCCTACATCCCCTTAATACATGTAATGCCTTCACATTCCTTCCCTTTCCTCTCCCTGTCACACCTTAATGGCTCACTTTCCCATTCTGTGCGTCACTTCAACTGCTGGAAAATATTTGAGGAAAAGCAGACGTCGAGCAAAGAGGTGCAACACTGACATACTAAGATTACCCAACGATGTTCTCTGTGGGAGAGCCTAGAGACAGTTTTATCTACTGTTTACTCTGAAACATGTCTCATATCAGTATTATCATTTTTAAGCTTTCCTGTTAATACCTAATACCTGCAGTTTCTCTGAGGGACTTTATGGGGTTAATTCAGTTTTAACAGAAAGTATTTTACCAGTAGAAATAGTTTGAAAGGCATATTTTAAAGTATTGTAGAGTTTTCACATGGGACTAGGCGAAAAGTCTATCAATAAATCTTCATCACTGAATTAAAGAGACATTCTAGGCCAGTTTAAATGAAATTAAATTTGAAGTGGGAATTGGATTTAAATTTGTCATAAAGTACTTACAAACTCCTCTCACTCTACATTTCCAGTCAGCTTACCTCGACTCACTCTCTGTTTAGCACCGGAGAGGATACCCGGGGTGTCAATGATGCTGATGCTCTCCAGAACCTGGTTGGGCATCTGAGCACACTGGAATCTATCAGAGAAAGAGATGAGGTTTAAACACATTTTGTATTTCATTCAGTGAACCAAACTTTAGTAAGTTCATTTTTCCGTCTGGTTCAAGTAAAGCTTTAATGTTGTAAGTACTGTAAGTGTCCAAAATTGTTTAAATATGCTTCAGGGGCACTGTATGTCTCATCATGTTATGCGCAAAACAGCTGCGATTTGATTCCTTAAAAGGGCACAGCACAGATATCAAACATTCAGGAGCTCTTTAGTTAAAATCACTCTCCCCCTGAGAAAAGCTGAAAAAATGGTCCATTACTCCTATCACAGCTGTTGTGTGTGATCTAAGAAGCAGACTTCTAGCGTCACTCCTCCCAGGCCGATCCATTGTGTGGAAGTGGTGCTTGAAACACACAAGGCTTCCTGATGGAAAATGACCAGCACTGCCAAAATCAAACAATACTTGCCACTAATGATCTGCCGCATAGAAAAACACGGGCTCTTCCTGCTTTAAATGAGTTTAACGAGTGGACAGCTTCCCTGGGCAGGAAGTAGGAGAAAAGAAGTTCTCAAAACATGTTTGCAAAAAATACACCCAAAGAGACCGGGGTAAAACTGGATCTGATAAAGGCTCCCTGGCACTCAAAACAGTGCCTTCTCTGGTGCTGACAGACAACTGCAAGCTAATTATGAAACTCTTTTGGCAAGGTTAATGAGATGACTGAGGTATTCATGACCTGGACTTGAACTACAGCTTACTTTCCTCCCACTGTTTAGCTACTGCTTGGTATTTTAATAACCAGCATTGCTCACTTCATTCACCAAATTAATATAGTTTATACAGACAGCCAGAAATATTAGGGTCAATGCTCTTTTTTGTTCAGATATCTTAATTAAAATAAATAAATAAATAAATAAAATAGAAATGCAATTTTACATGTAAACACTTAAAACAAACCTCGTATATGAAGAGCTTGTTTTTATGTACTGTATATTTTTGGTGAGTGATATAATGAATAAAATCAGTATTTATTTTAATTAGTTAGAAACAATATTCCATTTTTGTTTCTATATATAAAAATGTTTGTCTATCAGATCAAAGCCATGTCGAAAATAAAACATTATTTTTCATTGATTGAGTCCCCAGCAGACCCTCATGATCGTCAAGAATAAAATATTAGATTTGGCCTTTTTATGACAGGGCAGGATGTGAAGTGTTATGCTTTGTGACTCTCTGTGTAGAATAATAATTCATGATATTTATAAAATACTGTATTTTTCTTGGGAAAAAAAAAAAATTGTGATTAGTGATTGACATATAAAATGTGTTCAAAGTGAAAGGAAAATATGGTATTACTTTTTTACTTAGTTGTTACGCTACACAATATTAAATTGAGATCTGTTAAACTTTCTGATGATTTGTCATAATGTCATAAAGCTAGTAAGCAATCACACAACAGACAACACACTTGCAACCTCATAGCAATCAGCTAAAAAAACAACTTGGCAACCTCATAGCAATGCTTTGGCAACCACCCACTATAATCTAGCAGTGTAAAGCACCATTATCTTCAGAAAATGCAAAAATCCTGGCAAATGTAAAACTAATAAATATTTGATTATGTAAAGACAACTTTGAAACAAGGTCTTCTTTTTAAACTTTGGTGGACTCCTCTAAGTTATTTCACATTGCAGTTCTGCTTTAGGCACATTAGCGCTCATTGCCCTCTCTTGTGATATCGCTCCCTTCCACAAGTTTTCCACAAATAAGGAAAGTCCCTCCTACCTTAGAAATTTGGCACGGAAGCTTGAAATTCCGTAGAGCAAAAACTAACACACTGTTTCTCTGTTATCTTCCCAGCGTGCCCAGAGTAAGCAGATGGATCAGTCAACACATTCTTCCACACAACCCACCCTCATTTCTCATGTCACGTCGTACATAGCAGCTCAGTGTAACATCTGCCTGTATGACTCTATTCACCTGTTGAGGAAGGTGTTTCCGAAGGGGTTGAGCTTGCGGAAGGGTTTGTTGGGATCCACTATCAGGGCATTTCCAGGAATGATGCCCTCCACGTCTCCGTGCATGATAGCGGTGAAGCAGTCGGTGGTGGGCTCTGGGCCTATACGACTCCCTGGGATGTCCTGTTCCAGCAGATACCTGCGTTGACAGAACAAAGCCATGGTTACTATGTTGACATGATAGTTTTTAATAACCTTGTGGTTTTTATTCTGTCATTTACCAGAACAAACAAAACAGTTTGGATTAGTTCAGCTATGTATTTCCATTCTGTAGGCTAAATGACCTAAAACCAACCCTTGAATTTAATACTGGGTTCAAAACAATGTTATACAGGCAGAAAATCACACCTAGTGAGCTCTCAAGATCCTATCCATAGCCATGACCACACAGACACCATAGTTTTTGCTTCTTTCAAACATACTTTTACTTTAGTCCATGCAAAGCAATATTAAATATGTATTCTGAGTGTGTCAAAGCACACAAAAATGTTATAACCAGTAAAGTATATAAAACAAGTTAGCAAATCTTGATAAAATAAACAGTTTTGTCTGCTCTCAAACGCTGGGGGCGTGTCCGCTGTCTGCGGTGAAACCACACCCCTCGTGGGAAAGCTGTCGCCTTAATCAACTGTCAAATACGCTAGAACCTGAATTGATGCTGCTTCTTGCAGCTTACCTGGATTTACACAGCCGTACAACAGGTAACATGCATTTACAACCTAGCTAATAAACTGTTGGCTGTAGAAATTTACAGCAATCTCAGTAACTCACGATTGAGCGGCGAACCGCTGATGCTATTAGCTCTAGTTATATTGTTAGGACCATGCTCAGTGGCTCCAGTGCGTCATCGAGACATGATTTCAGGTCCGCCCCCAAAAAAAAGTCACAAAATGGTGAAAAACTGTTTAACCTCTTACTAAACAATTCTGTAGTTTTTCAGCAGCACATTTTTAACTTTTATAATGTGTTTAGATTGCTTTTGTATGGACTTTAAACATCTTAGATTCAGAAAAAAACACTAGTTAACTGATTTATGTAGGATCTTACTTGATGAAGGTTGTCTTTCCTGTGGAGTACTGACCAACCACTAGCACCATGGGTTTGTTGTCAAAGTCGGCGTCCTCCAGACTCGGTGAGTGGAAGTCATGGAAGCCGTAGTACTGCTCCAGGGGCAGAAGTTTCTTTTGATAGAGTGACTTGAGGCCCTCGGTCACGGTCCTGATCACCTCAGGGGTCTTCTTGACATTCTTGCGTCCCCAGCGTGACATCTTCAACTTGCGAGAGTATTCAGAGTTTCCTTTGCAGTTAATTTATGGCTCTGTTTTGCACTGTTTACGTGTCCTCTGGGATGACCGTGAAGACTCTTCTCTTTCTTACAGTATTTATATAATGTACCCAAGTGTTCTGCCTCACAGGTTTACAGTAGTTAAGGGATGTTTGCTGGAGTTAAAGCAGACTATAGTATACAATGTTATACAACTCTCGGTTTCTTCTGTTTTAGCAAACAATTTTTTGCCTGAAAAACATAAAAGTAAACAGAATGTTAAATTATTAAATTTTATATTGAATACTTTTACTGTAGCCATTATATTTTTTGGGTAACAGGCTTTCCGCCCATTAAAATGCCTAGCTTTTCCATATATCTTTAAATAAAGAATCTAAAGAGACGTTTTTAGCCTACAGGGAAAGTAGAGTGCATTGTCCATGCATGTCCCTGGAAAATGTTGGTGCTCATTTTGGAAACACTTACACACACACCCAAACTCTGGGTCCACAAACACACATTCATAACTTATTTCCGTATATTGAAAAGAGTGAGCCATGTTTTCCAGCAGCGGCTTACAGTGGAAAGTTAAATGAGTGAAGGATTACGGTGTGTAAAGGGCTGAATACACAAGTGATGCATCAAACAAAAGCGTATTCAGTTGTTTTTGTTGAATACTGACAGGATTTTTTGCAGTAATGAGCACTTGGCTCACAGTGGATTCGAAACACTCCCTACAAACACATCAGGCTTATCAAGAGGACTTATTCTGAATCAAAATGGAGCTCATGCAGAAGTGAATGCATGTTTCTCACATCAAGGTTGTGCCAAATTTAGAGCCTCTGTTATCAACTGTTAAGACACTAGTTGTGTTGTAATAAAAGTTCAACTTTTGCACAGCTGCCTTTATGTAATAAGACTCACATGTTGTGCAGAAGATGGAAAATGCCTTGTGGCATCCTTCACCGCAATTGCGACAGAGAGTTGAATTCTTTTGGAGAAGCCATGAGCTTCAGTTAATTTCCATAAGTATTACAGAATCAGAACACTGATGTGTGCCAATAATTGGAGGAAAGGCCAAAGGCATTTGCTCCCTTGTTTGGACCTTTTCTTGGTTCATCGCTGCATGCATCAAATGTTCCGTACTTTATTCTGAAACTATATCTAATCAAAAAGGGATTTTAAAGTGCAATACACAAAAGTATATTCCGAAAAGTCCACGATTTGTCCTCTTACCTTAGTAATTGACGAGATGATGAACCTTAACCACTCTTTCTACACATGAGGACGTATCTTAGAAGAACAATCTTTGTCCGAGGCACCCAAGTAGCACCAAGTCAAACGTTTCAAGTGATGGCTCTTCTCAGATTTTTCATGTATTTCAGATGAGAGGTCTTGATCTGATCTGCCTGTGCCTTCTGACTCCTCCAGCAAAATCAGCTCTAAGGCATGCACACAAGTACTGCCTCTTTCCCTGCCTACGTTTCTCTCTGCACCTCTTCTTCAAACACTGCCTGACGCAGAAGCAGGGGAGAGCCCTGGACGGCAAGTGATGACAATGGGTTTAAACCAGGGTGGGGACAGGGAGTGAGGGGGGGTGCATCAACAAGCTAAGGTGGAGTCAAGCGTTTTATAGGGCGAGTCATTCATTTACATAAAGTACTGCCTGCAAAACGTGAGGGTGTGGTGGTGCTCGTCTTTCAGCAGATGCTGCACCACGGGGCAGCATATTCTATTATGATTCCTTTGGGTTTTGTTTGATCTAAGAGATCAGTTTGCAGAGCAGATGTTCACGTGACTCTTGATGCTGGCATGACAGACCACCTTTGAGAGACTTGGCAGATCATTGCGCCTCTCTGACTCAGACCCGATTAAACAATGCCCCCTACTGGCCAGTAAGATCATTACATATAGGCTATACAATGAAATCAAGGTTATACTTTATTTTGATAGTCCACTTTAGACATGATAAGTAATGTGTCAACCAATGCTCCTTAACTTGCAACTACATGTCTACTAACTCTCAGACTGTTAGGGTAGATTTAGGGTTAGTAGAATAAGTTGCCATACACAAGATTCTGATGGACACTATGTTGTGGACCCATCAAAAAGCGTTAGAAGATATTAAGCATATAAAACTCTAATGACTGCTAGTTGACGCGTAGTTGCAAAGTTACTTACTGTTAGTAAATTGTCTAAAGTGGACTATTGAAATAAAGTGTTACTGAAATCAAATAAATCTCTTTAGCTTTCAGCCTTGAAAAAATAACCAAGTCAAATGGCAAACAAACAAGTGGGATTGTTTCATAAAAGAAGCAAAGTTTAATTTACAGTTTTACTAAATGTACAGTTTGTTTTTTTAAAAAGTGTCATTATACACAATAAATACAATACAAAATTAATCTGTAGTACTATACTTCAAATTCTTACAGTTCTATTTTCTTTTTTCTCTTTACATTATTATTGTTCTTTTTTTCCATGTCATTGCTTTCGCTGTGTTTGCTTCTGAACGGTTCAAATATCTTTCAGTGATTCTATCTTAAATGTGTAAGTGTCTGAACATACATATGCCTACTAAAAAAAAAAAAAAACATAAATGAGGGAGGCTTTATGTCTGGGAACTTCAGTTATGTTCCCAGACATAAAAAAATTACACTTCTTTGAATAAAAAAAGGTAACCACATTTGCTGTGCTGTGTATGTTTGATTTGTAAATGTGCTCTTGATGCTGGAATGCTTTAAAGGTCAAGAGATTTTCTACAGTTCTGGTGACTTTTCGGTTTGTGAATGTTTCACTGTTATTTCCTGTAGCTGGATAACCAAAACCAGATTTCATGTCTCAGGGGAGACAAGAGCACTATATTATTATGCATTAACGAGCCTTTACACAGTGATCACCAGTTCCCAAAAATATAATTTCACGGTAAAGGGGGACCATTTTAACACAGGGAAAAGTCAATAGTGTCAATAGTCTCTTCAAAATAAATTCTCCAAAATAACCAAATAAACTACTGTTTGATATGACAATTTTCATGATATCACTTAAAAAGTTCCTGCAAACTGCATACGTCACAGTAATTACAAACATTATTTATTAAATGAATGGTCATATATTTTTGTCTCTCACAAGTTGAGAGAAATCTTTAAATTGGGAAACCGACGTAGGAACCATCCCAGATTGGAAACCCAGGAAAAAACAGAGGGACAAAATTTTGAAAATCATATCAAAGTGCACTTTTTATACTTTAGAAAGTACACTTAAAGGGCCAATATGTAAACCAAAAGAACACATTTCATCAGCACAAACCACAGACAAACAAAGCAGACACAGCTGATCATGGGAAAAGTGTCTCCGTGTTCCCCTATCCTTTGACATCCTGCTTTTCAGTCTTTCAGTCAACATCGGCTAAAGGAGCTGTTATCTACTGTGCGTCTGTGAAACCAAATTTCCATTTTGTCCTCTGCCCCCCACCTGTGGATGCTGGGACATAGGGGCGGACGAAGGTGGTGTGGAGAGGGGAGGCATGGACTGTCTGTAGGAAGGATGGGTTTGGTGCTGATTAGGCAGGTTTTCCCCATGAACCCTCCCTAAAGCTGCTTTCCCTGAGCCTCCATGTCCAGGAGGGCCCTGTTGGAGGTTCAGTATACTGTCTATGGCACACTGCAGGTGCTCATTCAACGAGTCATCAGGCGGCGGGCTGCCGCTAGAGAAACTTGCATTGTCCATATCTGGAGAGTCAGACTTACAGCGTTTGGCAGGAAGTGTGGAGTCTCTTGTGCAGGAAGACTCTCCAGGAGAAGGTGGGCCAGGGGCATGTTGATCCATCCTAAAGGTACCCCTTCCTCCTTCACGGTTTTTGCTCCCTATGCCCTTCAACCGCCCCAAACGGCCACCTTCCTCTGCCTCGCCCTCATCCTCTTTGTCAGAGAACTCTCTGTGATGTTGGTACGCATTTTTGATGCCACGGTAGAGGACATCCTCTACTGCTGCGAGGCTCTGCGACTCTGAATGGGGGTGAGACCGCCCATGTCCGCCCTGCCTCTCTAGTTTCACGCTGGCAATTACAGTCCGTTCAGTTTGAGGAGAGGAACCTTGTGGCTGGGGGGAAGTAGTAATAGGGGGTACTGCTGGTAGAATGGGCAACGTATCTCCACCTCCTCCTGGTACTCCCGGCCTGTGACGTGGACTGATGTTTTCTCGATACGTCTTTCGGAGCGGGAGCCGGCAAGTGGTTAATGGAGGAGTCGCCGTGGACGCTGGGGTTCGTTTAACTCCGCTTACTTCGTGGTGTTCTAGAGTGCCGTTCATCTGTGCCGTAGATGTGGAAGGGGACGATGAAGACCAGGAGGAAGAAAATGAGGGCGTAGGTCCACTAGAGGTGGTCGCGCTACTGGAGGCGGAGCCTGTGTGTGTGGTTACCGTAGTGATAGTGGAAGAGGTGGTGGGGTAAGAAGTTGCGGGAGGAGTTCTAATGACTGTGGTGGGTGGGGTTACATGCGTGGGCTTGACTTTCTGCGGCTGCTCAGGGGGCAGCGGTTGTGGAGTGAGCTGGGATTGGGAGTGGACTGGATCTAAAGCAGTGTTGTGAACCACCTTACTAAATCCCGCCTCCTGTTTGATCTTCAGCTTCAAACCTATTCGCTGGCGTGCCTCGTAGGTCTTGATGGGCGGTTTGCTGGTCCGCTGGGGAAGCGTGACATCATCGTCATCATCAGCAGGGCGGGAGGACGGAGTGCGGCTGAAGGAGGCGCTTGGCGTGACTGACTCTGCAGATGGCCGGACCACGGGAGTAGGCGTAGGGGTGGAGCTGGTGGACCAGGATACCGACGCTCCCCCTCCACCTTGCTTAATCACCAGCTTTGTGGGAGGGAAGAGGGCAGGGGTTGAAGCAGGAGTAGGGGCAGCAACTGGAGTAGGTGCAGGGGTTGGGGTTGGAACAGGGGCAGGGGCAACAGCTGGAGCAGGTGCAGGTCCAGCTGCCACAGGTTGACCTGCACCTGCTGCTGATGTTGATGATGATGATGATGATGCAGTTCGTACAGAACTCAGCTCCACCTGTACAGGTCTCACGGCACTGCTGTCCAGCAAACAGGAATTGGCCACAAATTCTTCTGCAAAGAGTAGATGAAGGTGATTAAATACCACACCATCAGACAACACAGCTCATTCTCATTTTCAAATTCACATGCTTAAATGGTAACTTGTACTGAACCCTATACATTACCTGGTTTCTCCTTGGCTAGAACCCTGTCCTGACTAAGAGCAACCTTCTCCTCCTGAATGAACATCCGGTCAATCATAACCATCTCTGCAGAGGGACCCAGCCTCTGCTCAAAGTAAAAAGCGCAAAGAGACCAATGAATCTAGGGCTCACAAGGTCCAAACTTAAAAAAAAAAAAAAAAAGAGATCAAGTGAGATTTAAAATGATACCTTTGATTCCTCAAAAAGCAAGTGACGATATTTATCCACCATTGCTTGTGTGCGCTTCAAGAGTTGGCATGAGACATTCTCAAATTCATCATCCACTGGACAGAGAAGCGTAAAAGAATTACACATGAGCCCCGAAGAGGGTGCCACACAACTACGCTACCACACCTTAAGAGTGTATTCACAAAGAGGGTGAAATTTACCTTTGCGGTAGTCTTCTGGGGATGAAGCCATGCCTTGGTACAGGTGGTATGGTAGCAGTCGATGAAGTGTATCTTCAAATGAGCGGAAAGGAGAGCTATAATCAGGATGGAGAACAGAGCCTTGCTGTTTTCGCAGTTGTTCCAGCATCCTACAAACAGATACACGAACATGTGATCAGGAAAACAGCTTTAAAAAGATTAGTGCAAAACAATTAGCAAGTCATCAACAAATGGTTTCAAACCTTGCATGATGCATACTTAAAGGGTTAGTTCACCCAAAAATGAAATTATGTCATTAATTTATCACCCTCATGTCTTTCCAAATCTGTAAGACCTTTGTAAGCAAAATATCCAGATTTACAATGTTATAAACGCTTTCCCCTCACTTTCCCAAACTTTTGATGTTCCAGGGGGATGATATGTGTAGCATGATTAGTGACAAACACGAAACTACAAAGGACAGAGCAAAACAAAATGCCAAAATTAAAACAAAAAATTCAATTAAAAAGTGCAAAACCAGGATTTGTAAAGAAAAATGCAGGATTTTCCTTTGCTAAAGAAAGTAAACTTTGCTTCCTTTGCTTCTGTAAACAAACTCGCAAGCACATGCGCTATGCCTACGTCCTTTGTCATCTGTCTGGAAGAGCTTGTATGTACGGCAGTTAAAGGAAAGGTTTTGTAAATATGTATGTTTTTTTTCTTACAAAAAAAAAAAAAAAAATGCATGCCCAGTGCCATTATAAAGCTTAGAAGAGCCAGTACAATTTTTAATATACTCCAATTGGATTCGTCTGAGAGATATCTAGGATGCCTTGATTGTGAGTAAAACATGGGCCAGTTTTTTTATTTTGGGTTTACTAACCCTTTAAATGCCACATTCCCATTATTTATGAGGTTATTCTTGGATTCAACTAATAACAGTTGCAATTTATGCTCTGTATACAGTATGTATATATTACCTAGCTTCTTTGCTTGGTTCCATACTAAAAGGCCTTTTTAATGTTGAAGTCTGTGAAAAGACAAGAGATACCAAGATTACCATAACTATGACATCGTCCAGTTCATTTCAATAGTCTTATGTAATGTGATTTTGAACCTTACCTGTGTTTGGGGAGCAGGTGGTGGAAGTGCGGGCATTTGAGAGAGTGCAGCACCTAAAACCTGTATCTGCAAACCTGCTTTATTCAGAGTCAGCCCACCAACTGAACTTATGACTCCTGGCTTTGCCTGCAAACCAGAATCAAGAAAGCGTTAAAAACTGAGAAGATAATTTTGCAATATCTTTACTACAAAAGTAAATTGTCCAGCTGTAAACTACAGTGAAAATACGACTCTCACCTGAACAGCCTGCGCAAGGTTTGGAGTCGTGATTCCCTGGTTCACTGTAGCCCCAGCCGACACAGCAGAAAAAACTTGAGTGTCATTTGCACCTAAGGTGAAGATAAGACATTGTAAACATAGGGATATTTCAAAGTAAACATCTAAAGCATAAACATATGCAATCCCCACCTGTAGTAGAGGACTTGACCAGCACAGATTTCTGCTGCAGAAGGGACTGGACTGGCGCTTGGATGGTGCCACTGGCCGTTGAAGTTGCAGCTTGGACTGATGGCTGATCTGGCATTTTGTTGAACTGATTTGTGGCCTGTTGCTGAGACGCCTGGGCTTGGGCTTGGGCTTGGGCTTGTGCCTGAGCTTGCTGCTTAGCCTGCAGAAGAATGTTTTGCTGGACCTGTATGAATCGAAACATTTGTCATAGTAATTAGTCCTACCCACAGTGACAACTAAACGTTACCAAAGCTCTGTTTTATATATCTGAACTAACCATCAAAAATAAGCTGATGGGTGATTTTGTCAGTTGTGGAAGTATTTTTATTTCAGAGCAAACTTAACTATCGGGTACATAATGTATAAAGTGATGATGCATTACCTGGTGAAGTTTTTCCAGAAGCAGCTTTTGCTGAGGAGAGGGCTGTGTGATGGATGACATAGTCTGCAGCTGCGCACTGACCAGCTGAAGGTGATGCTGCTGTTCTGCAGTCAGCCCTGGCACCACCGTCACCTGCTGTTTCACCACTGCAGCTGGAGGCGAGCTCACAGCAGGCTGGAACTGGAACTGTGCAGGAAGTGGTTGCGGAGGTTTTGGGGAACACGAGGAAGGAGGTATGTCTGGCTGCAGGGCGGTAGGTTGAGGCAGAGTCTGAGGAAGAACTTGAGGCTGGAGCTGCACTTGTATTTGCGGAGGCTGCTGCTGTTGAGGTGTAGGAGCTTGCTGTGGTTGTGGAGAACCTCCGATCGGATTGTGTATAATAAAGAGGGGCGTGCAGGAGCGCGAGGGAGTCTGTGCCTGAGACTGAGGCTGGGGCTGCGATGGAGGCCGAGACTGCTGGTGCTGGTGAGGAGACTGGATCTGCTGCCCGATGGTTATGGGAGAAGCTTGGGCAGGTTGAGGGCTATCAGCCAGGGTGGGTGTTGGTGCAGGGGTGACCACAGGCTGAGATGGGGAGGCGCTTTGGATCTTTATAGTCTGTGAATGTCCTGCCGACGGAACCTAGACAGTATAAAAAGCAGGGGAAAAAAAGAGAAAATAGTCAATGAATGTTTGGTTAATCAGCCAGTTCATATTTTTAATTCATCAATTTGAGAAAACAAATTTTTAGGGATGCACTGAAACTTCAGCAACAGAAAATGACACCTTAAAAATGCTTTCAATAAAATCATTTCAACAGCAACATGAATGTAAAAAACACCTCAACAAACTAACATTTTGCAATACTAACATTTGAACTTCCGCACAGCAATGAAAACAAAAAAATCATCAACATAAAATAGGAGAAATGCATTCAGGAACATCTGGATTTTCTGTTTGTTTTAGACTTTTCCTCACTTCTCTGAAAGTTTTCATCAGTTTTAAGATAAAAGGGGAACCTCATCGCCAACCACAAAAGTTTACAATCACTGTGTGAATTAGGGCAGAACTTCTGTAAAAATGTATCAACTAGTGAAGCAGAGACATTATACAACAAGCAGATGGGAACAGCAGAAAAGACAAAACAATGCTTAGAGAGATAGGCAACTCCAGGTGCTTCTGAATATATTCTACATCACACTTTTCAATGAGTCACTGCAGGACATGACAGAACATCAGTTAACATTAAATGGCCCTATATTTCATGTGGTTTCCCATTTAATTTTAAGCAGTGTAATGCCCTAATGATGAGAATATCAATAGCATGAGTTACTTTACATTACTGCACAATTCAGTTTCGCAATCACTTTTTAAATATGCAAAAGGTAGAACAACAAAAGAAAAACAAAACGGTATATCAGTTTCAGTTTCAACCAAGAACTTGATTTCAGTGCATCACTAAAACAATGACTAACTTGCAATCACTCCTATAAAGTGCAGAAACCAAAAAAAATAAAAAACATCACAAAAAAATTGGTAAACACCACACAGCAATAAGCAACAATAAACAAATACAAGTAGGATCGTACAAAAGCAAGAAGAAATAGAAAGGAAAAATCTATTTTCAAAATCTCAAAAAGACAGTTTCATCATAAATTCTACAACAGCTTTAGTAGTAAATTGTACAAAATATGTGAACCGTACAAAATGTACTCATCCAACAGATTAGTCCTTTCTAATAGACACTATTGGGGTGTTAAGGGGGGGGGGTAAGACAATTAAAATGAGGACATAATTTTTGCAGAAAAAACAAAAATTGGTTTACAGAGAACAGACAAGAAATAAAAATAGTACAAATCTAAAACTAAAACAGATTTGCTGGTAGAGGGTAAAGGTAATTCAGGGCAGCGAGCAAGTGATCAAGATCAAATCTTTGAAAGTGATCTTGAAAGGAATTAATTTAATTTCTCTTGGGGAGGCTGGGTGGTGGTGGGAGGGGGGGGCTGATTGAGGTTAAACAGCAGTTACTGAACATTTGGGTAGCAGAGGTAGTAAGTAGGATGAATGTTAATATGGACAGAGTGACTGACAAAGATTTACAGGAGCAAAACTAATAGGAAGAGCCATTGCTCCATCATGACATGCCCATGGGAAAACGCACGAAGATGATGCAAACACACAACCGAAAAATAAAGTCCCTAGAGTTTCATTATTGCATGTGAAACCATTTGAAGAGCAACAACTGCACTGTTATTTGCATCAACCCATATCCCAATTAGTGTCAATATAGGTTGGCAAGCTTACTATTAAAAATAATCATGCAAATAACAGGAGGAAAGAAATGGATATTAAAGGGAAGGTGTTGCATGCAATAATAGTATGGATTAATGGACATAATAAACACATAACACTATAATTATAGTATCAATGACAGAAACGGATAACAGTGCAGAAGAAAAGTCTAATGAAAACAGGCAAAAACATGTGGCGAGAATAAGTGAAAGGCATCCAAGCCTGAGCAATGACAGTGGAAAGACAGGGGGACAGAGAAAGAAAGGGAGTTCTGCTGGGAGACAGTGGTCCAATACGCAGCAGTGGCAGCAACAAGTGGGTGGGGCTTAGTGCGGAGCATGAGCTCATCTACCTTGTTAACCACTGTTGCCATGTGGGCGGGGCCAAGGGAGGGGCTGGGACTCTGCCTCTGCCGAGTCTCAGCTAACAAGTTGTCATGGCCTGAAGGGGTGGGACCAGAACTGCTGCCGCTGACGATAACAGATGCAGGTACACCCACAGCGGCAGGTTGGTCTTTTCCTGCTTGCTGCTGTTGGTCCTAACATGGGCACATTTATCAGTTGAGGAATTGGAGAGGTAAAACAATCATCCAAACTGGTCAGAGGTCAGCTCGGGGATCAAATGTTGTTATGTTAGCTTATTAGCAAAGACACAGAGTTTGCAAACAACAGATAAGGTTTAAAGAGAGCACACTGACCTGCTGCAGGAACATTTGAAAAGACTCCTGGCTAAGGATCATGCTGGAACCAGGTGATGTGAACAACACCTTTCCGGGGCTGTGCTGGGCCTGGGGACCCAAACCCACCATTGAGGCTGTGGACGTGGCCATAGTTGGGGATGGAGATGAAGAGGAAGGAACCGAAGCTGCTGCTGAAACTTGTGGAGTCGTCTGAACCGTGAGAATCGAGGGCTGCGGTTGGGTCTGTGCTGGTTGAGCAGCAGGGTCGGTAGAGCCACCCAATACAGTGATTCCCTCTCCGGGCTGGCATGGCGCCATGGCCGTCGATCCGCTGCTACTGTTATTAGGGATGCCACCAGATTGCTGCAATGTCTGTAAACTGACTGCTGGGCTAAGGCTCTCCACAGACAGGGAATTCTGTATCGGCATGCCCTGGATGACTGTTTGTACGTGGCCCGTTACCGGATGGGCTTGTGTCTGCGTTTGCGCCAGGGACACCGGCATTTGGAACAGTGTGGGCTGACCCATCTGACCGGGCTGGAGCTGGAGAATATGGGCGGCACCAGGGTGGCCCTGTGAGGCCAACACCTGACCCAGGTTGATGTTCTGATTGGCTGTCAAGATCTGATTAGTGATTATCTGCCCTCCTGGCCCCTGACTGGTAATGATGTGACCACCGGGATGCTGCGTCAGGATCTGACCTCCTGCCTGCAGCCCCGGTAACAGGAACTGGTGGTTTTGGCTCTGCAGGACAGTTTGCGAGGGAATGACAATGCTGCCCTGTTGGTTTAACAAGTGAACACTGAGCGGTTTGCCTGACGTTTGGGGGCCCTGTTGCTTAAAGAGCGCTTGAGGGAACTGTGTTCCTTGAGACGTGGCCTGTGTGCTCAAGACTACATTTGAGCCAGGCTTTCCGAGGAACGTTACATTCTGACCAGCGGATACTGGGATTTGCTGCACCCCCAGAGCCTTATTAGCGTCATTTGGCAAGGCATGTGGAGCAGGAAGCTGTTGCTGCTGCTTGAAGACTTTGGGTTGGATTGCACCCCCTTGCGGAGGTTTGGGCTGAATTGGTGTTGGCGTTCGCTGGATGATGACATTCTGCATAATTTGGCCTTGAGGCTGTGTTTGAGATCCAATTCCTGCACCCAAAGAGGCATTACCGAAACCCACAATGCCACCAGCAGTGGCCATTGTAGTTGCGCTGTTGTTGGTATTTGTGTTGCTTAAGCAGACAGCCGGGCCATTTAAGGCAGGGGACCCTAGAGTGGCCTTGCCCCCTTGAATTAAAAGTCCTCCCCCTGAACTCAAAACAGAGCCTCCAAGCCCAGCCTGCGTTCCAGCGCTTGCTGCCTCAGGCCCAGGTTGATGCAGTTGGTAGCCACCCATGGTTTTTGCCAAGATCTGCTGCCCAGATGGATTTATAGTCATTACAGTTGGTTGGCCCACAACTTGAATTTGTCCAATCCCCAACGGCCCAGACTGACTGCCATTCGGTAAGGCCTGAAGGCTCGAAATAGGTTGAAGGGTTACATTTCCAAGCCCGACTTGTTGCACGAATGGCTGGACGCTGATAGCTTTGTTCATGACCTGGGGTTGAAGCTGAAGGCCCTGATGTGCCAGGACTGAGCTGAGCATGTCTGGGGTGGCATTAGAGGGTGCAGTAGGGGTGCCCTGGTTTGGGAAAATCTGAGTTGCACCTCCAATGCCCACACCAGACAGGCCAGCTTCAGGCAGGGGTTGGACCACCTGCGTAAGGCCAGTCAGCCCAAACTGACTGAGGTCAAGCTCAGCATCTGCCTCTTGAAGGCTCTGCTCTGTGATGTTAGCCTCTGCCAGGCTCTGCTGCAAAATGTCACAAGGCTCATGGTTTGTCCCAACACCATTGCTTCCGTTGTCTCCTCCCGGCGATCCCCCCAAGATGTCATCTTCCAGGAAGTCCAAATCAACGCTGACTCTTGGAAGGCCTGGCTCATTTGTCGACAGCTGAGCCTGTGGCTGGACCTCAGGAACGTGGCCCTGGAAGACACATAGAGACCAACGTTAGCCGTTAAACCTTGCCACACAGTCAGAATGACAAAAGGACTTAAATGGCAGGGATGGATCTGGGATGGTGGTAGGCCTCTGGGACTGACTGCTGTAGATGCAGACTTGGTGTGCAATGCATCTGATTTGGATGGCGGGTCTGAGGAAAACGTGCTACAAAAAAGGATGGAGACAGGAGGTCGGCACAAATGGGGGATATTACTCACCCCAGTGCTGGAGAAGAACGAGCTGGACGGGTCACTTGAGCCATCCAAAAGGTCATCAGTGTCCAGCTACAGACAGACATACCCAGGATAGGACAGGCAGAAATCACCACAGCACACAGACAGGCGCGTGAAAGCGACAGGGAGCAGATGCATAAGGGACAAATAGGCAGACAGAGAGGGAAAGGCAAGAGCAAAGTGAGGACAGTGCACCAATCAACCAGAACAAATGCAGGCATAACCAAGTTAAAAGGCCAAGCAAACAGGAAAGAAAACAGGAGTCAAAAGACAGGAAAATTAGATTAGTGTGTCATATATGTGAATTAACCAAAGAGGAAAAAATCAGGGCAGAAATTAAGAGAAGCAATTATGTTCTGAAGAAGAGATCAATAAGCTGGACAACCAGTTTAGGGGCAGAAATGTAAAAAATAATCTGGAAAGGATTAGGAGGTTCAGGGAATTCTTGTTGGACGAGTGTGCTGTGCTTTTCTGTGATTTATCTGGGTTACACTTTCAAAGTGTGATTTCTGCCTTGCCCACCAGTGGAGCTCGCAAAAATCTGATCCCCCCCCCCCCACCCACCCCCTTCTCTTCAGTACTCACTTGTGTTTCTGATCCATGAAGAAAATCATTGAGTGCTTGTGGGTCACTGTACAAAAAGAAAGATGTTATTGAGCTGGGTTTTCCACACATCTCACATTAAAACCTGAAGTTATGTGCAAAGTTATCTGTCGTTTTTGGTACAACTTACCAAATTACATCTAGCAAGCACCTGCCATCTTCATCATCCATGTCAACTGTAAACAAAAACAAACAAAAAGTGCACAAACATTAGCCCTGTGAACGTGATCTTTTTTTTGTTACCCCCCAAATCGGCTAAACATTACACAGAACTCAAAGGCAAATACTTCCTCAGCAGTGAAATGTAGGTCATTTAATTCACAGAGTCAATCTGATATTTTCAATGGATCATGCAGACTAATGAAAACAAAGTAGTATATTAATTAGCATAAAAAGTTTTAGATGAGAAAACATCTAAAGGAAAATAAATAACACTGTTTACAAAGATGCAAATAATTTTAAAAGCAGAGCAAAGCAAAAATGCATGGTAAAAGCAAATGCTGCAAAGTAAATCTAAAGTAGTGAGTGTCATGTGTCAAAAAAAAAAAATGAAAGTAAAACTATATTTATAAAGAAACATAACATGCAATCAAATAAGCACGCTAATCCAGGAGCATATGTGTAACATGTTAAACCATGACATTTATTTTAAAGTTACCCTGTTTGGCATGGAACTATTTATGTTGGCCTACAAATTAGTTGTCGATAACACAAACGCGTGTTGAAATATAAAGCCTCCTAACGCCTTTACGAGGAACTATTTCAACATTTCAACGAATGAACGTTTCACATCCTCTGAAAGCAGCAGCTGAACTTTCTTGCTGTCTGTAGCGCGAGAGAAGTTGAGGGGGGAAAAGCGCGCGCATCACCTCACACCGTCCCGCAGACAGAGGGAGAAAAAAAAAACACCGACGAGCGACAAATTACGCGATTTACAAACTCACAAACCCCCAAGCTCTCACGAATTAGTCAGACTCCAGCGAGCCGCTGCGCTCTTCGCGGTCACAGTCTCGATCTAAACAAATCAAAACCGCAAAAATGAGGATGAGGTAGGCGGGGACGCCGCTAATGTTTGTTGGGGGGTGAAATCCGTATCAGCGAAGAGCACACAGACCATCACTAACAAACATTTGCGAAAGCTTCAGCTGTCAGCTATCGCTTTTAGGTCATTTTGAGAGCATCTCGCATCAGAAGAGACATGAATGGACACTCTGGACCTGCCAGGACACGGCGGTTATTTTCGCATTTGCAAATAACAACTCGCTTCCCATTCCCTCTGGTGCATATGCTTTTATTTGCAACCATTTTACAAGTTAACCCGCACAGAACGCCTTTAATTCACCTTTCTGACGCTCGTTCTGCAGCAGACTCAGTTAGCTGTGGCTAGCTAGCTTCCTAGCTGTAATATGTGCGTTTACAGACGCACTACGAACAAATCTGACAATAACTGCCTGTAAACACCTAGTATTTCTGCCGTAGGAGCGCATTCACTGGAGCCGATGCACACGATTGATGAATATTTGGTGCTCGGGCTCCAATAGACGCAATTGCGTAGCCTATCTTTATCCCTGCTAAATATGAGTTTATGTTGGAATACTCTTGGATCAGGGGGGTATGCTTGGGAATTCGCTGTAAAATCACCCTGTTCGCCGACCTATGCAGCGGGCCGGCTATACGAAGCAGGAAGAGGTGAGGTCTGCATGCGAATGTTGCAGCGTTGCAATAGTTATTGAGAATTATAGAGAAATTGCTACATTGTATCAAACTCACCCGAGACGATAGAGGTGCAGGCGGCGCGGGGTCTCCAGTACGGCCCTGCACGGGCTCCGCGTCAGGACCCAAGCACAGCGCTCACAAGCAGGAAACAGAGGCCCGCCGCGATCGCCTGATTAATAAACAACACCACACACCAGTTGTTATTATCACTGCGGCAGCACGCATTTTACATTGTCACGCTATTATGCTTTGTGTACCGCTTCACTGTAATAGTAGGGAAATATTGTGCTGCGTTAAATCTTGTTTCGCCGTTGTATGCATAAGATACAACGCTCAATGACAGTAGTTTAACCTTGATATGAGCGTTAGGCAAGATAACTCATTGCATAAGCTTGTATTGTAACACTAGCTTTCCTATAATTACAATTATATGGTGTATACGAACAAGCGGACTGGCCAAAAAAGTTTGTAATTGTATATTTAATTAAAAGTAAATCAATCATAACTGCTCTTGAGTTGTGTTATTTTTATTTCAAACAAGTAATAAGTAAATAGTGTATTCAATAGGACTTTTTTTTAATATATATATATATAGATTTTAGCCTGTTTATGATTAAATGAATCCTTCCCCACGAACCACATTTTCCCACCACAACAGTGAGATAACAGCACAATAACAAACAGGCGGCTGTCTGTACAGCTTCACCTTGGGTCCGGATGTTTTTATGACAAAGGAGTCTGTTTTGATGAAACACTGGGGGCTCTGATTGGCCCTCTTTGTTAAACATCACAAATAAGGGGTGGCGCGACCTCAAGCATTACAGTGGAGGATTGGCCTCTTTGTAATAAAGGCTAAAATTAACCACTTGCCCCCTCACAAAAAGGCATTTTTATGAACTATGTATAAGGGGCGTGGTCTTTCTTCTTGTTTACAGCCATTGATTGGTCGCATTTGAAGTTGTGCCTGAATGTTGCTTACAGTCAGGGTGTGGCTTGGACCTTGACGATCTGCTGCTTTAAAATCATCGCTGCCTGGTGTGACAGAAATATCGCCATGAATAGATTTTCCTCCGCCGCCACCACCCACTCCTTCCTCTTGGTCTCCATCCATCTGCGCATGTCCTGCAGTCAACAGAGACGTCTTCCTTCAGCCATGTCATAATCGATGTAATATGTCATGCTTCTCGTGATACTGCATCGATAGAGTATTACAAATATTCACATTCGAGGCCAGCCTATCCGCAATCCTTCATTATTCGAGCTTCTAGTAATAAACTGCACTAGTAATGTTGTCGACGCTGCACGCAGTCTCCAGCAGAGGGCGCCGACGCATCATTTTATGACTTTATGAGCTCCACTTTAAAGGGATGATCACGAATAAAAAGAAAATAATGACTTTTCAGTAGTACACAACATTTTGTGCACATCTTTTTCCCCTGAATGGACATGCTCGATGCTGTTCTTCCTGCAAAAAGCAATGCCATTAATGTACATTAAAATAATCCCCTCAGTGCATTTCCTATAGCCTTCTGCTATTTCATCTGTGATGATCTAATAATAGCCTATAAAACATCAGTTTTTTGCATGAGCACAATACGAATCAAATAAATGAACAAATACAAATTCTTAAGAGATTTCATAGTCTTCCTGGGTATTGTTTTTAAAAAGGAAAAAAAGTTTTTTCGTTTTTACTGTTAAACACATGAGCAATAAATAAATAAATAAAAGTGGGAAATAATTTAAAACACTTTACTGTAGATTAAATTACATTTCAAGAGGGTTCATCCAAAACCTCAACAATTTTGAAAAAGCTATACACTTTTAATATATATTTCTGTAACTCAGTAAAATATTGTAAAATGTACAATTTTACACACATAAATGATCTCCGTGAAGATGCAACGCAACAATAGTCTCAGTCGTTTGTGCTGCTTTGGTTTTTAAAATATGAGACATTACATTATAGGCAATGACGTCACCAAATGAATACATTATAAATTATAACCTATTAAAGCAACAACTTCAGATATGCATGTTTGAGAGGTCTTTTTCTTACAATTTACCTCTCACACATGCAATGTTTTATTTAATTATATTTCATTTGATGTTGAAATAAAAAAAAATAATAATAGTGGAAATTAAGTCTCACATTATTTCAATTTTATTCACACACATTTTTGACTTTATAAAACGATTCTCTGAAATCTTGGTGATCGTAGTAGTAGCTGCTATTCTTTTTGGCAGAATTTATCATTATAATTAACTTGATTATTTCCTGGATTTTCTATCACCATAGTCCCTAAACATAAAAAATGAATCCCGTGTAAATGCAGGAAATGGGGTTCAAATCGAAAACATTTCCCGAGCTCCGTAGTTCGCACCCTGCACTAATGTATTATTCTAATTTGATTAATTAATGGTCGGTTAACCAGCAGCGGTTGTCGGTCGGAAAACTGACTGAAATAGGCATCTCTGATCAATTAAATAAATGAGCAATAAAATGCTAAATAAAAAGCAGCATTAACAGGGGGCTGGTGACGTCACAAACCAGCACGAACGAAGCACAAATAAACGAGACCATTCGGGGTAAATTTGGAGCATGTGGGGGCTGACTGACCTCAGAATGAGCATTAAATATTATCTTTAAAAAACAAACAAAGCAGCACAAACGATGTCATTTATACTGGTTTCCATGGTGACGCCAACGTTCTTTACGACAGGGCACTGCCGTGTTCTGACAGACCGGTGTCGTACGTTTTTGCAGAATCACCATGGCGTCTGTGCTGAAAGAGACTGCGGGATTTTATGAAACGTTGAAAGCCGAGTGGAATAAGAAAAATCCAAATCTTAATAAATGTGGTGAGATCCTGAGCAAGCTAAAGGTAGGATCAAAGCTATATAATAACAATAATACTCCTACACTGTCGGAATAAGCCGTTGTCGCGGGCTGATGAGCGGTTAGCTGTGCTGCTATCTAGAACGGTTCAGTCCGATTGATTCCTGTTTACCAACAAACTGTGTAGTTTTATCTTTGAGGTAATAAATATATAATAAAAGCACAATGTGTTTTAGTTTTATTTCTTTTTATTCATAGATAACATTAAAAGGTTTTTTAATTTTCTGAATTATGGTATATTGCAAGTTATTATTTAATATTTTGGTTATTGTGATAAAGAGAAAAATACACGGGTCTCTCAATTGACAGCTGTGCTTATTAAATAAGATATTAAATCTCACATTTTATGAACCTGAATCTAAACTTTTTTTGTTTTGTAGATATCTCTGCTAGAATTGAACTTTCTACCAACTTCTGGGACCAAGCTAACCAAACAACAGCTTATCCTTGCCAGTGAGTATTAATGACAGTAATACATCATTTTAATAATGGAATAATTTATTTTACATATGAAACTAGTCATTTATATTAAATGTTTGAATTGTTTTTCTTTTTTATTTGTAGGAGATGTTTTGGAGATTGGAGCACTATGGAGCATTTTAAAGAAAGACATCCCCTCCTTTGAACGCTACATGGCTCAACTTAAGTGTTATTACTTTGATTACAAGTAATTTTTTCTCCTGTACACTCACTATCACTGAGTATATGTTTAATACGGGCTAACGATAGTTGTGTTGAAAGTACATATTGCCTGCTGTGCAGTATGCCGTATCTTGGTCTCTGTAGTGTGATGCAGCATTCAAAAGGACTGGACACATACTGTACGCAGGCCATCACACGTCTACAGGAATATACATGAATGTTTCCAACATACTGCATTTTTTTGGAGAACTAGATTAGGATTCTGAATACAGCTATAGATACATTTCCAGCATGTTATGCTGGCTTTTTCTTCAATCCGGTTACAGTCTTGTCTCTTATTAAATGTCACAGGGATGAGTTGCCCGAGTCAGCCTACAGGCACCAGTTGCTGGGTCTCAACTTGCTCTTCCTGCTGTCTCAGAACAGAGTGTCTGAGTTCCACACAGAGCTGGAAAGACTGAGCGCAAAAGACATCCAGACCAATGTCTACATCAGACATCCAGTTTCATTAGAGCAGGTGTGGGACCCTTTTTTCCTCACTTCTTATTTTAAATGCATAAACAAGTGTCTGTTTTTTCATACCTTTTTTTTATTTCAGTATCTGATGGAGGGCAGTTACAACAAGGTCTTTCTTGCCAAAGGAAATATTCCTGCTGAGAGCTACACCTTCTTCATCGACATTCTTCTTGATACTATTCGGTAGGGGTTATAGATAGTCTTGTTGACTAAATGTAGATGTTGAACTGTCATTTAAATGTTATTTTGTTATTGTTTGTTTGTAGAGATGAGATTGCAGGTTGCATAGAGAAAGCATATGAACAAATTCAGTTCAATGAAGCCACACGAGTGCTTTTCTTTTCCTCTCCGAAAAAGATGACAGAATATGCGAAGAAGGTAAGTGATGTTTGTCAAACACTGTCACCAGGCATATCACAATCATGAATTGTCTGAATGGCTGTCTACTTTGTTCTAATATTTAATCCTATTTTACTGAGTCATATATAATGCGATACTAAACTAAATCAATTCGTATGATTTATTTAAAGCACATTTGTCCAAAAATTTGTTGAAAATGTCCGAATGTATTTGGAGAATTTTAGCATTACATCACTTGCTCACCAATGGATCCTCTGCAGTGAATGGGTGCCGTCAGAATGAGAGTCCAAACAGCTGATAAAAACATCACAATAATCCATAAAAACACCACTCCACGCCATCAATTAATGTTTTGTAAAGTGAAAAGCTGCCTGTTTGTAAGAATCAAATCCATCATTAATATGTTTTTAACTTCAAACCATTGCTTCTGGCTAAAATACGAGTCATATATTTGTAACTAATTCGGTATATAGTTAAAATTCCTTTCACTTTACAATATGTTAATTGAAGAACTGGATTATTGTGATATTTTTATCAGCCGTTTGGATTTTCATTCTGACGGCACCTATTCACTGCAGTGGATCCATTGGTGAGCAAGTGATTTGATGCTACATTTCTCCAAATCTGTTCCCATGAAGAAACAAAGTCGTCTGCATCTTAGCTGGCCTGAGAGCAAGTAAATATTATTCATTTATTGGACTGAAACTGATATGTTCATGGTCTGGCTTTTGTGCTCTGCAGAGAGGCTGGACCCAGAGTCCTGATGGATATTATTCATTCAGTACCCAGCATCAAAAGACAGAGGAAGTGACCATCCCTTCCAAAGAACTGGCCCAACAAGTCATCGAGTATGCAAGGCAGCTGGAAATGATTGTTTAGTGTGAATATAGCAGCATTTAGACACATGTATACATAAAGGTTCACGTTTGTTTATCCAAATATACAAATCAAACCATTATACAGTGGCCATATATCTGTACTCAGTCTAGACACGGGATGACATGGCTGCAAATAATGACTCTCAGAGGATGAGACCAGAACTCTTTAGCCTACAAGTTATTAATATCTACCTGTATCAGGGTCTCTCTGTATGATTGTCTGCATTATTAATGAACATCTAATGACTGGGTCTCAAGTTGTTGTTTTTTTTTTCTAAATAAACATTTAATATGTCTTATTTTGAATATTCACATGTTGTTCCTCTCAACAAAAATGGTTTTTATCAAGAGTGAATTTGTTTAAAAATGTGAGGGAAAATTGGCCTGGCTGGCATTGTCACAAGACACTTCTGGTGAATAAAACGTTTTTCTGACTCTTTTATAAAATGCCTTCTGAAACTCTGTATCAGTAACATGTTATCATTTATAGTAGTTAATTTGTCTGCTAAACTAATTAAAAATGATCTGAAGTTTAACAGAAGAATGTCAGCATTTGCATTGGATTCTGTAGAGTGGCTCATAGTCTGCTTCATGTTCAGAGTAGACAACCAAGGTTAATTCACAGATGCGTTAAGATGCACATTTACACACATTTAGAGGCAGATCAGCTTTCAAACAGTGTTTGCTGTACATATGCTAGTTTTGTTTTGGACTTGGCATATGCTTAGGCCTTTTTCTTGGCCTTTGTTTGGGGCACGGAAGAGTATGGTGAAGGCTAGTTGACGATAGGGTCTGGCCAGTAGATATGGTGGTATCAAACCGGAGTGTCATCTTCTAAAAGGAATCATCACTGGTGTCTCTGAAGATCATCTGGAGGAGTTGTTGAAAAATCAGATCTTCAACCTTTATGCTGGTGACCAACTGTCCTTCAGAGTTTAGCACCAGCCCTAATCAAACATACCTGTGTTCTTGAGGGCAGAGAAGAGGGATTTCTGAATGGTTTTGGAGTGAGATCCCAGGGGCCTAAACATCTGTTAGCCTTCATTCTCTTCTGTGAAGGGTTGAGCTCTAATTGGGAAGCTTTTTTTGAGGATTCTATACAATAAAGATGAGCCTCATGTGTCACAAAGAAAAGAAAACCAAGAGAATTTTAATGCAAAACATGTCCAGGTCACATTTAACAACAACAACAACAAAAAAAGGAAATTAAGTCTTTTTAGGACCTTTATGATTGTGGCATTGTTACAACAGCTGAGTGAACCGAATTCCTGTAATATGGTGAAAATGTGCATCTTGCATTACATTTGATGACACAAGAGGACATTAGACAAAACAGAGTCAAATAGAGGACCGTTTCCTTTTTTACTTTCTGTAATACTTCCTTGCATGCCCTTATTTCCACCCTCTTGTGTTTGCTGAGGTGAGTCTTGAATGTTTTGCAGTTCAGCATATTGGCTTTAAGTGGAGCTGGTACCCAAGCTGGTGTCTTTTTGTTTGTAGCCTCAATTTCCCTTGGCTCTTCAGGTACAATGTGTGCTGTCTAATAAAAGATCTGCCCTTGTTAGCACAGACTTTAACCTTTCCACTCTTGGATCTTGTTGAGGACCCTTCCTCTCTGTATAGGGTTTTAATTTAACAGTGTGTTTCTGTGAATACAGCAGTCGACATGTTGGTTTGTTCATGATATATCTCATTCATATGAGTTCTATAGATATATTTAAATATTATACGAGAGAACGGGGCTTAAAAGAAACGCTGATCTTAAAATATGTGCCTTTTCTATTGTCTCAAGATGCACACCAGTATTGTTTTTTTCTAAGGCATGTTTATAAAAACTACTTAAAGGAATAGTTCACCCAAAAGTGAAAATTCTGTCATCAAAAAAAAGTTGGTAACCCGGCTGTTTTGGGTCACCATTGACTCCCATAGTCTTTTTTTTTCTACAGTGGCAGTCAGTTGTGACCCAACACAGCCTGGTTACAAACTTTCTTCAAAATCTCTTTCTTTGTGCTCGGCAGAACAAAGAAATTCATACAGGTTTGGAACTACTTGAGGGTGAGTAAATGATGACAGAATTTTTATTTTTGGGTGAACTATTCTTTTAAATGTCTTAATTGAACTATTACTGACACTAATACTGGCTTAATCTAAGCCCTGCCTGTGAAACCACAGTATTTGTGCAAAATACAGTTTAAAGTACAACATTTTGTTGGAATATCAACAACTAAAAATATTACAGAAATTGATTTGATTATTCATTAATTAGGTGTTGTATTTTAATCACCTTATTATTCGGATTAAAATAATAATAATAGTATTTTTCGTGTAAAATGACTATATTTAAGATAAATGACCAGGAGATCATTATTAAGCGGATAAGAGCTTTTGATTATTGATTGGTGTTTATGTACACTCAGGAATTTTTATATAGTAGATTATCTGTTCTGATAAAAAAAAAACAACAACAAAAAAAAAACTAATTTTTTTAAGAATAAACGTTATAGAAAAAATAATAGCGATAGTATGGGCTACAACTAATTTAACATCTAAAATAGAGTAGGAATATTTGTCAATATTATAAATTTGCCGCTACCTTTCAACAAACTAAGAAATTCTAAAAATTCCTTGCGTCGATTGCTCATTTCATTTCCGTTCTTAAGCGAATGTTGTTTTCGAATGTTACATTTGAATTAAACCGCGCAAACATTTCGCGCGCAAACATTCATCAGACGACTGATGACATTTGACAATATATTTTTTCATTAAAATAGCTAACTATTTAAGCCCTATCGAGCTGTAACTTCATGTGCCTCATCCAAATGATTGAACGGGAGCGAGACGGGCTGTTTATTTGAGTAATAAAGGCTCGACGCTGGCGTGGCTGTTTATCAATGGTGGGCTATCAGTGAACATGAATGGGGAGTTGGAGATGAATGGAGACTAGCTGCTGTGAATTCTGTCATGACGTATAGAGCTGTATGGGAGCTGTCCAAGGTACTGAGGCGTTATCCATCGATGATCTACACTAGATCAACCGAGTTTGTGCACTTATCCCTGTGGTACTACTAGACTACTGATTATTTGCTGTGTCTAAACATTTCTCTCTTTAACATTAGCAGCCACTCTCTTTTCAGTTTTGACAGTGGTGGCTGTTTATGCACATGGCCATTTATAGAAGCAAATCGCTCTGAATGTCCTGACAGCCACAAAACAGGACCGATGCGACTCCCACTCGGGGACACAGTGTCCATCCACGGGCGTGTTTAATATGAGTGTGTGAGAACTGCTGGAGACAGGTGGAGAGAGAGAGAGACAAACAGGGAGGGAGTGATTGAGAGAGAGAGAGAGAGAAGCAAGGGAGGGAGGGAGCGAGCGAGAGAGGGAGGACGATGATGATGATGCTGCCGGTGGAAAATGGCTGCTGCATCCTCGAGCCCATCCGAAACCCTATGAAGGTGGACAGAGAAAGACAAGAAAATGACAGCAGCGAGCGCAAGGAGTGAGTGAAAGAGAGACCGTGTGCGTGCGTATGTGAGCGAGAGTGTAAGGACGCGCGCGCGCGGTGTGTATGTGTGTGTGAGTGTGAGAACGCGCGCGCGCGCGCGCGAGTGTGTGTGTTCGGTAAGAAGGGGAATAAAAAAGACGAGAGACCGGGGGGCAGCCAGCTCGAAGCGGCGGGCAACACCGAGCCATGGAGGGCGAGTAAGTCCATGCATTTTTATTTGAGCAGAACTGACTGATTGATTTGCAGCACCTCTATTGGACTGTAAGATGCTCAGAAACACTATTACGCAGCTATGGCTATCAACACTGTACACCATATTCTCCATATACATCCAACATTTGATGAATAACGCCAGTGAACGGGCCTCGGCTCAAGTGCACTACATAAACGCCTTCAATGCCGCGTAAAAGACGAACGGGGTGCAGTAAGAGACGGCTTTTTGTCTCGAAGATGATGATGATGATGGTGTGTGTGTGTGTGTGTGTGTGGAGGCTCCACGTATAACCAGCAAATACATCCGTGAATTATAAAACGTGTCGTTCCAAATCGACGAAATATGGCGAGTTTTCTGGCGTTGGGAAAACACTGCCGGGATGGAGGCGGAGAGGGATGCTTTTATCAACGCGTCTCGAGTTTCATTATGATTTTTAAAGCCAAACTTTATGAATGAAATGTGATTTTTCTCTCACCCCCCTCCTCCTCTTCATGTCTCCCCCTCCCCCCAGCGCTTCTCTTCTTCTTCTTCTTCTTGTCCATATCCTCCTTTCACCCACTCATCTGCCCATTGAATTTGCCGTGCTGTAGCTTATATGTGGTTTTATCCATTCATAAAACAGCGGGATGAACGAATGAGTGCGCGTGAACGCGTGTCGAGACGGTGCTGCAATGGCTTCTATTAACCGATGCCGTTTAATAACACAAACGGGGCTCTGAATCAAAATGGATGTGATTTCATAGCGTTTATTGTAATGGAGCTTGTCGGACTGGAAAAGCGCTATGAGGGCCTTGTATGGCGAATGGGCGCGTTCATTGATACATCTCAACTCTTCATCTCCCACCCTCTCCCTCATCATCTCCACACATTTCATTCCCCTCAGGCCATTCATTTATTTACGATTTCCTTCTTTGTGCTACTCCCACATATGGAGCCATTATGCTCTTTGTTGTTTTATGTCGGTTTCTTTGTAAATGCGGAACGACTAACATTAAAGACTTTTCCACAGAAACGAGCGATGGCTGGAAACGTGCGCGCGCTGGAAGTGTGATTAGATTTTCCTCGCCCACGTGACCGTCCATTAAAAAAAAAATCGCGCTGTTTCCTCTCATTGTTATAATTGTGCTTCGCTGTTTATATATTCCCTATAGTTTCGGGAACACACAGAGCGCACGTGACGATGTGATTTAAGACCATTCAATCCGTTTAGCAACCATGCCACCTCTCTGGGAATCATTCAAAATTATACTGAAGTGCACTTGTTTCAATACCAAGCATAGAATATCCCTGTCACCTGACAGACGTCACTAAAATGGGCGTCTTGACAAAATCACACCTGTCTCTGTCACAGCAAAACTAGTCGAGGGAGCGGCCCGCCCTTTTCTAGCGAATCAGAAACCTGTCAATTTCGGGGCGGAGTTTTGGAAAGGGGGCGTGTCACATTCATTGGCTAAATGGATGTTGCCAAAAGTAATGAAAACAACTGCACTTAATATATATATATATATATATATATATATAAAATATCGTATTTACTGCACTTTAAATGTATATTATGGGCCCTATTGTGATAAACGTTGATCAAGTGTCAGTATTATTTTAACAAATAACTTTCTCCGCCTCTGAAATGACTCTTCATTTGGACTAACATCATCATCATGGCGTGGGCAGGGAAAAGAGCCAAACATGTTTCATCCAGTCCCCTCCAGTCACGTGTCTGCTGCTAGCTGTGACCATCACATCAACCATAGTGTAGCAAAAGACTGTGAAGTGCATTTCCCTCCCAAAACCACCATCTCCAGACTTGAATTTTTCAACTCTGAAAGAAAAAAACCATCGTAGATGTTTAAGGGACAAAATTTCAATCAACATGAAATCAAAACTTACTCACTGTCTGATGCATCCTTTCTTTTTATGATCTAATAAACTTCAGATGGATGAAATCCACTGTCCCACCTCACTGAATAGTTGTCCAGAAAGACTACAGAAGCAAAATGGTTTATGAACGTCATCATTTCAGTGACTCTTGCAGGCCAATAATAGTACTTCTTTACACATCTTCACACTGCATCTCTGTCTTTTCTTATTACTTGTCAGTTACCTTCATTTTGAGGCTGTTTTAATATTTTATACTGATGGTTGTATTTTCTTCTTTAATTGCCTGTGTCTCAAAGTCTGTGTTTGTGCGTGTGGGTGTGTGTGTGTTTGCGCTCAGCTGGCTAGTGCACTCACTGCTTTCCCTTCCCTAACAGTGTGCGTGTCCGAGCGGTGGTGATGACACGTGACGATTCTAGCGGTGGCTGGGTGCCCCTTGGAGGTGGCGGCCTCAGTCATGTGGTCATATGTAAGGGGCGGAGCTCTGAAGGTCGTGGGCGGAGAGAGTACGTCGTACGTGGAGAACGGCTACGCGATCGAGCAGTGAGTGTGTGCGTGTGTGTTCATGCCTGTCTTTGAGTGCACTGATGTTCCCTCAGCCTGACAGTCCTGGTAGTCGGAGTAATTTGGTAGTTGCCCTCACGAGTGGCCCTTGAGTGACCCGCCTGTCTCTTTTTTTTTTTCCCTGCAGCCTGTGCTGGAATGCGCCATTCAAAAGGGTCTGGTCTACAACAAGGTGAACCCCATCTTCCATCACTGGCGTGTGGAGGAGAGGAAGTTTGGTCTGACCTTCCAGAGTCCAGCTGACGCCATCTCCTTCGAGAGGGGGCTTCAAAGTGTCCTTGAGAAGCTGGACAGAGGTACAGGAGCAGCAAAAGACAGGAAGCTGGAGTGAAAGGATTTAATGTAGTTTATAGGTTTAAAGCTCGTTATTCTGGCCTTTAAATGTACCAGTACAGCGAAGACGATGTCATGCAATATTTTATTTTCTGAAATGTGTTTATTTTAAACCAGAATCTGTTTTTTTTTTAATATTTCCCTGCAGGATCTGACTCGCCATCCTCCTCGACACCTGAAGAGGGCGACACTGAGGATGACGGTCAAGCAGTGAGTGTTTTTATCATATCAAAGTGCTTCAAAGTATCCGGTTCATCTTTGTGTCTGTATGAGAATTACTTCATGCCTAGATACTCATGAAGTCGTGATAGACATTGAAGTCAATAAAACAAAATTGACTGTATTTATTTTCCTTTGCATGTCATACATGTCATTCCAAAGAAAGTCTTTGTTATCATCAAAATATTATACCTTGTTTTGCTGTTTCCTGTCTAAAATCGTGGCAATAATCTACTTTCTTTTTTCGAATGCTTTTCAAATGAAGTCAAAAGCAGTGAATGACTCATTCATAAAACAAGAAAATCCAAACTACACGTTTACACCTCCTATCCTCCATCTTGTTGCGTAAGCATGAGGTGGTTCTGCATGTTTGATGACTTGCAGTCTGTCTCAGTCTCATACAGGGAGTGAGTCGTCATCCAACAGCAGAAAAGAGATGCTGCCCAAACCCATTACCATTGTGACCAGTGAGTCGTCCTCCACCTGTTTTGTGCGCTCCACAGAGGAGTTTGCGTATGGGACAGGGCACGCCTGCACAACGCAGACCCCCGTCCAGGTAAAGGATTCACATTGTTGATTCTAGTATGTCCGTCAATGCCGTGCCCATGTGTCCAAAAAGGGAAAGATCTTTAAAAAAACCTAGTTTAAAACAAACATGTATTTTTTTGTATTTATGTGGTTTTAAAAAAAAACTTTTGTACCGGGAAATGGGAAAAATGTCATGTGATCCAACCATCAATATAAACATAATACAATTTAAACACATATGAATGTATTCATATTAATAATTATGTAAGAAATGTTTTTAATTTTCAGAAATATCATGACATTTTATAAGCAGGATGATTTTTTTTATTTGTTGGATAAAAGTTGATTTCATTCAAATAAGCAGTGAAGCAATTTTGGTTTTCTTTTCAAGAATTGAATCCTTTTAATTAGGGCGGTTGTATTAACCTGAATCATTTGAATTCTTTTAAAATTAATTTTATTAAATGAATTCAGAAATTAAATACATTTAATTAAAAATGACAAACATGTTCACCACAGAAATGGTTCGATTTGAGTCACTAAACACTCTCAGAAAGAAGTGTACCACTGGGGTGGTACTGTTTCAAAAAGTACTCATTCAGGTACTATTACATACCTTTAGGTTACTAATATGCACTTTCCTAAAGCATGGTTCTAGCACTGGAAAGGTCATACGTTTGGTTCCCAGAGAAAGCAAGATTTGAAACGCGTACCTTTAATGCATTGTAAGCCACATTTGAACTTTATTTTACAGTTCGAGTGTACATAGTGTGTACTCAATACAACAATTAAAATAACTGGGTAACAACTAGGTACTAACCCTGAACCTACCCCTAATCCTAACCTTAACGCATATAGTTACTTTATATACCCAGTTCATTTTTTTACACTACAAGTGTATGTTTTGTAGAATAACGTGTAACCTAAAAGGTTTTGTTAGATTTATAAAAAAAATATGTACCTTTTGAAAGGTTGACAGCTTTTTAGGGTGTATCTGGATTTGTTTGCTTGGTCTGGACCAAATATAATGTTGATTGTTTTTAGTTTTTGTGGTGTGGTTCGCTTTTACACTGCCCCTTTTTGCAAGTGAACCAGAAACTAAACACCACACGTCTGCTAAGGACATCTATTATTTGGTCATCCATTCAACAGTACAAGCATTCGTTTGGAACCAGACCGAGACCAGCTCGAATTCGATTCAGTCGAATCAAACAAGACAGGTGTGAATACATCCTTACAGTTTCTGGTTTACTTGCAAAAGGGGCAGTGGGAAAGCAAACCACACCAAACAAACAACAAAAAAAACCCATTGTATTTGGTCTGGACCAAAGCAAGTGAACTAGTGGATGTTCCTTGTGTAAATACACCTTACCTTTTTCTGACGAATGAAGTGCGTGTTTATTGTATTTCTGAATAAATAAATTGATCCAGACTTAAAAAACGAGCATCATGTCACTGTCCCTCCAGCATTATATATTCATCCCTCACTCTTCTCTCACCGCAGATCCACACCCGACCTGCCCAGCACCAGCTCACCCAAGTTACCGCCGTTTTGAACCCTCCAGCGCCCCCTCCGCCTCCTCCAGCTCCCCCGACCCCCCCCATAGTGCCCCCTGCCTCCTCCCCGCTCTCTCCGCTCTCGCCCACCATCTCCCTGCTGGAGGAAGGGGACCTCCGCAGCCTGGACCCCTGCAAGGACCTGTGGGGTACGCGCGGCTACGAGGACTACCGCCGTGCCGGTGCTACACGGACCAAGGTGGGCGGGCTGACGGGGGGCGTGGTCGTGAGCGGCAGCCAGGACAAGTCGGAGCTCTGCGTGGTACGCTTCGAGAAGGAACTGGCCGGCGTGGGCCCCACGGGCTGCGAGGTCACCGTCATGCTGGACACCAAAGGCTCTCAGCGCAACTCTTCGCCCACCTGCATGCCCAACGCCGTGCCGGGAGTGCCGTCGGCCAGCGGCTCCCCGCAGGAGACGGGCAAAAGCTCGCCCTCGCCCTGCTGCATCCACACCTCACTCGCCACGCCCCGCTCTCGGACTCGCAAGCGAGGGGCCGGCGGAGGGGAGGCCATCTCGCCCGACGACGACAGCTCCTGTCCACAGGGCTCCTCCTCCTGCTCGTCGCGCTGCGTGTACTGCCGCTCCGTCTTTAGCGCCTCCGAGAACGGACGGGGGCGCTGCCGGGACGCTCCCGACCCGGCGCTACACTGCCTGCGCCAGTGGACGTGTGTGTGGTGCGCGGAAAGCCTGCTCTACCACTGCATGTCGGACTCCGAGGGCGAGTTCTGGGAGCCGTGCTCGTGCGAGGACTCGATGAGCGGCCGACCGCACGCGCTATGCTGCGCCCGCTGGATGGCGCTGTTGGCGCTGTCTCTTTTCGTGCCCTGCATGTGCTGCTACCTGCCCCTGCGCGCATGCCTGCGCTGTGGGGAGAGATGCGGCTGCTGTGGAGGAAAGCACAAGGCCGTGCGATGAGGCCTGACCCGGGGGGAGGGCGTGTGGGCGGGGCTTATTGTGACAGGGCGGGAGCACAAAGACGTTGTCGTCGTTCGAGGAACAGCCGTAGAGCCAGATCTCCTACATAAACCTTCCCGATAATATCCCCTCGCCCCCTCCGAGGCCGTCTGCTGCATTCCGCTCTTTCTATTCTCTGCTCGGACCCTTCACGCTCGTACCGGCGGTGAGTGCATGGGTTCGGGGAGATCGCTCTCTGATTTGCTGGTCGTTGGGGTCAGGGGTTGTCTCCGGGAGGTGGGGAGTGAATGGGGATCAGTCACGTGTAAACAATTGTTAGTTTTTTTTTTCTCTTGCTTTTATTTTTATTTAATTTAGGGAGAAAATATGAGATGAAAACTGTTTATAGCTATGGTTATCAGATCTTTTTTTTGAGTATCTAATTTTACTTGAACTATTGAAAGATATTTTTTGCAATTGATTTAACAAATACACTCCCCTTGTACCTCTAAGTTACTGAGTTTTACCTCAAAGTCCAGAGGAGAGGAAGGCAGATAGGCTTATTTCGGGGACTGTGTGCTGTGGTGAGGTTTTGTATATGGTCTTCGCGGTAGGTTTTTCCACACACGTTCGGCCAGAACATATTTGTGAAGGAGAACATGTCGATGTCGTATCACTTTTAGTTGTTTGAGAACAGGGAACGTGAACGGTCTGATCGAGGGCAGTTTCACCAAAACCACCACTTTCACCACATACATGCTCATTCTTCTGACAAAGAGGGTATAGTTGTATTGAACTTGCCAGCAACCAAGATTGTTGCCTATATTTGAAGTATAGACCAAAAACGTGGAGAGATAATCTAGACGTGAATCTGCCGAACATTTGCACAGCAAATGTGAACCGAGGCCTTGAAATGTAGTTGTACACGCCACCAAAAATACAGTGCAATTAGTTATTAGTAAGAAGTAAAGAATAAAAAAGCAAAGGCTTGTTGTGTGTGACACAACATTTTAACTTTATCTGTCTGTATGGCAACAAATGAAGTACTCAATCATTAACTAGGACGAGTTACAACGCACATCGCATGTGCTTTTGGGTCCTAAATAGAGCATCGAAGTGACAGGACATTTTATCTGGGTAGCCCCGCCCACAGTGAAATCCTATTGGTCTAAAAACATTAGCTACGTTCTGATTGGCTGTAACTGTGTTACAGTATATCATTTTGTTTTCACTGTGGACAGGCAAATGACTGAAAACGGAAAACTTTGTTGTCTGGCTAAAGGACGCAAGAATTTAGACCAATCAGTTCAAACACAGCCTGGCATAACGGTTTGGACCTCAAAGTGTTAAGAAACATTGCTTTAAATATCTCGAAGCTGCTATTTCAACTCCCCTAAACTTGTCTTACCTCGCTGCTAGTAATGAGGAGTTAGGGAAACAGACACAGCCCTGTAGTCAATGTTTGAGTTTGAAAGACAACGCCTCTAAATTATGATATCTATGATGGGGAAGAACTAACGTCCAAACTCCAAGAGGTTTCTCCATCAATGTTGTATAATCTGCTCATTAGAGTCACTTTAAAAGAAAAGGGTTTTACAGCAAGATGAACCACTGGGCCATTCGATCTACACACATGCATAGTATTTCATTGTCCATCTGGATTCATTTCAGTCCATTTTTGAAGACTTGAAACATTCTCTCTCTCTCTCACACACACACACACACACTCTCACTTAATGGGCAGAATGTTAGACATGAGTAGAGAAACACAAAAAGACCCAAAAATAGCACTGGAAAAAAGAGAACTTTGCGAGATGAGACCACCCATGAGGGCCCTAGTCATACATCCTATTAATAAATGTGCCTTTTGATTTATTTAACCAATAACCTATCATTTCTAAGTAACGACGTACCTAAATACTCATTTTCTTTTCCAGGTTGTTTATTTCTGCCAATGTGCATATTTTAATATGTATGTGTCTATTAGTTTGAAAAGTAATCAATGGAAAATATTACCTGTTTATATATTTATTGAGATATTTATTCTAATTCTTTATTTATTTTTGGAGACGGGTTTTTATTTTCTGTGCTGTCTTACTTCTCTGACTTTGTGCCAATTTGCTGCTTTGAGGTGTTACATATCGTGGGTTTGTATCATTAATTAAACCCTAACTCTATATTTTAATGAAAAGTTTGCACTCTGAATTGTGTTTACATGTGTTTATGTACACTAATTGTGGGATGGCAACATTCAGCATTCACTCACAATATCAGTCTGGTGTATTAGAGCACAGGACAGCGGTGGTGCATTGTGCTCCATTCAAACATCCAGTTAGAATAGGCAGAATTTCAGGAAGAAATGCCTAGGTCATATTTCTCGCCATATTTTCAAAGGAAACACAAAAGAATTTATATTTTGCATTAAGAAATTGAGAAATTAAGAAATTGCACATTCTTGATTGTCCACAGGTCAGTGATGTAATGCAATTCCAGGACTTGATTAAAATCAAGCAGAAGAATTACATCAAGAGAGTTTTCACATTTATTTAAAAATGCAATACTATAAATACAGAAGAACCGTTTGGACAGAAAAGTGTGAGCATGTACCCTTGTGTGAGCTCAGGACAGGTGCTGGCGCTTGTGTTTTAGGATCTCTGTCGAGGTGAGAGTCAGGTTTTTATTACAGATGTCACAGTGATAGACCCTAGTCAGACCCGATGAAGATGATGAGGACGCTTGTACAGTTTCAGACTCTGAAAACAAAGAAAAGCATTTACTGTGCAGAACTGATTGGTGATATTCAAATCTAGAGCATTTACAGAATAAATACTGAAAATATTATTGTTAAAGACATGAGAAAAGTTCAATATAATTCTGTATTAGAAACAAAATGATATTAAGATATTATAATAGCTATAATATATTTTTATTTTTATTCAATTTCAATTTTCTATTTTATTATTTAAAATGATTCATATAAATTTTCATTTTAGATTTCCCATTCTTCCTCAATTTGTTCCATTTTAAAATTATATGAATTTTGTAGTATATATATTATCTATCTATCTATCTATCTATCTATATATATATATATATATACACACTACCGTTCAAAAGTTTTAGAACAGTAAGATATTTAATGGTGTTTAAAGATGTTTCTTCTGCTCATCAAGGCTGCATTTATTA
>JAUCMR010000043.1:9115128-9153974 GCA_032357425.1 Enteromius argenteus | reverse complement strand
AAACAATGCAGATTTATTTTCACAGCCACCTTTGCTCAGATTTACCAAGAGTGCCAATATTAGTGGAGGGCACTGTACATATATATATACAACTTTAAAATGATAAAATATGAAAAAAATATATATAAACTAGGAAAATAATAATAAAGGATAAATAACAACAGGTACCTGAATCAACCACAAAGCGCACTCCATCTATAGTGACTGAGGTCTCAGCAATATTGGTAGAAATTATGCATTTTCTCACACCAGGGGGTGCAATGTCAAACACCTGAAGGTCAAAGTTTACACATAGAGAAATGATGTAAAACTAATACATTGACATATTTTATATACCATTCAGATCAGTAAGACTTTTTTAATGCTTATGCTTCCCAAAGCAAAACCTTTATGCAGTAATGCAGAGAAAAAACAGCAAAACAGTATTTATAATTTAAAATACCTTTTTTCTATTTTAAAATATAGCTCATTAAGGGCAAAACTGAATTTTTTGCATTATTACTCAAGCCTTTAGTGTCACATGATCCTTCAGAAATCATTCTAATATGATGACTTGCTGCTCAAGTAACATTTATTACCATTATCCATGTTGAAATCACTTTTTGCCGCGTAGCATTTTATATATACTTCTTTTTAGGATTCTTTGATTAACAGAAAGTCAATCAGAACAGTATTTATTTTTATATGGAATCTTTTACATTACATTATAAATGCATTTACTTTCACTTTTGATACATTTAATGAATCCCTGCAAAATATAGTATTGACCCTAAACTTCTGGATGAGGAAGGAGCAAAAATAAGAATAAGAAAAGCTAATTTTTTTTAAAAAAACAGAAACATCTAGTGCATAAAGATCATGAAGAGTCCTCCATCTCCTGTCCCAAATGAACCTGCTCTAGTGTACCTTATCCTGCTGGGCCAGTGAGAGTGTGCTGTGCAGAGGGAGGACGATCCAGCGCTGAGTGTGTGTGGCGTACGTCTGACAGGCCTCTTGGATGGTGGAGATCTCAGCCACCCCGCTGAGGAACAGCAGCAGGTCTCCTCTCTCCTCTGGCGGGTACCGCTGGTCAATACCCTGCAGTACACGCAGGTACGGCCGCGGGTCCAGCTTCTCAGAGCGGGACACCTGCTCTTCTGGAGGAATGGGCTGGTAGATCACCTACACACACACAGGAGAAACTTACACTGCATTTAATTCACTAAAAACAAACCTATGACGCCTGTATTGAGAGCTCACCTGAATGGGGAAGAGTCTGCCTGGCACCTGCAGAACAGGTGCGTCGTTGAAATAGCTGGAGAAGAGTTTGATGTTGATGGTGGCCGACATGAGGACGAGGCGCAGGTCTGGGCGCAGGGGCAGAAGGGAACGCAGCACTCCCAGCAGGAAGTCACAGTGCAGGTGTCTCTCATGCACCTCGTCCACGATCAGCACCTGGTACTGGCCCAAGGAAGCGTCCTGCTGGATCTGCCGGAGCAGGAGACCCTCGGTCAGGAACAGCAGTTTGGTAGCTGTGGTGCGGCTGGTCTCGAAGCGGATCTGGTACCCAACCTGAAGACACAACGTACAAGACAAGGTGTATTTCAAACAGTTTCTCTGCTAAGATTCTCGAACTCAATCAGTTTGCATTTTCTTTTCAAATACTGTGACGCAGAAAAATCTTTGCGTAGCAATTCTGTTAATGATTATAGCTGTATATGCAGTTACACTAATTATTGTATATCTGCATGACTCTCTCTCTCTCTAAATATATTTATTAAATAGTTCCACTTAGTGTTTTTATTATAAGCCCCTAAATAATACTATATTGGTAAAATTATATTAAATTGTTCATATACACTACCAGTCAAAAGTTTTTGAACAGTAAATTTGCAATGTTTTTTAAACATTTGTTTGATACAAAATGCAACAAAAAGTGAAATTTTAAACAGTAAAAATGTGTCAAAATAACTGCTTTCTATTGGAATTTATTCCTGTGATCAAAGCTACATTTTCAGCATCATTACATCACTGCTGTTCAAGAAATGATCACTATTATTATTATTATGTTGATTTTTTATTAATGTTTATGTTATTTCAATCTTCCAAAAACTATTGACTGGTAGTGTGTGTGTGTGTGTGTATCTTTGTACCTTGGAGCCGTACTGGTTGAGGCTCTCAAAGCTGACTCTCTTGGCCAGCGAGATGCAGGCGATGCGGCGCGGTTGAGTACAGGCTATGTGGTTGATGCCTGAGGCCAGCAGATACTGGGGCACCTGTGTGGACTTTCCACACCCCGTGTCTCCAGCCACCACCACCACAGGATTAGTCCTCACCAGCTCCACTATTCTGTCCCGGTACTGGAAGATGGGGAGGCTCTTCTGCTCCTTTCTCAACTTGGAAAGCTTGCTGAAGCTCTGCTTCTGGTTGAAGTCTAGGAAATGGAGAAGGGCAAGGCGGCAGTCTGTGATCTCCTGCCTGCCAGGACCGGAGGGGTCCCTGCGCCTCTTGTGCTCAGATCTTCCCAGGCGCTCCTCTATGTCTTTGGAGCACACTGAGATGTTGATTCGGTATCTGGCATCATAGTCCTTTGGAAGCCCCAGATCCACAGATCCAGATTGCTTCCTGGCTTTTCCCTCATGTGACTCCTGCCTGCTGGACTTGGCTGCGGTCATCTCTCGCTTGGCTTTGAATCTCTGGAAGCGCTCGAAGAAGCTCCAGAACTCCTTGTGTTCGGCGCTGCCCGTCTGGATGTAGTCATGCTGGCGGAAAAACACCTCGTCCAGCTCGGCTCGACACCGAGGACTGTCCCAGTCCCAACTCCGACTGTCCTCTCGCTCGTGGGACATCTTTAACCACAGACAGTTGAGTTTACAACGCACAGCTGTTCAATTAGCTTACCTTAATTTCACATCACACTTGTTAATATTTAGGGTGGACGTTTCTCGGGTATTGTAAAGCGCATTTGAGGCTACATTTTTGGGATATTTACGCTTCTTGAAAAGCTGCAATACCGGAGCGCTTACTTTAAGGGACCGTTTTTGGTCCGTCTGTGTTTATAGTCCGGATACCGCGCGTCAATACATAATAGTTCCTACAGCAACACAAATTGCTATATCAAAAACAAATAATTCAGTGGATGAAAAGTGTGTATAGATTTTCTATATCTTTTTTTCCAGTATACGCACAATTAACATGTTAGCAGTGTAATAAATATAAATATGAAACAAGCTTTTTATATATATTTTTTTAACTATACATAGTTTTATGATCTCACAGTAACTGAAAGAGTGTAAAGATGATTGCTTTTGTACAAAATAAAATCATCTCGCATACCACAGGAGCATTTAAATAACTGAGGAGAACAACCGTAATTCTGGTTAAACTTGATGAAACTGGAAATTCAAGGAAATTGATTATTTAAAAAGAAATGTAGAAAAAGTTACAAAATAAAGGCCCTTTTACAGATGTGTAATTTTTGAACAACTGCATTAGTCAACATCATTAATGAAATGACAGACTGTGTATACTATTAACTGTCAGCATCTGAAATCACTGTAAGTCTGTATTTAACGTTTCCCAACAATATCCTATAGGCAGAAAATGAATGGAATTTGTACTTCTAGAATCAATTCGTCGCACTCTTTCAGTAAGTATTACACAAATGTCACACTGTATTAATCAGACACACATTTTATTTGGATAAGGTTGCCAAATTGTTAAACCATGTTGAATGAAACATTGTTTTTTGCTTTTAAATGTATTTTTAGTGTTAAATGTAATCCCTGAATCAAACTGAAAAGCACACCAGACTTCTTTTCAAGTGTTTCCATTCATAATAACTCAAACTTTAAAATCACATTACATACTGTACATGAAAAGACTGAAGATGTTCACATTTAAGTATGCGAGTGTGACTCCAGAAATACACACATATTGAACCAAAGAAAACTAAAGGTACAGACCAAAACAAAACTAAATCATTCACATCATTAAAAAAACAACAGAAGTTTCACTTTAAGAATGCAGTCACTAAAAACCACAAAACCGTTAAAAGGAGAAGACATTTATTTACATATCTTTGTATCTTATAGACAGAATAAAACCCTTGTACCTCTCTCCTATTAAAATATACAAATGTATAAAACAATGGTTAGACATAAAACAAGTCAAAAGTCCATCCCTCTCTTCAGCCAGGATATGCACACGTGTTATTAAAACATTTGCCACCTGAGAAAATAAAACGGTTCATAAAACTTCTCACAGTTCATTAAAATTTGCAAGCATCTTATACTCCTGTCTTCTCCTTGATCCAGACCCTGAATTTTGGCACGTTTGTGTAGATGCCTGGCTTGTTTCTGCGAGCACAACCGTCACCCCAGCTCACCACTCCGGCCAGGAACATACGATCGTTAGTATTATAGGACATAGGACCGCCAGAATCACCCTGAGTGAAGAAAAGGGTATCATTTAGATGGAGGACGATAACATGTGAGCAAACAGAGAAAAGTAAAGAGAAACAGCTCAATTACATTAGAAAAGCCCAATAATAAAATTCTGACTGGTACCAAAAAGGTACCAGTATTCTGGGTAAAAGGAATCAATTTTAATTTTGGAATAAATAACCAATATTAAGCTGGTATTAAAAGCCAATATTATTTTGTCTGAATTAACCAAACATTAAACCGTGCAAACAAAAATAAATCATTTGAACGCTACAGGAGTGGAATGATGTTGATATTAAGATCCCGGTTAACACCAAAATTAATTAATTAAATATAATTACAACAGCAAATCTGTATACTATATGATAACTGATAAATGGGCAATTTTAAAACGCAACACTACTTGGAAAAAAACTATAAAGTAAAACAAACACTTTAAAATGCCTCAGTGATTTAATGGACAATTTCAATTATCATGCACAACACAAAAAGAAATGTATATTCATTTGGAGAAGATTACATTCAGCAGTGATCAACCTTAAAGGAGTAGTTCACCCAAAAATGTCTCCATAATTTACTCATCCTCAAGTCATCCTGGGTGTATATGACTTTCTTTTTTCAGACGAACACAGTCAGAGTTTTTTTTTAAAAATGTATCGTGGCTCTTCCAAGCTTGGTAATGGCTCTTATTTTGAAGCTCTATAAATCGTATTTATCCGTCGTAAAACTAACCTACACGCCTCCAGGGGGTTAACACATGTCTTCTGAAACAGATCGATGGGTTTTTGTAATAACTGTTTTTTTTCCTTTTTAAAATGATCACTGACTTCCTCACGTTTGCGAGAGAGTCAAGTTCCAGCTCGACTTCTGACAGAAGACATGTGTTAACCCCCTGGAGGTCTTCTATACTCTTTGGCCGCATCATACCACTATCGTGAGGATATCGCCAAGTTCTTGCATCTCGCGCCACGTCACACCCCTAATAAATAAATAAATAAATAAATATATATATGAAACCAACCTGGCAAGCATCTACTCCTCCTACCAGAATGCCAGCACACGTCATGCGAGATGTGATCTGTCCACTCATTAGTTGATTACACACCGTGCCGTTGATGATGCGGACATTCGCTTTCTGCAGCACAGGTGCTCCAGCGCCTGAAATAAACACATTCACATCAAACACAAACTTACTGAATGGTTTCAGTTACAATATTAACTAATGTTAACATAAATATAAATGTTTTTATAGTGTATTAGTAAATGGCAAAACCAGCTAACTAATAACATTAAGACAAATAAATGCTTTAGTAGTGTTTGTCATTGTTAGTTCATGTTAACTAATGCAGTTACCTAATGTTAACAAATGGAACTTTGTTGTAAAGCTTTATGAAAGGTATAAAGCATCATTGTGTAGCTCTTTTACTGACCCCCTTCTCTGGTGGCACCCCAGCCGCTGATCGTGACCGTTTCACCAGTGGGAAAGACAGTAGAGGAATCCGGCAAGCAAATGGTTCGGATGGTCGCACTGAAGGTCACCGGTGAGTCCAGCTCCATCAGAGCGATGTCATTGTCATAGGTGTCTCTGTTGTAGCTTGGGTGGGGAATGATTTGTTTTAGGAATCTCTTTGTCGCCTTCTGTTTATCTATTTGCTTGTGAAGACCCAAGTATGCTTCCCATGTTCCTGGCTGACTGTATCTGTGAATTCATCAGAAGTACAGTCACAAATGTTTCCTCTGCCATCATAAATGTCTTGAGTAAAAAAAAATATTTTACCGATGGATGTAAGAGTTTGAATTATAGCTACACTACTTTTTTCATTTCTTCTCTCATAAGATGTCCTGTATCTGTGTATAACAGTGTGATGAAATAAACAAATAAAATGTTTCACAAAAGACGCATTCAGTTTTATTTTTTAATAGCTAGAAAGCAAAAAGTTGCACAGCGCAGCTTTAATATATGCTCTTCTCAGAACTTTTGCTAATTAACACAAAGACATTCACTTTTTACTAGTGATGTCAAACTAATAACGATTCATTGCATAAAAAAACTACTTTTTACATTCGAATGTAAGACTCTGAACTCTTTTGTTGTCAAAAAGAAAACAATAAAATTCTCACACAAAATGTGCTTACAATAATATTTTACCACTTAAAATAACTTGCTAATTTATTCCTGCAAAGGTAAAACTGAGTTTTAGGTGTCAGAAATCATTCTAATATGCTGATTTGCTGCATCATTATTATCAATGTTGAAATTTTGTTTTGTGAAAATCATGATGTACTACCATTCAAACGTTTGGGGAAAGATTTAAAAGATTAATATTTTTAATCAGCAAGGACACATTAAAAAAAAATTCTGGGAAAAAAAAAAGCAGCAACAATTGTTTTCAGCACTGACAATAAAAAGTACCATTTTTATCTGAGAGCTATTAATAACAGCTAACAACTGAGAATAACTTCTGAAGGATCATTGAAGACTGTAGTAATGATGCCGAAAATTCTGCATCAAGTAGCAAATATTTTACATTTCGATAACATTTTACTGTATTTAAAATCCAATTTACACAGCCTTGCTGACTCCTTTTCAGAAAAATCATATTTTCTTTTTTTTTCCCAAAAGTTTGACTTGTAGAGTGAGCGTCCAAACATTTTTTGAGACCAGAAATGTTTAGTTAATGGTGTAGTTTCTCAAGTGAAAGTTCTTGATTGAAGAAAGAATATAAAAGAACATTTACTTGATTTTGGCTTCGTCTTGTACGCAGTGGGCAGCCGTCACAAGCCAGCGGTCACTGATGATCGATGCACCGCAAACATGTGCTGTGTTTTTAATGTGCAGGCTGACCTGCCACGGGAACTCGCCCACATCTGCTTCCTGCCCACCCACAATTCGAGACTTTGAGTAAGCCTTCTTGCCACAGTCTAGAGGAGAAAGAAAGAGCCAGAGATAGAAACCACCATTAAACAGTGCAGGACATGTGCTGAAGAACTGATGTGAGGAAGTAGATGCCACAAACCACAGTTGGATTCATCAGAGTTGTCACCGCAGTCATCTTGTCCATCACACATAGGGTTCGGTTTGGTAATGCATTTGCCATTACTGCACGCAAATGTTGAGGCCAAACAAACTTCTGTAAGACAGAAAGACAATTAATGAGAAATTGAAGCGAAGGAAACTGCTTTAGAAATACATTCTCTGAATATTTTCAAATACAATTAACAAGAAAACCAACTCTAAAATAAACAAACAAGCTTCATAGTATTATTCTTTATCTGACATATCACCTCCTCTTGTACAGCCCTCTTCATCTGATTCGTCTTTACAGTCCTTGTTTCCATCACACTTCAGCTTCTCTGAGATACACTGATCGTTCTTGCATTTAAATTCTCCAGTCTTACATCCTGCCAGAGAAGAGGACAACTGTGTTAAACCAGGTAAAGATGTGTTTTTGAGTGGGAGAGAAGAATGAAGAGAGAGAAGACAGAAGCTCATAGTCATTTAGAAGAATGTTTATCCCTCAGTCATCACTTTTTTGTATTGCATTATGTTTTGCCAACCCTACAAAAAAAATTTAATAGTCTAACTAAGACATTATTGGGATATAGGCCTACAGAGTGACATGATTTTTCGAAGCATTTCACACAAGTAGTTGATTATACTGTTATAAAGTTTTCATCGATTTACAAGATATCTGAATTTAATTTTTGGTGTCTAAATATCAGCATCTACACTTAAAAGTGTTTTGTTCATTTCATGCCTCTAAATAAAACTGATATGTTTTTTCTTCCAAGCTCCATATCCATATATAGAGGGTAAATTGAAAAAAGACAGAGAGAATGGAAAGCAGAAAAGGGTCCTACCACAATTAAGCTCATCTGTGTTATCTCCGCAGTCATTTACGCCATCACACCGCCAGAACATCGGTTTACAGAAGCCATTTTTACACTGGATCATGCTGGAGTCACATTCTGAAATCCACATTCAAACTCTGAATATTTGAGCTCGGATTCATATTCGTGTGAATTTAATTTTAACACTGTTCAGTGCTCACTTACTGCAATTCTTCTCATCTGTGCTGTCACCGCAATCGTTCCAGCCATCGCAGCGCACGGTCGGGTTTACACAGCGTTTGTTGTCACACTGGAACTGCTCCGGGCAGGCTGACAGATTCAGAAAGTGAAGTTACTTTCACGCTTACTTTAGTCTATTTTTTCCAATTATTGCTACTATAATAGTAAAAGACCCATAATTGGCATTTTTTATGACTTTACTTACGGTCAGAGGGCTCAAAGGTCTCATAAGTGGCGGTAAAACCTCGATCTACATGTGACGAATTCGATTTGAACACAACAGACACCTGGTTACTGTTGACTGCAACCATGGTATTGGGAGGCTGCTGCCCACACAATGGGCTGCAAAGGAACAAACAAGCATGCGAGTATGAAATCTCCACCCTAAATGATAACAAGCACTGATGGTTCAAGATCTGGGCTGGGGAATTTAAAGGCTGTACCCATCCAATCAGACTGAAGGACCCAAGCTAACTGTTGTACAAGAGTCAATTCTGTCAAATGTCTAAATAAATGTTTCAATTACTGACCTTTTACCAGTAATCTGCACACTATCTCCTGGGCAATATGAATTCCCTGTAGAAACCATGAACTTGGGGAATTTCAACTTGATGTATTTCCCATTAGGAACCTTCAAACAATAGAGATGGATATAACACTGTTATAAAAGTGGTTCAACATGACATCAGCTGGTATAAAATGAGTGTCTGGGTCGTACCTCAATGTCCCACTGACATGTAGTGCTGGGTGGATAATAACTGGGGAAGTTGGGTGATGAAAAACTACCAGAAGAGGATCCAGTCAATTTACCACCACATACAAGGTCTGTTAAAAGGGAATAACCATTGAGGAATCAAAATTTCACAGTAAAGCATGCTGTACTAGTAATCAGTTAGGTATGTTTTTGTTCAGAAAGTCACTATTCGTTTTTACCGGGGCTATCTCGACTGATCTGCGTGACACGGGCTCTGAAACCAGGAAAATTATCTTCTTCGTTGGTTACAAAGGTGACCAGCATAACATTCGAGGATGAGATGAAGGTTAACGGATTACTGGGAGAATAAACTCCACACTTCCTGTTTAAGAGAGAAAGAAACTTGCATTAAAATTCCTTACAGTTGCATATACAGCCACCAGATGGTGCTACATCCACAAACACAACTCACTCTGCCATAAGGTGTTTGTCCATGGCGATCAACGAGTTATACACTCTCACAAAGTCATTGGAACAGTTTTTTTCCAGGTTGAAGGTGTCAAAAGACAACTTCAGCACGTGGCCTTGATCTCCCCGAAGCTGCCACTGCACAAAGGAGTTTGGAGAATAAGGTCTGTCAGGGAAACCCGGTGATGTAATGATCTCTTCAGCAGAACCCCTGGCGTGCTGGGCATATTTTGTACTTGCTGAACACACAGAAAACAATAGGTTAAACCTACACATTTATTATTGGATACATGGTATATTAATAAGTTTGAATGTGCTTAGGGTATACGGTCCTGTTCCAAAACCTACTGAACTTTGGTCCCTGTGTTTTCCAGTACGTGACAAGTTCCTCTTATGAGTATTTCAGGATTTAATTTGATAAAAAAAAAAATTTAACTGTAGAGCTCTTCAAATTTAATTTGATAACATTTTAACAGATAAATTCTGTTGCCAAAGTTGTTTTTAACTAATTTAATGGAATTTAAAAAAAATTATGGAAATCAAAGAAATGAGGAAATAATAAAACTAAATTTGGGAAAAATCGAGATGGATTCAAAGGACTCTATGAACTGCTTTGATGTCTACTGCTTTGCTGCAGTTCATTATAGGATTGCTGATGCTGTCTTCAATTTGCTAAAGGTAACTTAGCATAATTAGGTTACCTTTCGATGCAGCCTTTGTTAGGAACGCATCCATGATATCGAATTGCTTTCTATGGACGCAGTTCACTAGGTTTTGGAAAACAGTTTATATGACAGACACAAGTAATGCACTACTTACTCCTGGCTTTTGAGAACAGACGTGTGTCCAGAGCTGTAAATGAAAGATTGACACAGTTACAATAAATATGTCAGACTGAAGACATTAATCTGTGCTTCAGTATCATGGGAATTCACATATTCTATAATATAACAAGCAATCTATCTATATAACAAGCACCTATCTAGGTAAATCTCACAAAACCTGTAAAGAACGAGGTCACATTTCACCCCAGAATCACAAAAAAAACAAAGAAAGAAAAAAGAAACAAACAAAATTGCTCAAGAAACCCAATTTTAGGACATTTTTTTCATGATAATTAAGCACAGCTCCCCCAATCTCATTACTGTAATGCAAAAAAATAATGTTATGCTATTTAAAGTTTATTTATACAACTGATTACTGTTGTACTATTTGTAATTTTCTTTAATCAAATCTGAACACAGCCATCTTGTTAACCCAAAGTTTCTTAAGTTCTCCTGTTATGGATTTTTGAAAATGACCTTTCATGCAGCAATACCACAGTGATACATGCAGTGACCTTTCATACCACACGTACACAATAATCATGAACGCCGGGGCCTTATAAGCATGTATAAAGAACCCAATATATAATCAGATGCTATTTACATGGTGGGTGAAAAGTAACTAGACATTAAAAATTGATAATGCAGTATAATTAGCGGTCTAAGGAGAGAGAACGACTTTAGAGAGCGCACAGATATGTTTGCTGAGACAAACACATTTTTTCTGCCTTCCTCTTTCGACAGCAAAACCTTATGTTCATTATCATTAAAAGTTCTTTTTCTTTGTCTTTTGTTTCGGTAACATAATTGTCTTTCTCTGGAGGAGCGCCGTTTTGCGGAAAGCCCTTATATGGAGCTGGTCTGGGCGTGTATTATGCAAATGACTAACCCCAAAATAATAAGCTAGAAATGTTTTAATGAGATCCATCCAAAAGTATTACCTGAAGACACAACGTAATCGAAGACCAGGGGACCTTGTTGAACTTTGCGAACTTTGGAGCTATAGGTTTCAGTTAAGCTGCTCACAGCCCGATCCACTGCCGCTTCCTTCCCCATTGGAACAGCAAACTCTGACTCATAGTAAGCTATTACACTGCCCTCACTGCAGAAAGCCACAGAGACAGATCAGGATTAAAATAGCTGAAAATGTACTCGCCATCCGGCTATCTAAAATGTAGGTGAGTGTGTTTCTTCAGTTTTGGAGAAATTTAGCATTGCATCACCTGCTCACCAATCCTCTGCAGTGAATGGGTGCCGTCAGAATGAAAATCCAAACAACTGATAAAAACATCACAATAATCTACAAGTAATCCGCATGACTCCAGTTTATCGGTGAATTTTGAATTTTTTTTAGCATTATGATGACTTGAGGACAAATGTATGGATTATGAACAAACACATCTTATTACTTCAGAAACTGACTGGAGTGGTATGGATTCCTTGGGGATTATGATGTTTTAATGAGCTGTTTGGGATCTCATTCTAACGGCTCCCATTTACTGCAAATCTGTTTAAATGAGAGAACAAATTCATCTACATCATGGATGGCCTGAAGGTGACTCGATTTTCAGCAAATTGACATTTTTGGGTTAACCAATTTTTTAAAAGTGGGTGCATGAACAAAAAAAACAAAGAAAGGTGGGCAGTTACATGTAAACGTACCTGAAGGCATGAACTCTGGAACCAGTGTAATATTTTGACAGTTCTGGAGCTTCGGAGTACATTGATTTCAGCTAAACATGAAATAAAAAAAAACTACATTAAGTACTCCTTTCGTTGTCATTACTGTTAAAAATCAAATTAGTTTCGATTTGGTTCTCACCTGATTCATGACTTGGTTTGCCAAGTCTTTAAACTCTGCACTCTCTTGGTTTTCATATGCATCCACAAAAACTGCATTTGTTATCCTAAGTGAGCCGGTGTAAATCTTCTGTAATTTAAAATCTTTCCGGACTGCAGACACAAGGGAGACATGAACCAACAAAGACATGATCAGAACTATCGTGATTGACACTGGTACCATTGTTATGCTGTCTGTGGCTGCAGTATGGACTTACAATGGAAATGCCAGACCAGAAGCCCAATGATCAAAGCCAAAACGGCTGCTAAGATCACCAGACCAACAACGATCCCAACTTTCCCAGGGCCCCTCTTCTTCTCCAGCTTTTTGTTATCCGATGCTGGCAAGAATGTGACAGTTGTGTCCCAGTCCTTGTCCTGAACACAAAAGAGGCAAAACACTTTTTACTCTTCTCTGTAAACTCCAGAGTCTTTGAATTAAACTACATAAAAGGCAGTTTGGGGAAATAAATAATAAATGAAAATTGCAGGGCGTATCCTCAGCAGAATGAGACTCTGATTGAGAACAGAAAATGCACAGAGCTGCAGAGCTTTTTTTGACAGAATAAGCACAGATTCATAGGCATTATATAAGAGCAGCATCAGAACACTTCCCTAGATGCTGCTCATACTGCTCCACACAACTTCAAAGTCTACATGGGCTTTGTTTTCAGAGGAGGAGAGGGAGGCATTGTCTCAGTTTTTATAAAGCAGTGCCACTCACCATAGACACCATGTTTGTGTGAGTTGTAAAAGTATTTTTACTGTACTAATTATTGTAATATGTTCTTTAACAATACAAAACATTAATACTTTTTTATTCAACAAAGATGACTGATCGAAAATGACAGCAAGACATTTATAATGTTACAAAATATTTCTATTTCAGTAAATGCTGTTCAACTTTTTATTCAAAGAAATATGGAGTAATGACGCTGAAAATTCATCTTTACATCGCATGAATAAATTGCATTTTAAAATATATTAAAACAGTTAAATTGTAATAATATTTCACAATATACTGTATTTTCATACCATAAGAAAGCTTAAGAATTCAAAAAAAAAAAAAAGTAGTATTTGTGAAAATGTACATTTTTACTTAGATTTTATACGTGATGATAAACCCAATCATGAAAAGTGGACGTGAATAGAATGAAACTTGTCCTAGAAGTGAGATTGCAGTTGTAAGTAGAGGACTACAGACAAACCATAAACAATAACACCAGGAATGAGTATCAAAAATGTAAGCAGTGTTGACATAAACTGAGACACATTACACTGGAAAGACAATCAGCCTGATAATGAAAGTATAAAGCATAATAGGACATACTATTCCATGTGGTTAGAGCAATTATAATGAAACCAGTGGTGACACATCAAAAGCTCACTGTATTTGCAGAACACAGCCATTCTGTTTGTATTCAATGAGTATTAGCATTAACCTTCAATGGGCTTTTTAAACAGCATGTCAGTAAATATTCTTAATTTATGTGTAAAAGCAGTTGTTTAAAATAAATAAAAGGACTTTGGGACAAAAGAGTGTTTACACTTGATGTGAAGTACACCACCTATCAAAAGTTTGGGGCCAGTAAGAAAGTCTCTTGTGGTCACTGACTGGATTTATTTGATCAAACATACAGTAAAAACTGCAATAATGTGAAAAATCATTCAAATTTGAAATAACAGTTTTCTGTTTTAATATATTTTAAAATGCATTTTAAAAATGTTCATCATTATTCCAATCATCAGTGTCACATGATCCTTCAGAAATCATTCTAATAAGCTGATTTGCTACATTTGGTATTATTTTCAACGTTAAAAACAGTTGTGTTTTTTACATTTTCATGGAAATTGTGATACGTGTCCTTTACGAATGGTTAAATCATTTATTTTTAACAACATAAAAGTCTCGACTGTCAATTTAATGCATCCATATTGAGTAAAAGTATAAATGAAAAAATAATAATCTTACTGACCCCAAACTATGGATGGGAAGTGTATTTTGCTCACTATGGAACATTGGCCTACAATTGTGTCTTTCATAAATGTTGGTTGTCTCAGCTATCTCAGCCTTCCGTCACATGACACTCACTGTTCATGACCTATATTCTATTTAATTTGTATCCAAAAATGTGCCAAGACAAAAAGTCCCACCTTAGCTGGAATAATAAATGGAAACATTTATGAAACAAAGATTCAGATTCTGTTATCACCATCTAATGAAGCCATATATAAACTGCTAGTCCCCAATGAGGTTTTCAAGGACATCTAAACAGTTTTATTGTTGGTGTAATTTTCTCTTTGCTGCTGCATATTTGAGATCACAGATTTAATAACAATGATGAGGATGTTCTAATATCAATTAAACTTAAATTCACTTTATTACATTTACAAACTCTATCAGTGCTAAGTTATGAGAGACTAGATTAATCGTTTCAACGTTCAAGTTAATGAGCAATGAACGTCCAGCTGTAAATGAGTGAACTCGACCAGGGTTAAGCAGTTGACATTCATTCTATGACGACATGCATGATGCATGATACACGAAAAGCAGCTGTCACTTCTAAACAAGTGAGATATCCCCGAGTCATTTTCAGGTTTCATCTGTGGGGGTGTTGCTTCATAGTAAAGCTGACTGCCGTAAGCATGTCGTAACAGATCTGAGGAATGCGTCTATCTCGATACACACCACACAAATACACATTAACATGCTGTGATGTGGATCATTCAGCTGAAAAATTATTCAAGAAGGCATTGAAACATCACTTATTTTCCGATATCTGAGATCTCAAAGAGATTAAAAGCAATATTAATTGTATTTTTGCAACGTAGTGCATGCCTCGTTTGCTAGTATAATATACTTGGTATTATATAGGTCAACAATTACGTAATACAGACGCAGAAGAAAAATTTCACTCTATTCCACAAATAATTACAAACATGGCAAGCAACGTTGAATCATTAAAATTTAGATTGAAATAGTATCAAAAACTGAAATAGTATTCTTCTTTGCTGAAAAACCAGAAGTGACTGTTTTTACTCTATTCTTTAAGACGACAGCTACCTTCAAATCACCAGAAACATTAACTGCTGCTGTAAACTGTTGAAGCACTTCATTTAACGTCTTTTGAATGTCTATTGATACCCTATCCTCACAGACGACAACGAAGCACAGATAATACAGTCAGCAGCACAACTTAAACACTAACGTCTACTGAGGATCAATAGAAATGAAATCCCTTACACATGATGAAAAGTAAAGGAATGACTGTCAGACGTCCACCACAGCTTGTTCTTATAGACATACCACAGACAGGAAATGATGTCTGTCACATTTTAAACCAAGTGAAACCTCTTGAGGTGTTAACATTACACTGGTAGCACACTCTCAGAAATAAAGGCACGAAAGCTGTCACTCGGGTGGTTCTGCCAAAGCCAATACCACCTTTACCACACGCTTATTTATGGTTTCAAACGTTCAGTCCTGGCAGATCTTGATATGACGCTTCTCACATATATATATATATATATATATATGTATGTTGATGTTTCCACTAAACAGGCTGACACAACAGGAAATGCATTCATGTGAAAAATCACCACAGCACAGCTTTTAGAACAAATATGTTGTATTTCAGTTAAAAAAAGCTTGCTTAAAAGGTTAAAAACAAAATAGGCCTATATTAAGATGTTAATATGGATGAATCTTACCGAAGAACCGGGAGTGTAACGCATTCCTCCATCCATTGGGTCCATTTCTGAGAGACCACCAGGAGAATTAATATCTACAGACGTTTCTTCTCACACTTCTGCTGACAAAATAAGACGAGTAACCGAGTACTGTAAGAAAAAGAAACGCAGACTTGTTATTCTCAGGTGAAATCAAACAAGTGTGGAAAACAACACGCCCAAAACAAGTGCACGCGGAACAAAATATCAATTAAAGCCTCCTAATAAAAACTTTCAAATAATCTGTCGCGCGGACCAAACGCGTAAGTCTCAAAAACGAAACTGGAGGATTAAAAACAGATACATTTTATCTCCGTAGAGAGTGAAGATTGTTTCGGCTACCTGTGAGACCAGATATTTCCGGAGATTTGTAGTCACTGGGAGTGACTAACTCAAGCGATAATGGCTCTACAGGTGAGCACTTCCTACAAATAACACGTTAAACCCCAGTCTCTGAACGACAAAAGAGCCCTAAATGCGGCAAAGTGCGGTGACCACGTGCGTTAACATTTCAAACAGCTGTAAGGTGTATATTACGCATATATATGACCGTAGAACTGAAGTATCGATGTTTCTGCGACAGAGTGACTCACCTTGGTGTGTGCTGTATGTCGGAATATAGTGTGCTGCCTACTTAGACCGCATGCTTGGCAATCACACCATAACCTTAACACCTAGACTGTCTAGGTAGGGCGCGTAGTAGAATTTGAGACACGCCTTCAAATGCAGTTTACCTCGGCGTGATGGAAACTAGACACGCAGGTTTCTGTTGCATAAAAATGGCGCTTCCACGAAGTAGAGTACCGAGTCATTTTTGAGATATAGAAATGAAAACCGTTTACAAAAACTAGGCTATAGACCAATACAAATGAAATACCTGTTTAATAGCAACAATAGTAATATTGCACAATGCAACCCAATGTAATAGACCTACAATAATAATAACAGATATTAATATAATCATAAAAAGGTGAAGGTAAACTTGATTGCATTAAAATAAGTATCGAAATTTAACAACTAGGCCTAAATATTGTAAAGGCAAAGCTCATAATACACCAAAAGATCTGATAGTAGGCTATAGTCGAGTTAATTCACCAGGAATGGTTATTAGGGGTTAGTCAAAATGCCCAGGTTTAAGATATAAAGTGCTTTGTCTGTGTTAAAGAACATCTGTCGGAGAACAAATTGTCAAACTTGTCAGTCTCGTGCACAATGGCTCAGCAAATGCAAATCAAATCAATTGTTGTAGGCTAAATACTGGATGTTGTCACAGCATCTGCAAACAGAGCAAATAAACTATTTTCAACCACAAAGCATTGTCATTATTTTGAATTATGTTTATGATAATTTTTTTTATATATATAGACACAGATACATGTTTAGATGAATTAACTTTTTGAATCCTGAGAGTAAGCAACACCAACTGCACAATCTGTAGTGCACAGAAACTACACTCTGATATGATATATATATAAGATACTAGGTTGTACAGTATACAGTGCAATGTGGGAAAACATAAATGTGTTGCACATACACAGAGGGCAGATGACATTAAAAGCTTCTCTGTCAGATTTATTGACTGTTGGACTGTGTAAATGTGGTGTGATGGGAGAAGCAGACAGTCTATTGTGTAATAGCAGCAGGCGGAAAAGCATCATGTTGGCTTCTCTGTCTACTGCTACTGATTTTACACAGACCACCTGTACATCTCTATTTACGGACATGACAATCAGTGTCCTGCTGTGTGACATTACATCATCTAAAACAATCTTGGATACAGAATTGCTTTACTTTTTGGGTGTTTTTTTATTATTATTTGTAATTATTTTTTTACTTAGCAATTCATTTTTGCGTGACATTTTCACACCAAAGAGTGTTAAAGAGGAAATTGTGGCCTTTTCTGAGATGCCAAGTGTGTTGTTTGCTCATGTCAGCTTCCCCTCATTGATTGTAAAACTGTTGACACCACAGTACAATACTGGAAAGAAGAGCAGGAGGTATATCATTTTGTAATTAGCGTTTATATTTGTTTTTATTTTCACTTTGTCTCTTATAAACAAACATCTCTCTCTTTCAATTAATTTACTTTTTTACAAAAAGATGTTTTCAGTACAGAAGAATAAATCCAGAAGTGGTGAAACCCAAAGTAGAAACAAAAAAAAGATATAATGAAGACCAATTTTTCTTTGCGGATCGTGAGGTTGTGACAGGTGGCGGCATCTGTCTGTTAGAAATACACAGTTGGGTTTAGAGTTACAGGCAGTTTCTTGATCTCACCCTATTTTTACATACTATGGAAGTCAATGGCTACCCGACGACCAAATCAGGCTACTCACATTCTTCAAAATATCTTCTTTTGTGTTCAGCAACTCGCTCAGGCATGAAACAAGTGGAATCGAATTGTAATTTTTTCAGCGAAAAAACAATTATGTTTAAGGTAGAAAGGTGAATGGGCAGTATGTGACATGTTAAAAGGATGTGTGAGTGTTAAAATTCATAGCTCTATTTATTTATTTTTGCAGCTCGGTATGCTTATGCATAATCCCAGATAACTGAAAACAATACCATATCTCTGTAGTTAGGAAGAAGAGATACTTATCCTGAACAGAGCTGCTGTTATACACACTGTGTATACACACACTACCAGTTTTCGAACAGTACAGTTTTTCATGTTTTTAAAGAATTCTCTTTTGCTTACTAAGCAATCATCATTTATTTGATCCAAAATACAGCAAAAGCAGTAATACTGTGAAATATTTTTACTATCTAAAAAATAAAAATAAAAATCTTTTTAATATATTTTAAAATGTGGTTTATTCCTGTGATAATTTTCCGATATGCTGTGCTGTTCAAACATTTATTATTATTATTAGTAGTAGTAGTAGCAGTATCAAATATTTATTTAAGGGTTATTTGACGAATAGAACGATCAATTATTTTTCAATATTCTATTTCAATGTTAAATATTGTTATGAAAAGCTTGTCAATTATTACTCCCATTATTATACTTCTTTTTTATTTTATGTTGCCCCCAAAACACATTAATATGCAAATTAGAATTAGAATATAGATACATTGTATGTAATTAGAAAACCCGTTTATGACCATTTTACACACATTTTGCATAAAGAAAAATGGTTTATCAAATCATTTTGTTATAACATAGTTGAGAATCATCTTTATACAAAGTTTGGTAAAAAGAAAAAATAAAATTAATCTAAACTAAAAAAAAGAAATGTATTTTCGCTTATGCATGTTCATTCATGTCTCTTTATTTTTTTAAAGAAGTTGAGTCATGATGTCTTCTAGCCAGAACATAGCATAACTTGTGAATGAAATATAATTTAAAGTAATTTTTAAACAATTTTTTTCCCCTCTAAAACCTTTTTTCTGGTATTAAGAGGTTAAATTGATTAAAAGTGATAAAGAGATTTGATAATGTTACAAAAGATTTCTATTTCAGACAAATGCTGTTTTTCGTAAGGAAAAAAAAATCTACTCCGCTGTTTTCAAAATAATAATAACTGTAATAAATTATAATAATAAATGTTTTTTGCAGCAAATCAGAATATTAGAATGATTTCTGAAGGATCAAGTGACTGGAGTAATGATGCTTAACTTTAGAGTGGATATAAAAATATGTTTTATTATGATAGCTCTTCAGATAACTTTACAGAGAACAGTAAAAAATAAACAAAATGGCATCTGTTTCATATTTTTTTTGGATGAAATCCATATTAATTGTCTAACCATTTCGTAATAGACCCACAGGAGGTGCACACACCCAGTTTGAATGTTTTTATTTATTTTTTTATTAGAACTACAACAAAGAACAAAATAGATTCACACAATTATATCAAGACATCCAAATATAATATAAGCAAAAACTAACAAAACGAAAAATAACGAGTAAAATAAAACATCTTTTGAATTCAAATCACACACCCAGTTTGTGTCCTTCAGTAGATGACAGCGTGATGACCTCATTTCCGGTCGCTCCCTTCATCAGTCAGCCGGTGGCGCGCTTGCTCGTGTTTTTAGAGCTCGCGCTAGTGTAGCGGCAGGTCGGAGACGCGCAGCAGTCCACACGCGCTGAGAGCGGGATCAACGCGCACGACAACAACAGCTCGCGGACCGTTTTCTGTTTAAGAGCTTCTTATAAGAATCAACAGAGGGATAATTTCAGCACAAATCCCAGCAGAGAGTATCAGTGGAAGATGGGTTCAGTCCCGGCCGTATCTGTGCTCATTCTGGCCATCGCTGTTCCGAGTCTAGCCGGATACATTGAGGTACGTGCGCACTAATATTTCACCCTTTCTTCATAATTATCTTACATTGTTTACTCTGATATTTCTGCACTGAGACGTATTTTTATCGTGAGGTTAATATTTCTGGCTAAGTTTACTATTAATGTTCAGCTTATAGAAGCATTAGTCTGATAAGACGATTTAAAGTGTCCCTTGTTGTGTTGATTTTGAATAATTGTATATCATAAAAAACACACATTGTAATTTAATTGTCTCTGGACGGACTACAGCAAATAAAAAATGTCTTGATTTGGACGAGCTGTGGAGGTTAAATGCCTTTATCTCTCACTGTTTATTTCTGTTGTTGTATTGGAAAACCAAACCCCAAACAACATTGATTTTATCATGGTGTCAGTTTGAAGTCCTCTTAATATCTGAATGCACCCCTATGTTTAAACTCTTGCTGTTTTAATTTTTGCATAAACGTGGATTATAACCGTGGTCTTTCATTAGAGAATATACACACTTTTAAGGGTTTTGGTGTGAAATGACAGAAACATTAATAAAATCAAGACTGCCAGTCAACTTCAAAACACTGGGTCACACTATATAACTGAAATTATTCATCAGGAATAGCTTTCAGGTGTTTCTGACGGGCTTTAGGTGATAAATCACTCCCAATGTTAAAGGACAAGTTTGTATTTGTCGGGAACACTGCGTCAGGCTTGTGAAACGTGTCAGTTGCTTTCACATTAGGCAAATTATGCAAATTGAAAAAAAGTCACATTTATGGACTCAAAAGATGATCCCTTTCTGGCTGCTTTAAACCTTACCTAATCACAGCGGCCCTTGAGGTACACATTTTCCATGTGTACCAATAGTCCTTTCCGATGGCGTGCTCTTCCAATAAGAGCCCAGCCTGCAGGCATGATATAACAAATTATGAAACAATTCTATTCAGTGCCAGAAATAATGGCAGTGACGCACTACAACAATGAAATCTCTTTGTTGCTAATTGATGCGTTTAGAAAGAAAGCAGCTGCCTGTGGTTGACTTTCATGAGGAGGTGCACTGATGTTTATGGATACGCATAGATCAGCCTTACTGTAGAAATTTTACCTTTTGATCAATATTATGACCTTATCACTGCTTTTGTCTTTCTTATACATTTGACTCCTTGTACGGTTGATTGTTTTGATCTGATAGCTCCTCAAGCCATGGTAAAACGTTATTTTGAGAGAGGTGTGTGTTTCCAGAGTGTGTGCAGCATTGTGTTTCTGGTCAGCGGGAGTTTGATGCTGAGCTAGTGAGTCTCGTTGACCTTAGACCTGATTTATAACCCAGCCGGGAAAGTTCTGCAGAGGTGCTGCGCAGCCCTGAGCTCTCACTAACTAAACTGCAGGAGAACTGCATGCATTGAAACCTTCAGTTTCTCCCTCCCAGTGCTGGCGATGGGAATTATTTCCTCGCTTTTGCCAGGTGTCATTGTATTTTGCAGGAGACAAAGGCAATGTGTTAAAATCACACTGTGCTGCCTGTTTGATCATTGATGTTTTGCTGTTAACTCCCTGAAGCTGGTGCAAGCTTGGATTTGGCTCTTTTTTTGTTTCCTCAGCTGTGGATGTGTCTTTTTATTTTTTGGTTTCCTGACTCAATGTTTTTTGTTGTTTTTTTCCGTTAAAATTTTTGCTTGCTTACAAAGGTTTTACTGGCCCTCAGACCAAACTGAAACATTTTGCTAGGTTTTACCGGCGTATTTTTAAATGAAATATGTACGTTTATTTATGAATATATTCAAATGTATCTACCAGAAAAATTTGCAGCCCTTTTTAAACTTCAAATACGACTCAAAAGATATTGGTTGATAATATTTCAATGCTAATGCTTCAGTTATCACCAGTAATCATCAAATATAAATGCAGTGGAAATAGTAACATTTAAAAATATTATTGTAATTAAAATAATTGCTCTCTATTTTAATACCTGATAAAATATAATTTATTCCTATGATAGCAAAGCTGAATTTTCATTTTAGGGTTCATAATTTAATAGCTGTAAATTGACCAAATATAATGCAACTGTGAACTTGATTGACAATAAGAAAACAAACATCAATGTAAAATACCAGTACCTTTACCTGTAGATACAAAAATAGGCTGTTCACGCAGGTTATTATTATTATTATTATTTTATGTGTTGTTTTTTGGCTGGTAAAGCAGCATTCACACATCATTTATAAAAATGCTGGCAAATTCTGGTTATTTACTGGTAATGTTACAACTTATCATAAATTGTGAGAATTAATTAACCAGTATTTTTTTTTTTTGTTTTTTTCACACATTATCTCTTAATGGTGCTTTGCATTAAAGACTGTATGTGTGAAATGTATGTATGTGTATATGTAAAGACCACTTGAGAATGATCATTATACTCCACAGAACTGGTCACATACAGGTTCTGTTGAGTAAGGGGTCATTGGTGCGGCCTGAATTGATGTCAAGCTTCATCCTTGAGCTATCCTTATTGTTAAGCCCTGAATATTTTATCCATGTTTTCCAATAGTGTATTTGATCAAATCCTGTTTTGTTAGCTTTCACGGTAGATTGTCTGGTTCAGCGTGTCAGTTTTTGCTTGTGCAGCTTTCATAATGACTGGCACTACCGCTCTGGGTTTTTTCTTTTTTTTTTCTTTCTTGAGGAGTTTTTGTTGTCAGATGTGTAATTAAAAGAACGAATTCAGGGGGAAAAACGTTGTTTATTTGAAATGCGTTCATTTCTTGAACCATTAATTTAGAAATTAGTTCCTCTCCAATTCAAATGAATAAACTGCCTAACCCAAAGCCCAGCCTTGCTGATATAACATGTTGCTACCAAATGCAACACTGGCGTGCTGGAATTTTTACTGTTGCCAAATTATATTTGTGCCTTGTACAAAGCATGCCTGCTTTTTCACATTTTGGTGATTTCACTGATTGTAGCGCAAGCTTTGGCACATACTAACATGAATGAAATGTTTATTTTAAATGCTTAAAGCAACGCCCTGTGTGTTCCAGTAACCTGCTACTGGCACAGACATGACAGATTCAGATGATAACGAGTGATCACTAAGCACATTAAAAACCCCCGAACTTGGTGTACTTGGGAGTTACGAAACCCCAGTATTGTCACTGTGTAGGTTTAACAGAAATCTAAAAAAGAGCTTGTAAAATCTCAGCGGTTGAGTGGGAGTCTCTGTGCTCTTTTCCAAGCTGCTGAGATGGTAAACAAAGTGCTTTCTCTTCTCCAGGTTGCTTGAGGGCCCACCTTGCTCTTGTTATGCAGTTGTGCAGCACTGCCTCCTATGATGGGACTCTAGGCTCTTGTAATGATGCATCGCAAGGAGTGGTTGAACAAAAGGCTTAAAGTTAACATGAAATCTAATCTAATCGCATCTTTGGTCTTATTTTGCATGAAAGGAGGAAAACTGCCTTTTATTTTATTTTTTTTTTTTGAATTATTATAACCGTATTTTGCTTAAAGTATGTACTTCTAAAGAAAGTCTACTGGAAACATAATTAAATTTGGTTTTCTCAATTGTTAAAAATTGTTAAATTTATTGTATATAATTAATTTAGCATTCATTAAGTCTATTTTCATTTTCCTTTTAATATTATCTTATTTTAATATTTTTAGTTTGCCGTGAATATAGCCTTTGCTTATATGTTGTAAAATTATTAACACAGAAAATAATTAAATAGCTTAGCTTTTTCTCTGACATCCAATCCATTCTAGTATGAACTGTCCACTTTTCACAATCAGCCATATTTCTTCTTATTGAATCTTGTTTCCCTCATCTTATAGATGTTAATTGTGCTGTGAGGTTTTTTTTCTTTTTTCTCCTAAATCTGTTTGGTTCTAATCGAATCTTCCACCTGATTAGATACAGCTTTCCATAAAGTCAAGGCACTGACTCAACAGAGCAACGTTTCTTTGGCTTTCGCACCTGTGTTTGGTTAACCACATGTACTGGTTTTACGTGTGTATGCGTGAATGTTTGCAGGGGTGTATGGTGTTTGTGGGGGGGATTCTGTCTGCAGCCTTTGATGGCACACAAGCCATTTGTATGCGGACTTCATTGTGTGGATGTGTTAGCAGGGCTTTTAATAGCATGGATTGCTCACACCAGCGGTGATGAATGGATGTCGGTGAGGGGCTATTGTGAGCTCTGAATGGGTGCAAGCATCCTGACCAGCACAAGGACCCGATTGGGACATAACCGCATGCAAGTTTATCAGATGCGACGACAGCCAGGCTGGAGATCAGATGTTAATTGCCACACTGTGCTCTTGATGTGAAGCTCAGTGGAAGAATACAAGGCAACTGTCATTTGTTTCTCTGTAAATGTATGATTTATATGACAAATAAATAAAAGTAATGCACTTAAAAATACAATTTAAATTGTAAAGTTAATAGTACATTAGTTCTATATTATTTTTAATTCTTTATTCATTTAAATGTTTTTCTTTTTGATTTTTATCATAGGTGTTCAGTCTGTTCACACAATTATTTTTATTTAACTGCTATATTTCACGCATGGGGAGAAAAAAAACATTTGGCATCCTAGACAAAATTCTGATGTTTTCCCTGCTTTTCACACATCACTCACCCTGCTAAGTTATGGCAGCACAAAACATTTTTGATGTGAATTCATATGCGTGGCAGAGCTCTATTGTTGGATTGCAGGCATTGATGATGGTCCTGTCAGCCATTTCCTGTTTCGTAAAGCCTGAGCTATGTTAGCACCACCCTGATGCTCATCCTCTGAGCTGAGAGCTTAGTGCTTAGAGAGACACTTTCAATTATTTTACCAGCCGCTCTCAGTCTCCCCACAAATCCTCTTAGCTGTAAGACACACTGAGTGCTCCACAGGAGAGAAGAGAACATGCTACAGCTGAGGATGCTCTGCCCGTCCATTACTGATATGATGCATACATACGCAAACATGCTTTGATTAGCCACACCCTTGAGTGCGCTCAGACTGTGAGTCTGCACCTTAGTCACAGATATTCTTTTTGAGATGGCACCCTTTATTCATAATCCTGCCCTCAATCTCCGGCGATCAGCAGGATTATTAGCACTGTTGACTAATAGGCTAAGATTTTAGGTGAAAATTAATTTTTGCACTACTTTTTGAAGCATTTTTTGAGTTTAACGTGTCCTGTAGGGTGACAAATTGGTTTTTCACAAAGTACAAGTGCTCCATGTGGTATCTCAATTAATATGAGATCCTGAAGATTGCAAGCGAAAATGTATTTCAATAAAAGTAATGTTAAATGGAGCTATTAAGCTATGTTGACACTTTGTTTCCGACAGTTAGACCATATGCCAGCATCTGAACAAAAATGTAAAATTATGTAAATTAAATTTGTTTGGTTGTTAATTTTAAAATGTAATTACTAGCATGAGATAAAACTGCCCACTTGCTTTAATTGCTTCCTGTGGGGAAACGGTTTAGTTATATTTACATGGAACCTAATTTGTTTATTTTATTTCAGCATTCTGTAAAATCTGTACCATATTTATTTAAATATACATTTTTATAAAGGTCTTGATGAGCTGTGAGGACAACAGTCATACATAAGGTTAAATAAAATGGAAAACAATAGTTGTTTTAATGGACAGTGTTTTTTTTTTTTTTAACACGCTGTTTTAAAGTTGGATTGCAGTTCCACATAAATTCTATTACTGTGTTTTTTTTTTTTTGTTTTTTTTTCCCTCTATTGATTTTTATTTACATTTCTTCATTTGGCAGAATGAAGAAGAAGAAGAAGAAGAAAGAGAAAAAAAAAAGAAAAAAAAAGGAAAAAACACTATTAATTTGAAATTGTGAAGTAAATGTCTTTATTGTCATTTAATGTGTATTTAATGTATTCATTTCATAAACCCAATACATTTACAGACCCCAAATGGTAATTTTGGTGAAACTGGTTATCGACTTCTAATTGCAAGTCGCCAACATTTCATTTTGTCGAACATCTGTACCTTGTTGTATGAAAAGGCGCATCGTTTTTGGTATGCCCTCCCTATAGTTTCCTGTTTCTTTGTGTCTGAGTTTGTGTGCGTCTCTCTTCTCTGTCTGTCTACCACTGGCTCCCTCTTTTTCTGTAAACGTCTCTCTTATCTCCTCCTGTGTGTCATGTCTGAGCGTGTCTGCTGCTTCAGGTCCCTCTTCAGGACCGGCTGCATTAGAGGAAGTTATATATAGCGAGCTCGTCAGGCAAGCCCTGCTCGCACAATCTCTCCGAATCTCTGTCTCCTGGGCGGCGCGTTCGCTCTAATTATCCAGCTTGCATTTGTCCGCCGTCTTTGTACGGGAACGAGAGGCACAGTTACCTCCCACGGCTCGGCTCGCCTCAGCTCATCACAAATTTAGACTCTCCACCATCAAAGAGTCACAGAAACGGGCACGTTTGCCCCTTTAGCATGAATGCCAGCAGTCCGTTCCACCTTTAACTGCACCGTACAGATTTGTCAGCTACTCTGCCGTTTGGAGGACATGATAAATTTTGTGGGTCTGAATATGTGTGTGTGCGTGTAAGCTCATTGCCTGCATCAGTAGTTGCGTTCGGATGGGGTGTGACTCATCTCCTCTGCATGTGTTCACATATGAATAAAACATTTGCTCCTATTCAAGAGCATGTTGTTCTCTATCACACGCACAAACAGATTTTTTTTCCATTTCACAGAGTATGCTTATGGCCCATATCTGTGGCCATCTGTGTTTCTCTTGATGCTTGGATATTTGTGTCAAGATGGTTGCTGCTTGCCATTTTTGAAAGTAATATGACTGATCTTAAGCTGATGAACATTTTTCCCAGTGCACAGAGAGAAACCAGAACATCATAGTCCATATTGCAGGGTTTCCTAAATTTTGTCTTTAATAAAAGATTTTTAAATATGAGGATTTAAAATAAAAGGGTCTGCAAATTATTATAAATTATCTATAAATTATAAATTGTTTTTGCCTCTTTATTTTTGATAGGAAGTGTTCAGACAGGAAATGAGGCTACAAGGCTATTTTCATTGAGGTCATTGAGTTTGCCAAAAGTTTTAATGTTTCATTGTTTCATTTAAGTAATTCCATTCAGCCACACCCCTTTTCCAAAACTCAGCCCCCAAAGACATGTCCACAGTGACTGACAGGCACAGTAGCACTCCCAAGTTTTGATTCGCTGGTGAACTAGCAGCGCTCAGACTCGCTATTTACAGAGCCTAGGGCTGTCAGGGAGACGAGTGATTTCCTTATGACACCTTTTCCAGTGATATCTCCAGTTGTAAGGATGTTTTATCGGTTGTATTCTCTTAATTTATTATTTTACATCAGCTTCATGCTGAAATCAGGATGCTAATGTTTTTCTTTAAGGATAGTTGTAATGTTTGTGTGTGTAGGCAGCTCATTCCTTTTATTTTTATTTATTTTTTTTATTTTTTCTCCCATGTTACGTTAATTTAGAATGTCTTTCTTGAGTATGTATGTGTGTGTGTGTGTGTGTGTGTGTATATATATATATATGTATATATATGTATATATATGTATATATATGTATATATGTATATATATGTATATATATGTATATATGTATATATATGTATATATGTATATATGTATATATATGTATATATGTATATATGTATATATATATGTATATATGTATATATATATGTATATATGTATATATATATGTATATATGTATATATATATATATGTATGTATATATATATATGTATGTATATATGTATATATGTATGTATATATGTATATATGTATGTATATATGTATATATGTATGTATATATATATATATGTATATATATATGTGTGTGTATATATGTGTATATCTGTTTTTTTTTTTTTTTTTTACATTTTGAAAATATTTCAAGTTTTGCTATTTATTCTGTTTTAGGTTAAATAAATGCAACCATGGTGAGAAAATTGTCATTCAAAGAAATAATAAAAAAAAGAAACTTTTGAATGGTAGTGTATGCATGAAACAAATTGAATCAAGTAGAATAACACTTAACAGTCTAGTCAAACAGTCATTTTAATAAATCATACAAAAATTAAAAGTTGTATTTGTGCAGGATGCAATGAAATTAGCCTTGGCAAGATGACAAATTTTATTCCAAAAGTGTTTAAAATGTCAATTACGTCAGTTTCATTTTTCTCAACAGGAAGCATAAGTACACTTACTTAATTTTTGATTTTCTTCTTAATTCTCCAATGCATTTGTTAACGTTTATTGGATAAGCTGGATTTTAACTAGAAAAGCTTATTTTCAAAAGGGCCAAAATGCCCGTAGTTGAAGAGAAAAGCCATCAATTGAATAAATATTTGAATTTAGCAGCATATAACCAAAGTCTCTATAATGCAAGTCTGTTTACTCGATGGGCATCTTCATAACAGCTTCCCCAGGCAGCTATTTGTGTAGGTAATAGGCATTCGAGTACATTTTCTGTCTGCTTGAATGGAAACAAAAGTCGCCAGAAGATTGCATTTCAATAATATTTCTTGAACCTGCAATAACACCTGACAACAAGGGTATAATTTGCTTTTGCTGCCGTGTTCATGTTTCCTTGCAGAGAGGACATTGCAGTGCTCAGTGAATGCCAAGGACCCAGTTCAGATATCAGATCGTGATGGAGAGTTTGACCATGCCAGTAAAGGTTCCTGAATCTTTAGCCTCTCTAGAGAGGGAAGAAAGGTCGGCTAGGCAGAAATGAAAGCTAGCAGGTTGTGGTGTCAGTTAGCAGTCAGGGTCACTGATGGATGGTTTGTGTGCTTTAAAGGGGTCTTTAAATACACATGATTCACAGTTCTATGGTTCCTCCTCCTCAAGCGTTGGGTTGCCAGATTCTCATGCGAATGCTGAGCATTTCTTGCTAGTGAGACGACTGTATTACAAAATAGTGAGGACATTAATCTGATGGCAGGCTGTGTGCTGACACTTGCCATGCATGCAGAATCTGATTAAATAAATCCAGAAGTAATGCTTTTCTACCCCACTGGACACAATCTACTTGCATTACAATGGCAGCAATCAGGAATCCACTGGAGCTGTATACTTCCAATAAGAGAGGAGTATTTGATGGAGCCTTGCCCGGGCCGATGCTATATTTTACGTGAATGAAACTGAGGCTGTGAGGGTTACCCGTTGTTCGTTTTAACAGGTTGTGCTGCCATGAGGTCCTATATATCACATCGTTATTTCAGTCTCATAATCATTTTTTCATTATTTTTGTGACTGACTAGCCTTCAATGGACTTTTCCTCAGAGCCTAATTTTCATTTGCGCCAATGAAGTATCACTGATTATGGTCCTTTGAATGTTCTCTTGTTGAACATTTAGGGCTGATAATTTTACAGAAATGATATTTACTCATCCACCTATTTTTTAATATTTTAACAACTATGATAAATAATATATCACATGATAACTCTGTGAATTTTTCTGTTTTTCTTTTAGCAGGGCTCCTCTTGCATATATTATTGAGCTCATGCATTTCAGTAAGCTAGGCTTTGCTTAGTCCTGGGCTTTTTCTGTGCTAAAAATGGAATGCTTAGTTTAAAGAAGCAATTATTTAGGGCTGTGCGTTGATTTGGAAGAGTTTCTTATATTCTGCTGTTAGTAAAGAAAAGGTTCAGATTGAGTACTCTGGAGTTTGGAGAGATAGCGGGACACAGTTTGCTGAACTTGGGCTGATAAAGGCATTAGAGAGGATTACAGTTTAATTGCAGCCATGTTCATAGTGCTTTTGTTAGTTTTTTGTTAATCAGGTATGCATCAAATTAATACTTCCAAGTTGATAAAGACTGCCAGGAAATGCAATGCATTTAAGCACTGGTGTTTGGAAGGGGTTTTTAAAACTCAATAAGACACCCATAGAATACGTAATGTTTTTGATATGTGATATGTATACATGAATAGCAAGTAATTTCTTCAAAGCCTCCACAATACAACTCTCTATCATTTCAGTATTTATTCATGTTGCAGCAGAAATCTGGCCTCAAGGAAAATCAGCAGAAATCCTTGTTCAAGTATGCATGACTGATTGAACAGGTGTCTTTCTGTCTGTGTGCACTGAACACAGTGAATCAATAATTCCTGTCCTTGGAAATACTTGTCCTTCAAGATTAAATAACTGAAACATCTTTTTCCATCTCTTTAAATAATCTTTATTTCTGTTGGTTGTTAACCGTTTAAGTGCATCCCTGTGGATGTGTTTGTTGTAGTCTGTGTTCTTTGGCTCTGGGGGTGATTGGCATTTGAGTATTTAATCTGTCATTTAGTAAGTGTGTTAACACTCGCACCTCTTCTTGCCATCAAACACACTCTGACAGGCCAGTGTTGATAAAATGCTGTTTTTCCCCCATTAGTAGTGACAATGTTCTATTCTGTTCTTTTTTGTCTACAGGTTCAACTACAGATCAACTCATCATCTCACAACTAATGGCTTTTATGAGTTTCTCAACTGGTTTGACGAGAGGGCCTGGTACCCATTGGGCAGAATAGTGGGAGGGACGGTAAGTCTGCCTGTCTTTTTTTTTTTTTTATTTATTTTTTTCCTGGTTACACTTTGCAATATGGTCTCATTATGACCCATATATTTTATCACAGCATTTAATAGGCTTTTTTAAAAAAATTATTTGTTCAATAGTGTTTAATAATTTCAGCTTCTTCCAAACTTTGTGGTTCGCTCTATTTTCTATTCTATTGTCTGCATTTTGACAATGACTATTGTTAACCTATGACCTCTTTATATTAAAAAAATGTGGTTAAATTCAGGCTGTTTATGCCTGCCTATGGTCAGACAGCCTCCAGATGATTTCTGCTTGAAAACAGCATCTTTCGTCCCTAAATAAGGCCACCCCCTTTAACACTCCCTGTCACTGAGAAGTGCAATGCTGCTGAACCTAATGAGCTCTTTCCCTGGCTGGAAAAAGTTTGGCTAGCGTTTGGCATCTGACAGCTCTGGTGTTGGAGCTGAAGGGGGGCTGCAGGATGCAGAGAACAGCATCTGTTGTTGTGTACAGTTCAAGCAGTCGTTACACAGCCTTCAGAGCAGGCTGGTCTGTTCTCAGCACAGCCTGCAGACGCCGCTCATTGCATGAGAGATGAAAGAAAGGGTGGGAATGTGGAGGAAAAGAGCGGGCTGCTTCCTTTCTCACTGCTGTTTGGCTGCTAAATTCAGCTTCGAAAATGAATTGTGTCATCATTTACTCACCATCATGTTGTTCAAATCTTGTATGGCTTTTTGCGGGAACACAAGAGAAGATATTTTGGTCATACAGTGATATTCAATTGGGTCCAAAATGTTTTTTCAAAAGATCTTTTAGGTTTAGCAAGGTTTAGAATAAAATAAAGATGATTAAAAAATGAAATACCTTTGCTTTAAGTGTACACAACCTCAGATAAGTTTGTTTCTCCTTCTGAACAGCTTTGGAGAAATTTAGTATTAATTCACTTGAGCACCAATGGATCCTCTGCAGTAAAAGGGTGCTGTTAGAGTGATAGTATATAAAATAAGAGCTGATTAACATCATAATAACTGTAATCCACACCATATGTAACTGTTATGCCAACTACAGTCCATCTGTTAACATCTTGTAAGTGAAAAACGCATGTTTATAAAAAGCTAATCCATCATTGAGACATTTTCATTATAAACCATCACCAAAATGCCAAAATAATGCTTACTCCATTGAAAAAGCCCATCCCATGTACTTGCATGTCAAAATTCAAGAACGTAACTGTAATATTAGTACATATTTCTCTCCTGGTTCAGACAGCTTTTTTCACTGGAAAATCAATATCACTGATAGCACCAAGAACGTCTTGATGGACTTGTTTGAAAAACAAGCAGCTTTGCACTTCACTTGACGTTAATTAATGGACTGGAGTCGTGTGAATTACTGTGATGTTTTCATCAGCTTTTTAGATTGTTCTAATGGCACCCATTCACTGCAGAGGATCCACTGGTGATTATAATGCTAAATCTAATCAAATAAAAAAATAATCATATCTACTCCTTGGATAGCCTGAGGGTGATAGAGACATTTTTAGGTGAACTTTTCTTTTCTTTTAATGCAATTGATTACCAAGCTCCTCAGGGTGTGCTTGGGCTAAACTTCTTATTATCACTATATGTCTTGGGGCCAATCAAATATTTAAGAATGTTTGCACACTTTCTTACAGATCCTGATTTTAGTCTTTTTTTTTTCTTTTTTTTTTTTCTCAAATTGCTGCAGGCCAATGTCTAGTTGATCAATTTTGCATTCGATTGCAACTAAGAGCATCTGCCAAATCTTGTCTTTTGCAGGTGTATCCTGGTCTGATGGTGACGGCAGGCCTGATCCACTACATACTGAATCTGCTTCATGTGACGGTGCACATACGTGATGTCTGCGTGTTTCTGGCCCCCGTTTTCAGTGGCCTGACCTCTATTTCTACCTTTCTGTTGACCCGCGAGCTGTGGAACCAGGGTGCCGGCCTGTTGGCAGCGTGTTTCATCGCCATCGTTCCAGGCTACATATCCCGCTCCGTGGCTGGCTCGTTTGACAATGAGGGCATTGCCATTTTTGCCTTGCAGTTTACCTACTACCTATGGGTGAGTTAGGTTAAAATACAACAGTTTGTTTGTGTACGTTTATTTATCAAAACTAATAGGAAATGAATACAACTTTTGTGCCATCATACCAAGTCCTCTGATAGCAATTTATTTACTGTTAATTATGACTGTCATGAGAGAAGTATCTATTCAGTTTAACTAATTTGTTCCTGTTAGAGTATGATCAATGAATCAATTTATTTGAATTCGTCTGAATCATTAGTTAACCTAAGTGATTCGGCTCTCTGGTTCTGTTGAGTCTCCCTCTTTCAGTAACTCACTTGATTCAGATTGCAAGATTGGTATGAATCATTTGTTCATGAATCTGTTTATTCTAGTTCTCTGGTTCAGTTCTCTTACAGTCTCAGATTAACCACTCAGTGGAAGAGAAGACTATCAGTAAATAACTTGCTTGTTCATAACAAGTATCATTTGACTTCAAAGGACTTGGAAAATAGTGCTTGAGTCATGAGGACTAGTTTTATGATGCCTATTGAGAACTGTTCTAAAATGACTAAAAACCCATTTCAGCAAGTGTTGTACTGTCCCACACTGTTGAAATGATGAATTAACCTTGATAGACATTCATCACGTTTTTTTTAGCTGAACGATGAGACAGCTGGAACGGATGCAGTGGCAGCATACTTTGTCTCTTTTGGCGCTGTGATTTTTAGCCCATCTTTTCTCTCTGGAGCTCACTGTCAGCTGAAACACCAAGGACTTTGCTGTCAAGCATGACTTAAACATCGAATTTCCTTGGTCTCTTTCTTATCTCTGAGTGTTCGTTGTCTTGGCTTTGTTTGAGGTGATGGTATCGGACCCTTTGTTTGGGATTAGCAGAATTAACTTAAGTGTGTCCTCTCCACACAGGTGAAATCAGTGAAAACTGGCTCGGTCTTCTGGACCATCGGCTGCTGCCTCTCATACTTTTACATGGTGAGTATTCTTTGTTTTTTTTTGTTTTTTTTCATTCTCAAGTGGTTTATGGCATTTCATTTTTATTAATGGTACTTGGTAATACCATAGTAAATAACTTGGACAGCTTTTCCTGCCACTGCTTAGGGAATTACACTACTTTTCGAAGGTTTGGGTTTGGTAAGGTAGAGATAGAGATATAGACGTTTGTATGTATGTGTGTATATATAATAATTGCTGTCAAGCGATTAATCGCATCAAAAATAATAGTTTTTTTCACATAATACTGTATATGTGAGTGTACTATGTATATTAATTTTGGATATTTTGGATATATAAATACAAACACATGCATGTATATATCTAAGAAAAATATGCTATGTTTATATATATATATATATATATATATGTGTATATATATATGTATATATACAGTGTGTGTTATTAATTTGTATTGTTTATTTATTTTATTTTAAGTCTCTTATGCTCACAATGGCCATAAATTATGCATTTAATGAGCAAAAAAATGAGCAGTAAAATGTTTTACAATTTCAAATAACAGTTTTCTATTTTGGTTTATTTTAAATGTCATTTATTCCTTTGATATCAAAGATATGTTTTCAGCTATTACTCCAATCTTTAGTGTCACATGATCCTTTAGAAATTATTCTATTATGCTGTTTTGGTGCTCAGAAGCATATTTCTTCTCATAAATGTTTAAAACTGCTTAATATTTATGGATTTTTCTCAGGATTCTTTGAGTAGGAAGTTAAAAAGAATTGCATTTATTTGAAATGGCAAATCTTTTGTAACTTTAGACATATCTTTAAAGTATAAGGAAAATGTGCTTACCGTGGATTTTTGAAAAGCTATGTGTAATGTGACCAGTGTAGTCCAATTTGGTATTAAGCGAGTTGTGAAATGATTATTTTAGCTGAATCTGTCAAAATTACAAACAAACTCATCCGTCTAAAACAGCCCATTTACCTACTGAATCAACTGCACGCTTTCGGAAATTATCATTTGATTCCCTCAATGAACCGTAAGTCATTACTTAGTCTTATCATTCGATTCATGGAGTTTGTTTGAAGCAAGGTTCATGAGACGTAAAACAGTGTAATTGCTGTGAAATATTGTTGCGTAAAATAAAGTTAAGGATCCATGATCATTAAGTGGAATCATAAGTTGAACCAGAATCATTAAATTCTTATGATTCCCGTCCATAGTGTTGGGTGGTTCTTGGGCTGTTTGTACGTCTCTCTTGCTCTTTTTCAGCCCATTAATGTGATATGTAAAATAAATGAAAAAGCAAACAGCACCATCCATCATGCCACCCTGGTGGGGGCCACGTGCCAGTCGGTTATGAATATCAGCCATTTCTGAAACTTGAGCTTCTTCCCCTGGAGGAAGGCAGCGCTCATTAATAATGGAAGCCTACAGCCCTGCCCAGCCCCCAATAGTATCTGGCTTTCCAAATGTGTTTATAAACATAAATGACACCAGTGTAATCTGAGCCATCTGCTCCATTGAGACCTTGGGGTCCAGTACAGTCCGATATGGCCCAGAGGCCCTTCCGGGGGCATGAGTTGAGAGATGCTCTCTTGAACGGGACATCCTAAGTGACCTAGAAAAGTGCAGAGGTTTCAAAGGCTGAGTGTGCTAATGGAGTTTTCTGGTAAATGTGGTGTATCATAGGGGCTGAGAGCCAGCAGAGACCTGGGAGATATGATATAACTTGGTCACGACACACTGCGTTTCTTTACCTTTCGTATGTGGTTATTCAAAACAGTGGTATATTGTGTATATCGCATATGGGTGTTGGAGAAAGAAAGAGAGAGAGAGCTCTCAGCCATGCAACAGTGAGTTAGGCTATTTACACACTGCAGTTTTTACGATGTGTCAGATAACTATGCAAATCCATTGATATAAATGGGAATAGTGTGCTGTCAAGATGATGCTGTATTTCTGCTTTATTTACATTTTAGAACGGCTCTTTCCATGGCATAAATGAGCTTATACAATCAGTCTTTCCTGTCAAATGCTCTGCCAAAGTGTTGAAGTGTGTAGGCGACCTAAAGCAGTTATAGGACACAAGCAGTCAAAATATATTTAAATATATAAACAGGCGAGTGAAAGCTAGCAGTTTATTAGCCAGTGGCTAATGACAGCTATTTAGTTGCCTAGTGCAGAATTTAGAATAATAATAAAAAAAATAATAGTTTTTGTTTGCATAATATTGTATTCAATTAAACAAACATTTTAGTTGACAGTGTCACCTCGTAAAAAACCAAACTTAAACCAATGTATGTTTTCAAGGATTTTTCAATATGAATAACTTCATATGCTAATAATGATTAATATACACAACAAATATGCAATACCCCCATGAACAACATTGCCAAATCCTTGAATTATAATTAATATGTTGAAGTATTAGCTCTTTCCCTAAAAATACTGATTCCCAATCTACGAATCCTGAGATGGTACCATAAGGCATTATTTATTTATTTGTTTGTGTGTGTGTAACGTGACATGTGTTTTGTGTTGCAGGTGTCTGCGTGGGGAGGATATGTCTTCATCATCAACCTGATTCCTCTCCATGTTTTCGTGTTGCTCCTTATGCAGCGCTTCAGCAGGAGGCTGTACATCGGTGAGTCACCTGTGTTGTGTGTATGTTTGTGTGAGCGTCTCTGCTTTTTGTATGAAGCACACACATCACCACCACCCACACAATCACGCCACGTAGTGCTTGTTCTCCCGTACAATAATGAAGCGTGAACCTGCTTTTTGATTTGGACACACAGAGATGCTTGCGCAGCCGCGGTTGCTAAGTGCTCGACAGCATGAGTCTCTCTCTGCATTGACAGCAGCATTTAAAGTTGATGTGTAATGACACATTTTTTCCGCCCACTTCATTCTTGCCTTTCACAGCCAATCACATATACAGCGCTGATCTGAGGATGCATGGATCTAGTGTCGCGGTAAAAACCTTTGAATCCAGACATGCGGTTTTAAACGCCATAACAACATGCTAACTGCGTCAATTAGGACCTCTGATAGCACGAATACGCTTTCTGCAAAGCGATAAGACAACAGTTCTTTTCCTTCAAGAGCAAAGAGTAATTTCATTCGCCTTTGATGGGTTACGCCATTTTTAGGCAGATGAATAATTAAAGGTGCAGTGTTTTTGTGAGGCTCCTGAGTGAGCACTCTGATAAAAGAACGGGGCCTTGTGCCACTGGGCTAATTTTGTTTAAATCTTTATTAGCCCCTCCCATTCTGCCGCAGCTGCCCTGTGCAAAATGCACTACTGATGGATGCTGGGTATTAGCTCAGTTCTGGAAAGTTCTTGCACTTGCCGCAGGTCCCACTACACATTTGCCATGGCCTGACTCCACATGGAGTATCACTGCCACCTCTCCTAATAGATCATAGTGATTAGATTAAGTAGCACTGCTCTCAGTTTATGGGGCCAGGGCTTGGACAAAGAACAGCAGTCATGTTCCGAGATGGATCGAGAATGGTGTAAAACCAGTGGGATCTGGTTATTGCATTTCTGTTTCACCTTCCTGTCTCCTTCTAGAGGGGATGTCTGCTTTGGTAGCCTCAGACATCATCTTTGATGAGGGGGTTTGGTGTCATGGCATGGTTTCCAGGCGGAACGTTAAAGAACACGACATACAGGAAATCCTGTATAATTCAGCTAATCCAATGACAACTTTAACACTTCTGAATTGTTTCCAGTTTTGTGTGCCATATGCATCAGACATTCTGCCAATGGTCTGTGGGTTGAGACTATTTTACTCTAGTCTTCAGTGCCACATAATCCTTCAAAAGTCATTCTTGGTGCTCAAGAAACCTTTCTTGAATATCAGTGTATAAGACAGTTATGCAGCTAAGCTTTATATTTTTGTGGAATATTTTTCAGAATTCTTAGAGTGGAAAGTTCAAAGCACACCATATCATTGCAATGAATGTGTTTTATAACCATGTAAATGTCTGCACTCTATTTAATGGATCCTTGCTGAATCAAAGTATTTCTTTAAAAAAAAAACAATTCTTTCTAACCCCCAGCTTTTGAAGAGTAATGTTGTGTAGTTACTAGTTTATTTTTCTGAGAGTCCTCTGACCCTCCCATAGACAGTAGGGATGGGAAGATTCCCAGATTCGCTCGGTGCATCGTCTTAAAAAGTTAACGATGCGATGCATCGGTTTAAAATGTGTGCATCGAATACAAATTGGCATTTGTATTGAGATGCATTGTTTCTATCGTATCTGCATCTGTAAAACCCGCTTTATTTTTTTATAATTATAAGTAGACATACTATACTTTCATTATTTAGAACGTGGAATTTGTAAAATATGTCGTGCCACTATAAAATATACAGGCAGCACGACGAATCTGACAACACACTTGAAGCACTGACACAGTGTGCGTTTGGAGACTCCTCCTCCTGCTCTCACTCGGATTCAGTTGAACCTGCTACAGTTAGCGGGACGCTGGGTGAGCAAACGATCAAAACTTTTTTTTAATCGCAGCTGCCTTACGCCGCCGGTTTCACCCTGTACGCGTCAGCAGCGCATACTGTAAGCAGCGCGCGCCGATTGTGCTTTCACACTGCCAGCGTTTGCCTTGCGCAGCTGAACCGTGGCTTGTACTGCAGTAGGCTATAGACAAGCATCTTTATTTCTGACGTATTTTCCAGCGTCCTTCTCTGAACACTGTGTGCTTTGATTTATGTCATTGCCAGCATATTTTGTTATGCGACTATCTATATTATAGTTTACACAATAAACTTGAGCAAAGTTTTTAATATGTGTAACGTTACATGAAAAAATAGCAGAGCCTGTCAGGAATAAATGTCTGACCCTTCTCGCATTTTGTATAAGAAATATTACATTTTGCCATGCAACAGAAGTCTTACATGCAGATGCTAGATTGAATAGGTTAAGCTTTGAGATCCAAGACAAATTTTCGAAAGAATTCCAACA
>JAUCMR010000043.1:9083778-9107867 GCA_032357425.1 Enteromius argenteus | reverse complement strand
GGGGGGAAGCGTTATTGTGTCTATTTCTGTCGTCAGCATCTGGCGTGGTGATGTCAGGAATGTAATCCTCTAAAGGGGCACGTGGGTGCTAAGCCTGGATTGAGAGGGCCGAGAGGTTCGACCTGTCACATGGCACAGAGACTCACTCAGGAGAAAGAAGCAGAGCAACAAAACAAGAGCACTCATGCATTTAGGAGTATGAGAATCTCGCACAGCACTGTGGGAGAAGATGCTCCTGTCACAGCTTGCTGTCAGGATGAGAATGCAGATGGAAGGGGAGTGTGAAAGAAAAGGCAGCAGCCCATAATCAAAACGATTCTGTTGTTACAATGACAGGACACATGTCAGAGCTTTTTTCCCTACAATATCTTTTTTGTGCAGAACATTTTTTCAGACCTAGCAATTTATGTGCCATTTTTGCATCTGCAACTTTCATTTCATGCAGACTTTCACAACAATCATCTCCTTTTCACTCTTGTCTCTTGGGATGCGTATACAAGCCCGCTTGAAAATGAACTAGGCCTAAAATTTAGAGCAGGACTTAATTATTAGTTTTTGGTTTGTTGCTGTTTGTTATTGTCAGAAAAGAGATGGTGGTGGTGGTGGTGGTGGTGGTTTGGTGGGTTTTATTTCCAGGACACATTTTGTTGTTTCTGTATCCATAAACCTTATGTAAATTACCTCTGTTATGATTGGAACTGTTTTTCCCCTTCAGATCCTCTTCTGCTAAGAAAATATTTTTTCATGGCCATTTCCCATTCCCACCCTGGCTCTGAAACGGGTACTTTTGTTTCCTCTTTGGCATCGTTCAATAACATAATTGACAAACTGTTTCATTGTCATTTAAACAGTTTTCCTTCAAATTCATCACAAGGTGTCAGAAATCACACTGAAATGATCAGGAACTTTGTTAAATGTGAACGTCTATCTTATTTCAAATTTTGGGATTCATTAAAAGGTTCCCCTCCTCTCTATATATTATGTTAGCTAGGCCTGTATAGCCACTGGAATAATGTCGTCATCTTGGCTCAGTTGCAAGAAAGCTCTCAAAGTGATAGTTTCACCAAAAAATTATCATTCTATTGTTATTAAACCTTGGGTTGGGTCAAACCTGTATGACCTTTGTCTGTGGAATATAAAGGATATTAAGAAGAATTAAGAAACCAAACAGTTTTGGTTCCTATTGACTTCTGGTGTTTGGACAGACATTTTTCAGAATTTTTTGTCTTTATACAGTTTGAAACAACAGGAGTGAATTATTGGCTTACAGAATTTTTATATTTGGGTGAACTCTCCCTTTAAGACTTATCAATAAGGCGTTCCATCCACCTGCTTGTGTTTAGAGAGAATGCTACTTGTAGTTTTATTTATTTTTTATTTATTTATTTATTTTTTCAAGTGATATGTACCCCTTTAATGCAAATCACTGCTATGTTATCAGCATCAGAAACAATAGCGCTGATTATTAAAACATCTGTAATGGTTTTTGATGGTTATGTGCTGTCGAGTTGATTGTTTTGTCTCAGCATGCCTGAAAACATTACACGAAGAAGATGTCTGAAGACAACAAGCAGTTTCAGATGAAACCATCAGGCATTGATTATGTGACATAGACCTCAGTGCTTTCGTTAGACTGAAGATCGCTTGTTACTTGCAGCAGCAGCCAGTGGCGTGTTTCGTTTTAAAGTTGAGCTTTCTGTTTTATTGCTTGCCTGAAGAATTTCCCCTTCCGTTCGAGGGAAACATTCAGCAGGCTCGCCAGAGTTGTTTTCACTGCAGTATATTGGGTGTCGTTATGAGACGGTATTTTTAGTCCTCTCAACTGTTACGCGGAGAGAGGAAACGTTCATTCAGGTCTGGAAATTTCACGGGAGATACTGGTGCTACATTTTAAGAGCGCAAAAGTCAGTGATTTGTTCTCACTCAGACCTTTTCCACATCTGTGTCTGGTCTTGTCTGGTTATGACAGTGATGGCTCTAATAAGGTCAAATTGGCACTACTCTAACTATTGCCTGTCAAATGTCTCTAAACTTTTTTTTGTATCAACACCCTTGAGTCATGAATCAGGGAATTTGTCTGGTCCAACATCATTACATCTCTCACTCGTTGTATTTATCTACTTTATCCATTCTTAAATTGGGGAAAGAACAGGTCATGATTATCTTTTTGGTTCGTTTTTTTTTTTTTGTCCATTTTAATTCATCCACTTTGATGTTTTTGTTACAATCTTACACATTCACATGGATATTTTTTTGCCCCATTTTTTTTTTTTTAATTTTTTTTTTTTTTTTAATTTCCCTACACCAGTCTCTCCTAATGTCTCAGTCTTCATCAAGCAGTGTGAAGACACATCCATAATGTTGTAATTTGGTGACGTCTGGGACAGGCCCCTGGAGGGTGTGTTTGTGTGTCTGCGGAAGACTGATTGTGTGTGTGTTTGGCGTAAGGTAAGAGTCTTTTGAGACTGGGTTTGAAATGTATGTCAGTGAGAGCCGGAGGGGATACAGCTCTTGCTCTGGTCTCCCTTCATTGCAGCTTCTCCTAGAGACACACAGACACACACACAGAGCTCCTACTGCTGTCTGCCTAGCAGTTACACATGCTTTTACACACATGCACTTTATTGGACAGGAGGCATTATTTTCTTGTGCCATAGCTCACAATACACAAAGCCTAGCATTCTACCTAGTTAGACATTTTAAGGCATTATAGGCTCAAGTTTTTTTTTTTTTTTTTTTTTTTTTTTTAAGTGACCCAAGCTATTACCAAGAAGGTATTTTTGTTAGAGCTCTTGCATGAGTTATTCAGCAAAACCCTTCTTATTACTCCTTTCTATGTCATATTTCTTAAGGTGAAACCGCATATCTAGGTACATAAAGTTCAACTTGTGCATTTTCACCCTAATTCCTGCATATCCCATATCGTGTGAAACTTTTACCTGTCATCATCACAACGAAGATTAAATGTTGCTTCACACTGATGAGGTTAGTAATATATAGTTTTATTCTTGTATTATGTTGTTAACATGTTATGGCCGAAGTCTATATTTAGTCAGGGTAGCGCCATATTTAATTTGACGGGTAGAGGTGCAGTGTGTTGAAGGATTAAGCTGTTGTTTAACTTGACAATTATTCATCTAACATAAGTCTATTAAAAATTTACATGTGATCTAGGCATGCCAAATTCTACCCCTGACAGCATCATTTTTATTTGTATAGATTTCAATATGGTGTCTAACCTGCCTTAGGTCTATATGATTCGGGTGGGGACCGTTGTTTATGTGGACACTTCTGGTGTTTAACTTTAGTTAGCCATAAAGACGGTAGTGCAAACAGCAAAGAAAGTCACAAGGTTTATGGTTATGGAGGTGCTGTCCTCGAGTCGAGGTAGCCATATTGCCATCCTGCTCTTTCCGAGGTCTGGGCAAAGTAAACATGCTCTTTTCCTCTCCTATGCTCTACTCTGACCTCTGCGGTCTCCTATATACGCCGGGCTCATAAAGCTGGCTTGCCGAGCATGCTGGGAAGAGCGTGACCCAGGGATCTGGCAGAGAGCTGTCCTTTCACCTCTGACCTAAATGCCCCTCACCACTAGAACCACTCTCTATAAAAAGCCCCGGATGATGATATTATCCTGCCTCTGCAGGCAAGAACAGAAGAAACAGAAGTTTTGCTTTAAAGCAGTGTCATTAGCTCACCTGTTTACTTTAGTAACCGCTATGGATGGATCATGAAACTAGAAAGAGTGCAGTTCCTCTTCCACAAATCTCAGTTCTCAAGCAAAGTAAAAAGTGTTTTAATCATGAATCATACTAATGTACGGAAAAAGGGAACCAATGACATGTTGCGTTAACTTTTAACAAACTTGCTGAGCAAGATTCTCTTTTAAGTTGTTGCACCATCACAACTGTCATCCTTTTTATTGACAATAATGCCCATAGTTGCACAATATTGCAGCAACACATTTTATTATGAATTACCGTCTGACAAACTTTTTATGCATCATTGCATAAAATTGATCCCTCTGGGATTTGGTACCCTGCATAGGTTGTTTGCATGAGCAGGTTGTTTGGTTTCAGACTCTGTGTTTTGAGGATATTTTTGTGCTGGAAATTTGAGGTGTCCCATCTTGTTTTGGCTTTTGGGAAATGCAGCTGTGATTGTGTTCTCTAAGCTTGCCAGATACACATCCGCACAGTACTGATCTGTCTCTCTCTCTCTCTCCCTCTCTCTCACTCTTTGTGTGAGAATAGCTGAGATGCCTCTGAGGTGTTTCCATAGAGATGAGAACATTTGAACAAGTCGTCACTTATGTCGGCAGAACCCGATCTCGAGAACACATGGATCAGTCCTCTCACAAAAACTCTTGTTATTCTGTTCCAAATTTAGTGAGCTTCCTTGTCGTTTGCTGCCCACATAAGCAGCCTCCTAACAGTCATGGATGTTTGTTTTTAGCATGTTGCAAAGCTAGCAACACAACTCAAGTACAGTGCAAAACTTATAGGTAGGCATGTGCAGCCTAAATATTTAATCAAATTTAATTGTATACATTTTTATACACTTAATTGAGAATAAATGTTCTAAATTTATTCTTATAAATGAATGTATACAAGTATAAAATCAAGTTGCTTAAGTTAATGAATATGCAATTATAAATTAAATATATTGATATTTATTTTTTTATTTTATTTTGTAAATGAATACTAAAGTGTTATTTATTAATAAATACACATATTTTACATATTTAATGACCCAAAATATTTATGTACATATATAATCTTATTTTATTTTTTTGTTTGGCTAGGCAGGTAGCTACTTTCAAACAGTGCTTAGTTTTTTTTGTTGTTTTTTTTTGTTTTTTAACACATGCACAGAGTTGTTAAAAAATGGTAAAATAGTCCATGTGAGGAGAAGAATTGCTAAATACATGTCTTTTAACATTTTTATTTTTCTGCGCCCAAAACGTAGCTGTTCTCATAGCTTTGTAAAATTAACCCCTGATGTCGCATATTTGATGTCCCTGCTATGATTTTGTGCTTTGATCGTGGTACTATCCTTTCTGTCTATGCGGGTCAGAGAGCTCTTAGATTCCGTCATAAATGTCTTAATATGTGTTCTGAAGATGAACAAAGGTCTTACAGGTTTGGAACGATATGAGTGTGAGTAATTAATGACAGAATTGTCATTTTTGGGAGAACTAACCCTTTAAGTCTTTATTCAGAACACATTCTTGTACAGAACGACTGAAATCTGAAGCTTTGTTCATACTGTTCCACCCAAACCATGAATGTGACCCTGTGATAAATTGCAGCATTGTAGTACAGAGTTGTGCATGTGTGCGAGTGCAAATTTTTGTGAATAACACCAAGATTAGGGATCATGTGATTTGTAGCTCGTTGAGCTTTGTGCCGTTTCATGCTCGTATTTCCTGGACCCTTTCCTCTTGTACTTTTCCACTCTGTATGTGTGTGGGCACAAAGGTGTGCTGCCAGACCTCCTGTGATGAAGGACTAAAGGCTAATGAACCGTAGGGAGAGACACTCCAGTGCTCAGGAGCTCAGACACACACTCGTATGAGTTCAGCTGTCCATGAGAATGTCACACGTCACGCTGAACTGGCTCACACCCCTGTAGAGACGGGCCTCTGCTTCCTGTGACATTGGCCAAGTATTCCAGAGGACACAGCGGCATGATTTATTGAGGTTTCTCTGCTTTTTATGCATGCATATGTGTTTTGTGACCAGAAATGTATTTGGACCCTTAAAGTACTATCCCTTTTTAAGTATGACCTTTTTTTTTTCCCCCTTCAATATTTTGTTATCCAAAAAAAAATAATGTTTGTGTGTGCTTTTGAGGACATTTTGATGGCTGTATATAATTCCATCTGATCGGACTCCTGTTTTTACTGAGAACAGAGTTTCTGGTAAACTGAAGTCTTGTTTTCCTCCAACTCTTGAGTTCTGGTTATTAGTGTTTTTCACAGCTTTAGGTCATTAATAATGTCTCACTCCAGCAGGGATTTCAAAGCACTGAGTCACTCTGCAATAGAGGAAAAGAATGCTTTCACAATCACACACCATCATCCTTGTGATCAGTTTCACAATCCTTCGAAAGGTCCTTCCGTTTTACCATAATTGCGTTTTAGTAGGGGTTTTATGACTTTGGTAACTCTCACTCTGCGGCTAAAAATAGGTCAAATCTACCTTTTTACCCTTTTCTCTGTATACTTTATACACTTAGAATAAATTATGTATAGAGAAATAAGTCTGTATATAGAGAAAGTATAATTTTACTTTAATGCAGCTATTCGGATATGCATTGAATTTTTATGCATGTATGTGAACTTTGACAATTCAACAATTTAGCATCAGTCTAACATAGGCTATAATTTATTATTATATAAATAAAGAAAGTGTTAGTAACTTTTTTTTTTCTTTAACATTTTTTACACAATGTTTAGACACTTGACTGTGGATGTGTATTGAATTGAGTTATTTATAATTTATAAGATTTTCATTCCAAAATCATTTTAGTTTCCCATTTCTGATTTTATAACTACAGTAAATATATCTTATTTTTTTTCCCCTCAATTGATGGACTTGAATTCAGTCCTGGGTTAGTTTAGGAGTATCATCCTTTCAGGTGAAAACATGTTTCAAAGGTCACGCTAAAAAACAAACTCATGAATACATACTTAAGCAGAAAGTGTGGGATTTTGGCTTGCAGTTTGAATGTAGCTGTTTTCCAGTGTCACGTCAGTCGGTCGCAGGACAATGGGATGGTTGTAATGCCTTGCACACCTTTATCTCGCATGAATTTGTGTAGGAACAAGCAGTCATTTGTGAGCTAGTGTGACTGTTTGCTCAGAGATTTGAAAGTAGCCTGATGTAAAGGTCAGGAGGAATTGAACAGACTACGAAACCTTTAGAGAAGGACATATTCAAAGTGAATAGGCAAATGTTTTTTATTTTTTTAATTTTATTTTTTTGTCTGTCGGCTTCCTGATCTATAATGCTTGCAGTAATCACTGTCCCTATAACACGTAACCATTAGAGCAGCGGATTAAACTGCACTCTTTCTCAGGGTCACACGCACACAAAGCATTGCATTCTGGGAATCCCTGTGATGTGACAGCCTGGTACAGTACTGCCAGGGATTTTCGGCTGTATGACCGACATCTTTAAAACGGCGTATTACAGAAACTGTATAATATCATTTATTTGTTTTATTGACCTTTCAGCATTATAATTTGAGCCAATTACCAAATATCGGTAAAAACACTGAATTATATTGCTATTATTGTGAATCATCTGTACTTAACACACCAACAATAAGTAAACTATGTTTAAAATATACAAATTACAACTCTATTTAAAAAGTCTGTCCATATAAGAGATTGGTGATGTCTTATTTTTGTTAAAATCAAAATACATATTTTACACTTGCACAATATTATTTAAATTATTATTATCTAAATGATTGTTGTAACAGCTCATTTGTTCATCCACTCCGATAAAGATTTTTTGTTAGTAAAAATATTTTCAAGTAATTATTACATATAAATGAGGTCGGTATTACACAGAAAATTACAGAGTAAAAAAAAAAAGTGAAATTTTGTTATCAATTTCTGAGCAGTTGTACATTATGATTTAATTAATGATTTTTCAGGAAACACTCTTCACTATTAACCAGTTACTTATCAGCATGCATATTACTAGCCTGTTGGTTGTTTATTACAGGAAATATTAATGCGTTATTCCGCATGACCATATTCAGCCCATACCTAAACAACTACTCCAACACTCACCTAACATACTGTCAATACGCATAAAATTAGGAGTTTATTGTTTGGAAACTCTTTACTAATCTGAAGTGTCACCATGTTAACTAATTTAACCTTGTATTACTAAATCTCTAATTGTTGACGCATGTCTACTGTCACATGATTTATAGAGTCATACTGCCCAGGCCTTATTTTTGTCTTGCCATTTTCCATGTTTTTGTTTTTCTTCCATGTTTTCACAGCCTGAGGTTTGGGACTCATTAGTTTAGTGTATTTTACATGTTATTTTGAAGTCTCGTCATCATCGTAATAAACAGGTGTCTGTGGAGACATCAGAAGCACATTGTGACAGTATTTTACAGTTGGGCTGTGTGAAGTGGACCAGTGCGGTCTCTGTTTGGTCTGTTTGACATCACCCCTGTAGTGCCCAGACATGTTACAAGCTGGTTTAAGAGCGACTCACAGATGGACAGACATTGTAAAAGTTGAGTTAGACCGTGATGGGATTCTAGCATTGGGCGTAAAGTGTCTCGGTTTGTGTGTTTTTAGGAGTGGCAGTAGTTTTACTGTCCAGCCTGAGGTGTGGGCATCACGTTTGGGGCCTGCCGGGTGGTTTGTCTTCATGGTTTAAAATAGAAAACCAGAGGCCACACATATACAAGGAACTGGACCGGCGGTGTGTTTCCAAGCAGCACTGCACTTCTGTGTGTGTTTGTATGCTGTACTGTTAAATGTCTCTTAGCATGTCTGTGTGAGTTCACTAATAATGCAGTGTTAGGCAATAAAGAGTATATTTATTTGCTATAACAGCCTTTTACAAAACCATATGTCATAGATACATTTAAAAAAGATAATGAATAAAGTAATGATTTTTTCAGTACATGGATTAAACTAATCTGGTATCTAATAATTCATGTGTGATTTTTGTAGTGGTGGTAAACTTGGGGTATTTTCGTGATATATGATCCGCTCTTTGCAGTAAAGGTGTTTATGGGGAAACATAAATCCTGTTTTATCCTGGTTTGGTTTTATGGCAGATCTTAAATTCTCTCTCGGTTTAGTAGTGTAAACTAACAGCAGTAATTATCAAATAAAAAAATTAATTAGACCGTATAAATTAGTTATGAATTAAATAGATACAGATATATAACTAATGCAAATGACAAATTGATAAAATGATTAATTGGCTAATTTTTAGTTTCATTTATTGCGTTTAATATTTTTATTCATATAAACATGAAACAAGATAATTATAGCTATGCATATGCACTTTTTTTTTTTTTTTTTTTGATCAGCATGTTAATTTATTTAAATTTAAATTTTAAATTTTATTAAATTTTTTTTGGAAGGCTCATGTAACACTGAAGGCTGTTGAAATTCAGTTTTATATCACAAGAATACTTTTTTTAAAAATATTAGAATTTTGAATTGTATTTCAACATTACTGTTTGTTTTGTTTTATCAAATTAATTCAGTCTTACATTTCAGCAGTGAAATACAGCATCAGAGTTCCTCATGTCATGTCAAACTGAAACATACTGTGCTGCCTCTATCTTGACAGTGATTTTTAACATGCGGTTGTGTTCTGCGCTACAGGATGTAGTCGTATAGGGTGTGTTTTGTCAGGTCTGTGTCAATATAACAGCAGTAACACAGAATGGCCAGAGCCACAGGAAGCTCGTCTCCAGCACCGCTGCTACATTTCCATACAGGGCCAGCAGGACATACTGTGAGAGTATGCTTCTGAACTATGAGCAAATATAAAAGGGGAAGAGAGGAGAAACAAAACTAGTGGAGTGTGCTTGTGCTGAATGAGGTCAGATTGGCTGGAATGAGAGCCTCATTTCCACACAAGGTCTCTGTTGTTCATGTTTGTCCACTAGTGACGCCAATTTCCAAATCTCTCTCTCATTAGCGTCCCCCTGTTTCTTTCCTGAGCTCCAGCCCACTGTTTGCTTCCCCTTTCAGGTCTAAACACAGAGGTTACGTGTGTGTGTGTGTGTGTGAGAGAGCTTGTATTGTATGTCTAAAGTAATTTTTCTACCCTCAGCGTATTCAGGATAAGGACACATAGCATGCCATCTCCTCATGGGTGCGTTTGCTTTCGCACTGATTCTGATTCTTCCCAGGAGACTTCATCCACTACTTGAGTGTGTGTGTGTGTGTCTGTCAGTCAAAGTTTAAGTGCTTTTGAAATGGGCTGCCGCTTGCCGTCTTCCACTTACTGCTGCTCTTGCACTTAAAAATGGAGTATTTTTGCTTACACTGGTCATTGTTACTGGCCTTTTCTTTCTGTCTCTTCCATCACCTCTGTCCTCCTTTTTCTGATCTTCTGTCATGTCTCTTTCCCTTCTGGCGTAAACAGGCAGCCTGCGATTCTGTGTTTTCTTTCTTGCATCTTTTGCTTCCCTGCTCTTTTCTGTTGCAGTGTTTGGCAGCCATAACATTACAAATATGCCACAAGCTGATGTTATATATTTATCTTTTTCAACAGTATTTTTAATATAATTATTAAAATGTATTTTTTATGTACAATTTTCAGTATGTATTTTAAGACATATATAGATATCTTTTGCAAGATGTTTGAGTACAATCATATATTAGTGCTGTCAAATGAATAATGGAATCCAAAAAAAGTTTTTGTACATGTGTACTGTGTATATTATGTATATATTTTTTTGTAAATATTTTGATAATATATTTACATTATTTTCTTGTATATAAATGTATACATTTAAGAATATTATGTAACGTTTATATATTAAACGTTACATATTATTCTTTAATATATACATGCATATTTTTGTATTCAAACATACGTGCATAATAAATACACCCATTATACATGCGTATACAATGTAAACAAAAACTTTAATTTATGCTATCTTGATGAGCATTAGAGACTTACTTGTCCTGGACAAGTTCAAACTCCTTTCATAGAAGTTTCACATCTAAAATCTAACCGCTGTGAAGCAACACCAGCCATCAAAGTGCCACTTTTGTAATAAATGTACCGCCTTCGGTACATTTGAAGCCTATTACTGTCAGACTTCAAATTGTCTGCCATGAGTAATGTTCCCGTTATTATGTGTAATCCATTTTTGTGATAGTTTTGCACAATAAAGGTTTATAGGGATTTAACAGAGTTATTTGTCAGTCACCCTACTGTTTATGTACCGCCGAGAAATGCATCAGCTTAATTACACAGGGCTTCATAAAGGCTTCTCACAACCAATTTTATTTCTAAGATGTGACACATTTCCAGGTGAAATGGGTTATTCAGCTGGGGGGAAAAAAATTGTAATAAAAAATATATAATATAGGATGGATCTTATTCATCGTGAGTTGATTCTGATTGGATTGTGAAAAGTGTCTTGCATAACACTTGAGTGGAGTTTGGTGGGAGAGGTTGATTTGTGTGGTTTTGGAGTGGAGCGTATCCTAAAACTGTAACCGAGTGGAAGAAATGAGGCAGGGAGGTGTGGCAGAGCGGGACTGTGGTGGAAAGATGAAGCTGTCACGTCTGTCGTTTGGCTCTGTGGTTTACTGGGGCGTCCTTGCCCTCCTCTGGGCTGTTTTACAATGTTGTTTCTCTCTCTCCATACTTAGCCTTTGCTGTTCCCTTCCTCTCTTTTTCCACTCTACTCTACATTTTAAAGACGGAATGATCCGCCCATTTGCTCAGCTGCTGTGTTGCAAACTTGTGGCAGTTGCACAAGTCGCATTATAGCCTTTATATTTCCCATTGTGCCTGTAAACTTACACTGATTTATAAACTAGTTACTAGAGAGTCTGTTTTATTGCATTTGCATTTTTCAAATTTATTTTAGTTCATTTTAAGATTTACATCAATGATGTAATATCATTTATATATTATTTATTGTTAATTTGTTTTAAAACATTATTATTGTTTATTTAATTATTTCTTTTTTTTGTTCAGCAAGGATGCTTTACATTTATAGAAATATTAAAATATATTTTCAAATAAATGCTGTTCTTTTAAACTTACTATTTATGAAAAAGGTAGCACCAATGCATTAAATTACATAAACTGGTCAAAAGTGCCAGTAGTAATATTTATAATGTTATGTAAGATTTCTGTTGGGTGAGGAAAAATTGTTGATGAAGAAATATAACAAAATAATGAAAAATCACAAAATAAATGTATCACTGTTTGAACCAAAATTAACTTTTTCTTTTTTTTTTTTCCCTTAATTTCAAAATAAAAGAAAGTTTTGAGTACCAAGTCAGCATATCATCATATAACGCATACAACATTCCTGTTCTTACTATATTTTTAATCAAATATGATGTCTTAGTGAGCATTAGAGACTTATTTCTAAAACATAAAAAACCCAGAATATACACACACTTACCAGTGTGTTTGTGAAGATGTCAAACAAAGTGAGCTGATTTTCATGTTGAGACATGCTACTTAAAGCTCTGCATGTCTGGGCCATGACCTGACCTCCTGTAATCTGTCTTCAGATTGCAGAAAACACAAGGTTTCAGTATAACGCACGCCCCTATAATTGTCCTATGATTACACCAGTTTGTTCACATTTTAGAAGTGTAATCTTCCATTTACTTGGGATAAATTTACTTTCATCACAGTCAAGAAATGTTTGTGTAGGGCTTTAATGACAGGCCGGGCGTAGCTGCTTCCTGTTTCAGGAAAAGAGGAAGAACATGGTAATGTAAATGAGAGCGTCTCCTATCTACGGGAAAGGATGAGAGGAGGGAAACTTCACTCATTTCATGGAGGTGGGGGATTTCGTTTGAGCTCGTGAAAGCAGGTTTTGGGCTTTTCAGTGATTTTAAAATGCAAAGTCCTCGTATTCTCCCTCTTGTGGGTGTATTTCCCACTTTCTTTGACCTTTCATGGCAAGCGACACTTGGTATCGTGGATGTTTTTGCAGTGGTAAATGATAGGGCTGGGCAAAAAATTAGATTTTTCAATCTATCTTTTTTTAAAATGTGGTAGACTCAAAATCGATTCTCAAAGGCCACAAATCGTTTTTTCGGTATTTATTTCCACAAACATTGAACATAAGATTTACATTATCTTATTACTAGTCTAATCCACTAGGTGTCACCCCCTTATTTGCCTTGTTACAACAGAGAGTCGTTATTCATTCATCGCTTAAAACGGTGGATTCAGGTGTGTTACCAACGTCAACACCACCTTCACATAAAAAGTCAGAGGTATGAAGGCTTTTTAGATTTCGCAAGCATGATGACAAAGATACTGTGCTAATAGAACAAATTTAGCCGCTTTTCCACTGTCGGGCTGAACGGATCTAAGAACTGTCAGGTATGTTCCAGTTGTGTTTCACGTAAACACAAATTGGTAATAAAATCGAAAGAAATTTCTCATCACCCTCCATAACACGGTGGTTAATTTACACCTCATATCATATGTAAACGTTTGTGTTACCACGGCAACGACTGAGCATTTGAATTGAATCCATTATCAGCCTCGCAGTGGAAAATGAAACCATAACCGTGCTGATCGGATCGAATTGGCACGGACTGGAACGGTTCTGCAAAGAGAACCAATCGGCCCGATTGTGGAAAAGCGGATAAGCTATGCTGTATGCTTATCACCCAAAAGCCAATATTTTCCTTCACCGTTCATAGGCTTGCAACAGGTTACGGCTAATGCTGTGATATTTTATCTTAAACATAATATAACCTGATCCTGTTTAATCAAGGCATGCGTTCTGACTTGTCCAATTTTCAGCATCAGTTTTTCATCTTGTATCAAAATTCTGTCTATTCATTGTATGCGTTGGAAATATAGAGTTGGGTTCTGTTTTATTGTACCCAAGTGTACCTAAAATAAAAAAAGTGTTTAATATACAGGGTTGTGGCTCTTAATTGCCTTTTATTAATTAACCATTTGTAATCTTATGTTTACTGTTCACTTTTATAAATGTAGGATTTGTGTTGTGATCTACATTCATTCGTAGAGTCAAATCAAATCGAAAATTGACATCGAGAATTGAAATAGAAAATCGAATCAAGAATCGTAAGAATCGAAACATTTGAATCGATACCCAGCCCTAGTAACAGAGTAAAAATCCCAGCCATCGAGAAGCATGTGCTAATACCTGTGCTCTAGCCGGTAGATTTTGAGCAGCTCTGTTGCCACTATGAGTTGTGCAGTGAAGCGGGGATCATCAACCTCATCCATCGGCAGGAAATGATGCGTTTAGAGGCTGTCGGACGTTTTCGTTTTGTCCCTGGAGTGTTTTAAGTGATTGAGAGAGCCGATGGGAAGGTCACCGCATGAGTTCAGAGGCATGACCGTGTGCTGCTGAGAACACATGGATAGGACCGACGGACTCCCAGTGCGATCAAGCATGCATAACCAAACCAAATCAAATTGAAATCCATTTGATGGGGGCGAACAGTGACCCTAGAGCACAAGGAATATGTCTTTAGAGATGAGGAAAATCCGCTGCAGATATTGTTCATTCTGCCCACTCCAGATAATATCTTTGAGAATAGACAGATGGGCATCTCTGTTGTTGTTGTAGATCACGTGAAATCAAAGTCCATACTGAGTACGCAGTACATGCATTTGCTTTAGATGCTTCATGCATTTTTAATTTTTTTTTTGGAAGGCTCATGTGACACAAAATTCAGCTTCACATCACATGAATCCCTTTTTTTGTTTTAATATTAGTTTATCATGTTTTGTGGTAAGTAGTTATTTAAATGGCACTTTTAGTCTCTGGCTGAAATCAGTCATTATAAAAGAACTTATTGTTATGTCTAGACCCCTATGAGTGTGTTATGACAGGTCTGATCCTGTTTGATTTTTATTGGACTATAATAAGAGTGTCCATTAACTTAGTCCCTTAATCTAGTCCCTTAATCTTTCTCTCACCGTTCTTCTTTGTTCTTCCCAGGCATTGGCAGCAAATGCAGGTACCGGATTTGCCGTTGCAGAGCCGCAGGTTGCCATGTTTTGCGGCAAGCTCAACATGCACATTAACATCCAGACTGGCCGCTGGGAGCCGGACCCGTCTGGATCCAAAACCTGTGTCGGAACCAAAGAAGGAGTGCTGCAATACTGTCAAGAGGTAAAACAGTGTTACACAACATAAACATCCATTAAAATACATTTATATTCAGTCCTTGCAGGGAGTGATCTGCTTGAGCATCCACTTCAATATATCATCAATTGCTGACTCATGGAAAAGCACTTGGAAATGAATGGTTTGGGTTACGTTTAGTGGTAGACTGATATATTTCCAATGTTTCTTTTCTGTCTTTTGTACTCTCTGTTCATCAGAAGAATCCCTAAATAAATCCGCTAAAATATTAAGCAGCAGGACTATATTAGAATATTAGAATCATTTCTGAAGGATCATGTGACACAGAAGCGTGGAGTAATGATGCTAAAAAAAAAACAAGAATCAAGGATTAAATTGTTTTAAAATGTATAAAAATAGGAAGTTTTTAGAAAAGCATTTAACAATATTACTGTTTTTACTGTATTTTTGATCAATTAAATGCAGCTTTTGAATAAGAAAATTTGTATTTACCACAAAATATGCAAATCAATGTTTTCCCCCTTTTAAATTATTCCATTACAACTCTCTTTATATACTCCTTTCAGACATTGGTGTCATTTGCAATATTGCTGGTACTGTTGGTTTATAAAAGCGATAAGCTTCCCAACACACTGTACTCTAAAATATCCTTTCCCACAGCTATATTAAAAAACACTATTTGGTTAAAAATGTCAAATATTGCACTCATCTGTCATATGGCTGACTGCAAAAACAGCAATACCATCCCTGTACATTTTGAGATTGCTTTTCATTGATGTCCTTTTAATGCATTTCAAGAGAGAGTAAATCTTGTGTTAGTTCCAATACGTGAGCAGATGGCGTCTGGAGATTGTGAAGCATGGATCACAGCCTACTGTACGGGCTCAATCTCTCCCCTCTCTTGCCTTTTAGATGTATCCCGAGCTGCAAATCACAAATGTGGTGGAAGCCAACCAGCCAGTCAAGATTGAGAACTGGTGCAAGAAGGACAAGAAACAGTGCAAGGGCCATGCTCACATCGTGGTCCCCTACAAGTGCTTGGGTAAGTGGTGTTTGATTGACAGCTCTGTTGTCCTTTTAAACAGCCAATTACCCAGAATGTCCCGTGGGGTTAAAGATGCCATTGTTGAAATGAGACATCTGAGAAGCCAGAACAGCGGTTCAAAGTGACAGGCGAAGACATTTAAGACCGATTCAGTCTCTGAACTGGAGCTCAGGTAGCGGTTTCTCTTTTGGGATTGGCTACAGGCTGCAAAACATATTGCACAATACGAAGAAATGATAAAACACTGAAGTGTTTTGTGACACTATTTGTTTTTGAAAAAGTACCGACAATTTACCTAACGGTTTAATTACTATCACATGTCATAAACTGAAAAGTTCAGTTAGTGCTGCTGCTTGTTACTCCTGAACACTGAAAGAAGATGGCAATGGGGCGAAAAGCCATAACGGTGTGGAGAAGTTTTATAGTAATAAAGCAAAATCCCATTTCCCCTTCCAGACAGAGGCTGTGAGGCTGGTGGAGAGCCATTGGGCTGTGTGTGTTTATTGTTTGTTATGCTGCAGAGGCGGCTACAATACATTGCCTCTCCTCCAGGAGTTTTTCTAGCAATTGCCATCGGCAGCTTTGTCACCCTAGTGGTTCAAACTGTCAGAGTTTGTAAACTCTTTAACACTTTTTCTTTCTTCTCCTTGTCTTTTTAACTTGATAACACTGTCTTTTATTGACTAGATGTTTGCGAAGCGGTATAGTTAACATTAAATGCACTTTGATGGAGAATCTCTGCATGATAGTGTGACATCTTGAGACACATACACACCACTTTTAAAAAGTTTACAGTTTTTAGTGTTTTTTTATTTATTTTTATTTTTTTTAAAGAAGTCACTTATTCTCTAATAGGCAGAATTGATTTGACTCAAAATACAGAGTAAAGTAATATTTAAAATGACTTTATCCCATTTGAATTATATGTTGAAAAAGAAAAAGAAAAAAAAAGATCTTTTTGTGATGCAAAGCTTAATTTCAGATCAGGATCATTACAATTGTTTTAAGTGTCATATTCATAAATCAACATATGGTGGTTTGCTACTCTAGAATTTTTTCTTATCAGTGTTGCAAATGGCAGCTTAATATTAATTGAGATAACTGAGATACGTTGTTTTATGTATTTTGGATGAATAAAAAATAAAAATGTCTCTTTTGTAACATAATGTCACCTTAGATCAGTTTTTTTTTTTTTTTTTTTTTTTTGGGGGGGGGGGGGGGGTTAATTTATAAAAAAATTTTAAAAAAAAAAAATTTAAATTTAAATTTATAAAAAACAGTAAACCATTTATCAGTACTTTTCTTGCTCTATTTATGCTGTAATGTATGCTGAGAAAATTGTATTAAATCTTGGAAGTTAAGATTTTAGAGAGAAAGGAAAATTAATAAATAAAATATTTGGTAGATAAAAATATGATTTCTGATCAAAAACAATTTTATTACACTCCTGTTATGATGATAACATATTTATAACATTTCATTTAAATATGTTGTATTTAAATTAGATCAACGTGAAACAACAGCCCTATGACAAGTAGTTTTAGACTGTATATTTATGCTTATTTGGTGAAAAATTAAAAAAAAGGCACTCGACCCCTGAAACACTGTCAGTAATGCTAATATATTCATAAATTCTACAACAGTCTTAGTCAACCAGGCATAAATAACTTCTCACTGTTGTTCATTTTTTGTTTTTTTTTAAATGAATGACTCCCGTCCCATATTTCCATTTTGTTCTAATCCACGTAAAAACAATAACATTTATCTCATTGCGTCTCGTCAGAGAAGCTGCTGTCCGCCTGTCCATGCCTATTCCTCATCGCCTCCTGTGTTTGTCCCTCTCTTGTAGGAGAGGATTGAGTTGTGGCTCTTTGCGGGCTGAAAAAAGCCATTAGCGCTGCCAGCCGACTGTGAAATGGGCCGACGGTCGGAGGCTTTCCAAGATGGCTGGTGTTTGTTTTGTGTGTGTGTGTTTGAGCTGACGCGGCAGCTGTTGACTCGCATCACCCGACGTCGACTGCTGTTTGATTGACAGGGTCGAGCAGACGACACACTTTCAGTCCACTGCTTCCTGTGTCTCTTTCTCTTTGAATGACGGCTTGCCAATAGAATCTCATGGTCTGGAGGACCTAAAGCGGTTTTAGTCAGCCTATAGCAGCACCACACTGTTCCATCAACAACTTTCTCTACTTACGAGTCGCCATGGAAACTGTTTTATTGATCTGAAGTGGAGCGTGCAAATTGGCTGAAGATAAAAAACGAAAAATGAAACCGCACCAAAAACCCATAACAAAAGCAGAATTTTTTTTTAACAACACATTACTGCGTTGCTTTTGTAGTGTTTTTTTTTTTTTTTGGTCAGGTGCTATGATTGTGATTGCTGCTGCAAAACAGTCAAGGACTAGATGGGTTCTGTGTCTGGAAAAGCAGTCCATGGTGGAGATTTTCTTCTTTTAGGCGCATTTGTAACCTTGAATCGAAGTCGGTACATCAGCGAGATTCGCTCGTGTTCGGCTCACCTTGTCTTCTCACCTCTTCTTCCTCTGGGGTTTAACCGCTGTTATTAATGAGGAGGTTTCATTGTGATTCAGCAACATTCTGGCCTCTGGAGTTTAATTAGGGAGAGTGATTTGTTTTGGTGGTGTAATGCAGTGAAATGGGCGGCTCGTCTGTGTCTCTGTCTCTCACTGCTGCGTAAACCTCAGAGAAATCAGCAAATAATGCTTGGGCTTGATCTTTGAGGATTATGCAGTATTGTAGTTCGCACTTACAAGCAGTTGCGTTCCTTTTTAAAGAAAAAATCTGATGTATGCTCTTAAAAATATTTTTTTAAATCGTTGTCATTTGCTCATCCTCATGTCATTCCAAATCCGTATGATGTAAGAAGTGGAAATGTACATGCTGCAATTTTCAATACAGTGGTAGCACAGTGATCAGCCAGCCAAAAAGGACCAAAAAGTCTTAAATGTATATGTAGTCCATACGTGTGAATTTGGCAGGGTTGATATTAATAGTACCAAACACAATTTGGTCACACTGGTCTTGGTTGCATTTACTTTAAAGTATGTGCAAAACTGTGAAAGATGTATGGAAAAGAGCAGCATGAGCATTCTTTGAACTCTTTTTGTTTCTTGAAAGTCATATGATATTACAAATCCGACGTGTAAATGACCGAATTGATTTTTGGATGAACTGTCCTATTTTTAGTCAGTCTTCCCTTGATCTTTTTGGCTTTAGTTTTCTGAAACAAAATGGAGAGAGCTCAAGACGAGGAGGTTTATATGACCGCAGTAATTACATCTGCGAGTGAATGTTAAGAGTTTTCAGAGCTATTCTGGTCAACTGAGAAGCAGGGCTCGTATCTGACCATTAGCTCTTTACTTTCAAACGCTGGCTTGATTTATTTTAGCCGACGTTAACTCCTAGTGGGCAGTCAGCAGACGTTTTCCAGTATTTTGTTTGGGTTTGTTTAGCTGCTGACCGTTTCATCCTTTAGCCTTAATAGTCCTGAATGATACCAATACAAGGTAGTGCTGAGATAAACAGCTCTTTAGCAGAGAGGATTGTGCTAAATCAACAGCAGCTCTGCTCCACAGAAACATCAGCAGTGTTCAGCTCTCCAAAGGTTACACTGGTTCATTTGAAGCTAGTGTTTCTGAAAACAGACGCGGATGAGGACAGATTCCATCCTGGCCGAAGAGTCTAGTAGATACAACCAGAGATAAAAACCGAAAGAACAGGGGGAAAATCATTTTTAGAGAGATTATACTGCGTTTAATGTGTAATAGCCATAAATCTTTGATGCAGGACTGGGACAGAGCAGAGGAACTGGGCTATAAACTATGAAGTTAAAAGCAGCTGGCCTCAATCCTTTTGTTTTTCTCTCCCTTTTTGTCTCTTTCTAACTAACTATTACACGCTGCTTTTTCCAGCTTTTGTTTTTGATCATCTAAGAGTTTTTTGATCATGTTGTCAGACTGCAGTTTGTCACAAGTACTGTAGTGCGCTTAGTCGAATTCGTGCACCGTTGTTTAATATGAAATGGAAAATCAGGGATTACGTGAGTGCACAAACAAGTTATTCCAAGTGCCGTCCTGATTTTTAGCATTTTAAAGCTTTTTTGCATGCATTTCATTACTCTCTGGGCAAAATATGTTAAATTGGTAGCAAAAGAATGATTCGTCCAAAAATTTAAAACAAATTTGTCAAATCCATCATCATCATTCCATGCCTGTATGGTCTTATTTGGTCCAAGGAACATAAAATGAGAAACCTTGAAGCATCTTCTCACTTTTTTTTTTTTTCTTTTTTTTTTTTTTTTGTTCCTCCCATGCATTGAAAGTCATAGGCCTACTTCATTCAGCATATTTTAAATATATATAGTATATAGTTTTGTTCCGATCTGCTTCACACACTTCTGGAGAAACAGTGAAGCCTGCCATCAATCATATCTAACCTTTCACAGTGCATGAATTAAGACAATTACAAAATTAAATTGGAAATGCACATTAGCCATTTTTATATCTGAGTTCATTGTAGTTAAGTGATGGCGAATTAAACATTATGCTATGTAATAGTGTAGAATGCTACATGATTTGAAATGTTGTATTTAGTAGAAAATAGTTGGTGTAATGCAATACTTTGTGTTTTTCGTGTTCAGTAAGCAGTGTATTTTTCCGTTTTCCTGGCTGCTAGTTTTGTGTGTTTGGTTGTAGAAGCAGAATACTGCACTTCTCTGCCTCACTGCCTCGCTCTTCACATGATATCAATGCGAGACCCCGTTTACTCCAGTTGAGCAGCAGCGTGCAGTCCTGCCGACGCTGTCAGAACTTATTTTCTGCTTTTTCTACTGCAGCTGTAAAATAAATAATGTAATTGCTGAATCACCCACACGCTTTTTCGGCAGAGCAGATTGTGTTGTGAACATTCCGGGTTCAATACAAGTTAAGCTTTATCGACTGCATCTGTGACATGCTGTCGATTGCCACTGAAAATAATTTTGATGCGCCCCTCAGCTTGTAAGATGCTCTGGAGATTGTGTTTATGTCATATAGTATTTTTGCAGGTTATTATTCCCAAACCCTAGTCTATGTCACCATTTTGTTCATGAGTACAGCCCTGCATTTGTAATTTATTCATCCACAATTTGCCAAATTCCAAGACCGGCAACATTGCACAGTCAGTTCCTTTTTTTTTGTGTGTTGTTTTTTGGATTCTGTGATTCCTTCCACGTTTTTTGCCTAAAGTAAATCATAGGGTCCTAGTTAGTGTTTGGCGGTAGTTGTTGAATGAGTTGTGCGAGTAAGACTGTGTGTGTGTGTGTGTGTGTGTGTGTGTGTGTGTGTGTGTGTGTGTGTTGAGTCACTCAGGTTAGACCCTAAGGGCTGATGGGATGAGTTTTGGCAAGAATGCATGTGTGAGTTTGTATAGCGTGGAGAGGCTTTGGTTCGTACAACAGATGTGTTCTCTGCTATTTCCAGTTCTTTCCTCCAGACCCTCTCATTTTCCAAAATACTGGTCTTTCTTTCCTGTCCGCCTTTCCTCGGCTCTCTGGATTCTGGTTGATTTGGCCCGAGGCCTGTTTTGTGGTAACTGCTAAATGAGCAGTTTGTGGACAGTCACGATCCTCTTCTATTGTGAACAGACTTCTGGTCATTAAAGGATTCAATCTTTCTCGTTCAGGCTCAAAGGTCGGATTGGCCTCCCAGCTGTCCTGAAATCAGCTCTGTAATAACTCTCCTGCATATGGCACACAATCCCGTGCTGGCCCATCTGATGGCATCTGAGCTTCTCAGCTGTCACTCGCTCATTCACACGCTCCCTTTCCTGTCTCATTTACACATTAATCCTTGTTTAGTAAAAAATTTATCAAAATGAAATAAGATTTTGCACCAAAAAAAAAAAAAAAAATCATTTTGACTATCAATTTAATGTTTTCAGTGATTTAAAGGGTTAGTTCACCCAAACATTATTACTCATTAATTACTTACCTTCATGTCGTTCCAAACCTATAAGACCGTTCATCTTCGGAACACAAATTAAGATATTTTTGATGATATCAGAGAGCCATCTGTCCCTCCATAGACCGCAACACGACTGAAATGATCCCAGATCCAGAAACGTAGTAAAAACATATGTGACATCAGTGGATCAACTTTAGTTTTGCGATGCTGGCGTACTTTTTTTGTGGCGCAAAGAAAACTAACATCATTTAACTCCACCCAAGTCTGGGGAGAACAATGGTATTCTGCCAATTATCACAATGTGTGTGTACACTTTCCACTAGGCATAAACCACCTCAGATTATGTACATGCGCATAACCCTTAAATTCAAGGACTGGGCAAAAAAAAAAAAAAAAAAACATTTTTGATTTTTGTTTGTTGCAACAATACTAAACTACTGCTAATACTACTAGTACTACTACTACATAGTTTTTTTTTTTTTAAAGAAATAATCCTTGTTTTATTTTAACAGTAAACCTCTGTGCAGCACTTTAATTTTCATTTAAATAGGATAAATTTGATTTAATGTTTTATGCTTTGATTTGATTACAAGAAAATGTGTAATGATAATAATGATAATTAATAATAGTAATAATAATTTTATAGGACACTAATATTGTTTAAAAAATAATTCTAAAAATAGGATCCAATACAAAAAATGAATAGTTTAAAAATACAGGTCTATGGCTCTTAATTTCTTATTAATTCAACATTTGTAAACTGATTTTTACTGTTCTTTATTTTATTATTTTATTAGCAATAACAATAGCATTTGTCGAATTGAGAGCTTGCGAATCGGAATTGAATCAAATTGGGGCATCTGAATCGATACCCAACCTTTCCTTCATTTGGCGTGACTATAAAATAACTCGGGCTTATTTTATTTATTTTTTTCATTAAATGTATAAAACAAACAAACAAAAAAACTACAGTAGTAGTGATGTAATTTTAATATAAACTTAGGATGAGAAATTATTTAATTTGAGTGCATACCTTCTAGGGCTTTATAAATAATCAAAATGTCTTATATATATATATATATATATATATATTTTTTTTTTTTTTTATTTAATAGTTATTTAAATTAATAGAATTGTTTAATAATTTGTTGTTGTTTTTATTGTTTATTATTAAAAAAAATATTGTATAGTCATATTGATACTGTGTATAATCACAAAATTCTGCAGCCCTACAAGCAAGCACAGCAAACATATTTTTTTGTCATTTTAAAATCGCAATCACAATTATCAGAAAATAAGGATTTTTGGCCCCCCCCGTTTTGCAGCCCAAAGTCCTGCTAAGTAATGCATTGGGTTTTTCTATGCTCCTGGTATTTTATTGTTCAGACAAATGGGTAGTCCTGTCCTAAACCTGCAACATTGGTTGAGTCAGATCAGAGCAAAGTTTCTTAGCACCACAACGGTCAAACTCTCTAGAAATGCTTAACTCCTTCAAGAATGCAATAAGACCTCCTGCTGTATTCGCTGGTGTGCTCTGCTGTGAACGGGGTGGTCTGTGTGCACCAAATCTTTGTTCTGTCTCCTGGTACTGACCAGATGTCTGTTCAGATGCCACTTGCCCTATTTGTAATATGCTCATTATAGAATGCAAAAGACCATGTGTTGATAAATTATTGAGCTATGTTGTCTTTTGCTGTCCTGAATTTGCAATTCTGTTTTGTTAGGGTGGGTGTTAGATGTTTTGCTGTTTGCATTGTACCAGCTGCGGGATATTAAAGCCTCGGCGTTGCCAGTAATCTGCATGTTGTGTGTTTGTTTTTCAGTTGGGGAATTTGTGAGTGATGTCCTCCTGGTGCCAGAGAAGTGTAAATTCTTCCATAAGGAGCGTATGGACATGTGTGTGAGTCATCAGCAGTGGCACGGTGTGGCCAAAGAGGTAAGATATCAGAGTTTAGCATCCAGTGCCACATTGACACAAACTGCATAACAAATAATGCAAAGATGCTACCGGCACAACAAAATAGAAATCTAATATACAGCTTTAATAAAAAATAAAAATAAAAAAATAAAAAAGCCAGCTTTTAGGCCGATGAGAGATACAGTTGTGCTCATTAGTTTACATACTGCGTGCCAAATGGTAATAATTTAAACAAAATAAATAATAATAATAATAATAATAATAATAATAATAATAATAATAATAATAATAATAATAATTATTATTATTATTATTA
>JAUCMR010000043.1:9038966-9062899 GCA_032357425.1 Enteromius argenteus | reverse complement strand
GATTGGCCTTTTTTTTTTTTTTTGCCGCCGTGTCTTAAATTTTTGGGTTATTTTTGTTCTGTCAATTTCCGCCCTTTTACTCATATCTAGCAAACAGACTTGAGGTTGTGCTATTTTGACTTGAGCTGGTTAGCATCCACCCTAGAAACTACCTAGAAAACCACTCAGAATGCATTAGAAACCAAAAATCGCAACACCCACAAGAAACCAGTCACATTTTCTTCCAGAATTGTCATTATCTAAATGGTCTTTGCTGTTTTTGTTGTTCCATCTCATGGGTAAAGTCTAATTGTCCTGGTGACACACTTCACCTCCATGTTATGAAGTAGCTTGACTGTGTGTGTGTGTTTTGGCGGTTAGTGGTTCAGTAGTGCATGGTTAAGCTGTAAGCCCTTCTCTCAGCCTCTGAACATAGTTAATCTTTTAGCCTGACCTGCTGCTTTGACAGTCAAACAATGTGTGGGTGGGAGGGTATTGTTCTTCTGTCGGCCAATGAGATTTCCAATGTTGTATTATGCAACCAGGACTCATTTTAGCCAGGTGTCTTTGGAAATTTCTAGCATGGTAATGTTTACCACATTGTAGTACAACAGAAGAGTGCTATTCATGCTGTTTAATTTCTATTCATGATTTAATTTTTTATATATCTAATCAATGTTTATTTAGAATCATTGACACACAGTTTTAGTTTTAATAAATATTTTAAATTGCTATTCTTTTGTGACTTTTGTTTCAGTACATCAAGTTATAAAATTGTATTTAACTTTTTATTTTAACATTTATTTAGTTTTTCTTAACAGTAATAGCCCTGTATCTAATTGCATGTAGTTAATAGCAAATAGGCATTTAGTGATTGTTTTGTGTGTAATGTTGTTTTTAAAAATTTGCCAAGATTTTATTGTAGAAATAGTTAAGGCCTTTCAACTAATGTTAATGTAATAATGTCATATTTTAAAATGAATTTCCATCTTGAAAATTAGCCTCCACGTCCTAAATTCCCAACATGTAGAAGCTCAAATGTCTTGATTCCTGGTTATTGTATGGAACGACCGTGTTTGACCATCCAGTCATTTGTTTCACTCAGAAATGTCATTATTATGGTAGTAAAAAGGTTTATGAATCAAGTTTCACGTTGACTTTAATTGTTTAATATGTAGGGCGAGGATATATATTTATAGAGCTGTTACTGGAAACAAGTGCTCACAGGATGTCCCAAGATGCTAATTCTACCAGGAAGAGACCTTTTGACCACAATAGCTCACGCCTCTTACTCTGAGCTGAATATTTGCACCGAGCTTGCCTGGACTGATCCAGGAGGACTCTGATCTTCTACTTCATACACTTAAATAAATGCATGACTAATGAATGAGTCTGTGTTGGTGTGTTGTCCACCCCGACTGAAGAAAAATAAATAAATAAATAAAACTGCAAGGCCGCAGGATTCTGGCCACGATTTGGATTGTGCTAGAAGCTGAGGTTGTTTAGATAATTGCAGCTACTGTTGGCCATAGACATATTTGTGAGCATTTGAGTTTTATTAATGCAGATGTACAAGAACCCGTCTTGTCTTCCTGTCTCTGATCGGCTTTTCCCTCTGCAGGCTCTGGCATGAACAGTCTGGATGGTCTTATTGGAGCAGAGGAAAAAGTCATTAACAGCAAGAGCAAGATCAACGAAAATGTGGTGAGCCCACCGGTCTGCCTCCAACACCACACACACACACACTTCACTGATCTGCTGCGAACACTCTGCCAACTGCTTACGCCAACTCTAAAATTACATAAACTAAAAAAAATGCAGGCTTTTCATACACGTTCAGTTTAAGTGCTAATAATAAAATCAAGAATTGGCTTCATGATACATCTAGATGAACATTTACTTAAGAAATACCACATGCTCTGTAAACTTTCCTTATATAACTATGGTCTCATAGTTATAATTGTGCCATATGATTTTTTTTTTTTTTTTTGCTTTACTGCATTTGCAAGGCAGCACTAAACATTTTGACCCGCAAATGCATAAAAGCCATTTATACTTATAAATATAAAAAAGGTTATATTATTAGGATTGTTCACCCAAAAATGAAAATTACTTTCCTTGTGTCATTCTAAACGTGTAAGATGCTCATTCATCTTTGGAACACAAATTAAGATTTTTTATTTTTTTTATTTTATGAAGTTCAAGAGCTTTCTGACCGTCCATAGACCGCAACAGAACTACCATGTTCAATTCCCAGAAAGGTAGTAAGGACATCCTCAAAACAGTCCATGTGACGTCAACTGTAATTTTATGAAGCTACAAGAATACTACATTTAATTCTATGCAAATAAAAAAAAAAAGGTCTTTTACTCGTCAATTTTTGCTCTTCTGTCTCAGTCTTCGATGCTAGTTCACAAGAGTACCATGACACGTACGTGTGGAGCTGCTGACGCAGGATCTGGCAAATTTTTAGTTTTGGGTGAACCGTCCCTTTAAGACAATGTTGTTGGCAAAATTAAATAATTGGACTTTGATGTTGTCATTGCACAAAATTAGCCAAAACTACTTTATGGAAAATAATTTCCTTTTAGATTCTACCCATTATTAACGTTAGATTTAAATTTTTTAATTTTGTACAAATATAAGCAGTCAGAGGCTAGTGATAGGCTCAAATTGACAGTATAAAAAATCTAAAGAGTTTCATTGTCTTATTATTTGCATGTTGTTATAATTGGATTTCTTTCTTGCATACTTAGTTTATTTAAACATTTATAGCTGAACCAAAGCCTAAAATCTAACCATACTTGAAACTTAAGCACTTCTTCTGCTGCCTTGCTGTCACTGCTATCTCCTTCCAGATATACAAATCTGCTTTATTTCAGTCTTATCTCGTCCATATCCCAGCATTCACTGCATGCCACGTTCACACATTTCCCAGTCACATTCCAGTCTCCCCTAATCGCAGCTCACACAAAAGCCTGTGTGGTTGTGGAGGGCTGAGCTAGATGCATGCAATGCATGATCTCTCGCTTGTTGTGTTTGTACAGTATTTCTGCATGTTTGTCTTTCTGAAATCACATTGAGGAGCTATCAGAGGTTATTGAGAATCTAAGCTACATTAAAAAGATAGTCCATCCAAAAAATGAACATGCTGTCATTTACTCATCTTCACGTGGTTCCAAACCTGTATGACATTTTCCTCTCTGAAAGATGATCTATGTTCATTTGTGTTCCACAGTAGACAGTTATAGAAAAAGGTTTGGAATAACATGAATAAATAATGACACTTTTTCATTTTTGTGTGAACTATGCCTTTAAACATGCTCCTTTTATTAAATGTTTTTCAATACATGTTGAGGTGTTTTGTTCAATGGCAAAATACCAAGATGAAAATTATAAGCCATGTTATCTAACAAAGACAGTCACTGTATCAAAACCATGAGTTATATTGGATTTGCTCACAGTATTTAATACCCATCTATTGCTGTGAACAGCAGTAAAACAGCACCATAACCAGCACAGACAACTGAGTCTGCCTAATTGTAAGAATAATAGCCGGTCAATAAGCTTTTTTTAAATATCTTTTTTTCATTTGGTTCCCTTGATCCTGACTATTCGCTAATGCCCTTTCAGTAAGCTAACACACACTGCACATCACACACACACTGACTCACTCTTTAGTTCCCAAGTAACTGAGCCTGCCCTGTCTGTGTTGACAGGTGATTGATGAGACTCTGGATGTTAAAGAAGTGATTTTGAATGGTGTTGATCCTCTGGTAAGTACAGCGCCCTCCTGTGCCCAATACATAGTACTGTCAAACGCTGCAGTCTCCGAATACGAGCTGGAGTGAGATTGCAGTAGTCCGCTTCTGTTCTATCTGTGAGCAAATGAGTTTTACATCATTTCTGACCTTATATTGTTTATCCACAAGCTTCCGCAGCACGTGTGCATGTTTTTAATGCGATCGCATGAGCATGTCCGGTGGATACGGGTCATCATTAGACTTTCACACAAATGAAATTGAGCACTAAACATTTGTGTGTGAAAATTGCCAGTCACGGATGTCAGCGCACATTCAGTCCATTTAGCACTTTGTGAAGCAGATCAATACCATCAAACACATTCATTCATGCAAAAGCTCAATTTCGTTCTTAAAGGAGTAGTCCTCCCACAAAATGCAAATCTTCATGGAGGCCAATTCATACTGACTAATGATACTAATGATAACTATTTCAGTGGACGATAAGTGCAGCATTTATGCCATTTGCCACTTCAAAGGGGATAGTTCACTCAAAAATACTCATTTTCTTTTAATTTACTCATCCAAAAATATACAGTGATGGCCCAAATTAGAACACTAGTATACACTTTTTTTGTGTGTGTGTGTGTTCCACAGGGAGAAAAATAATTAGTTTTTGGGTGAACTGTCCCTTTAAGAAGCACTAAAAAATTCATATAGGCTCGATTTACAGACATTGAAGCGTTTTTTCCCCCCTTCTTTTGATTCTCATTTGGTACCAGTTATGGCACAATGAATATTGTTGCCTTGCTGTACATAAGTTACATTATGAGCTCCTTGCTTCAGCGGCATCAACAGCTCTTCAAGATGTCTGTTAACTATGTTTGTCTTGGCTCTTTGTGCTTTTGGAGTGTAAATATGGTGTTTATTTTTCCCTCACAGTTCAGCCGTGGATCAGAGCAGGAGACGTTCCGCCCCCTGGTGGATGACTTCAGCTTCGGAAGCAGCGCTCTGATTGGCCTGCTGGTGATTGCGGTGGCCATAGCGACCGTGATTGTGATCAGTCTGGTGCTGCTGAGGAAGAGGCAGTACGGCACCATCAGTCATGGCATTGTGGAGGTGAGCTTACGGTCACGCATGACGCTCCATCATTCACTCTTAGTGTTTTTACTGCAACCTTGAGGAGGATAACAAACAGGCTAGACAGACTCTCTCAACTGCTGTGAAGGATAACACTCTCACTCACAGCACGCAAGGACAAGCAGGTTTAAAGGGAACTTTAGTTCTTTACCAGTTTATATAGATTTAATTAAATCAAATATACCTGTTTGAATAAACACTACCATTAAAAGGTTTGATGTCCGTAACATTTTTGAGAAGAAACTATTTTGATAAAGCTGTTTTATTGTTCTGTTCAAAAAAAAAAAAACAATTCACAAAAGTGTTCTAAAAATTTTATTTCTGAAAGCAATTTTTCACTCTAAAAAGACAATTTGTTAAAAATGTGCTCTCGTTCAGGCCATCTAAGATATAGATGAGTTTAGTATTGCATCACTGTAGTGAATGGGTGCCGTCAGAATGAAAGTTCAAACAGCTGAGTAAAAACACCACATAATCTACAAGTGATTATTTAAAATGCCTTAAAAGATTTGTTTCTTAAAAGACACAGCTTTTCTCTTTATAAGACATTACTTTATGGAGTGGTGTGGATTATTGTGATGTTTTTATCAGCCGTTTGGACTCTCATTCTGACGGCACCCATTCACTACAGAGGATCCATTTGTGAACAAGTGATGGGATGCTAAATTTTCAGTCTGTTCTGATGAAAAACCAACTAATTTTGAATGGTTTAAGGAGGTGTAATTTTTTTTTCTTTTTCATGAACTGTGACACTCAAGTCTAGAGTAATGGTGGCTAAAATTCAGATTTGCAATCAGAGGAATAAATTACATTTAAATTTTAAAATACATTAAAATAGAAACCAGTTATTTTAAAATTTCATATTACTGTTTTTTTGATAGATCTATGCAGCCTCGGTCAACATGAGAGATGAAAGTCTTACTGTTTCTAAACTTTTTAATAGTTGATTATATTATAGGTACCGATATCTTAAATCTTCCTCTTGTGTTTCAGGTCGATCCTATGCTAACTCCAGAAGAACGTCACCTGAGCAAGATGCAGAACCACGGCTACGAAAACCCCACCTACAAATACCTGGAGCAGATGCAGATTTAGCCTTCATGGGGTGCTGTGGAGCTAGAGAGGGGTGAACATACTACTGACCAATTATAAAACTGCTCTCAAATCATTTCATGCATTTGAAATGCATATTCTGATTCATTTAAAGAAAACAAAAAAACAATGGTTTATTAATACTACTACTTCTAATACTGCTACTGTTGTACCATGGAGCGCAATTTTATGCTCTTGTAACTTTTTATTTTATTTTATTTTATTTTAAACTCAACTGTTTTAAATCAGGAGAACGTGATTCTGCAAATTAGCCTGGAATTGATTTTCCGTAATTGAACATATTGTAATGTTATTTTAAATGTTAATTTTATAAAGTTCTCTTCAGATCTAGTCTATAGAGGTACAGCAAAGCCGAAACAATCAATATGAGACCGCAGTTTGTCTACACCATCGCTGGCCGCCGGATATACTTCTTTTAAATAGATTGCTTGTATATGAAGGTTATTTGTAATGACTTAAATGTATAGTGAATCAGAAAATATGAAAAGAAAATCATTAATTCATTTACTTTGTAATTATCAAAAACACACAATATGCATAAATAGAAAAAATAGATGGTAAATTTATTCATAGTCATAATTATTATTTTTCTTTTTTCAGAGCTTAAATCTTGGCTGGGTTACAGGTTTAAACTTTGAGATTTAAGGACTGATATTCCCGGTCCAAACATCTGATACCATCGCCTGTGTAAGATACGATGAATGGTTCGAACAGAATGGCGTGACTGCCTGCCAGATATTTTGGCTGATTGTGAATGTAGAGGTGCCCGATTTCAGTAACATTACTACGTCATTTGTTTTTATCTTTTGGTTATGGTGTCATATACTTGGACCAATAAACGGTGCGGCCCCTGCACACGGTCGGGGTGAATTAGTTGGAAGGGCCACAAGGTTAGGGGCCTCCAGTCTCCCATATCACACTAAAATGTCTCTCTTTACTCGGAATGAATGGTATTTTTCCTGCCGTTACGTGCACACACTCCAACGCTCCCTATTTATAGTAAATCTGGCCTGATAAAATTACACTGTATTTTTATTTCATAGCTGCCTAATGAGAACTGCCATGAAGAGTTTTATCATATGGCAGTAATTTGCACACATTGCTTAAATCAAAGAGGGCATAAAGTCGACTATAATTATAATACTACGATATATATATAGTTTATAGCGTAAGTCCCACAAGGACATACCCTTGAAAACCATGATAAAACGCACTAAAGTTACCCAGCTGGAGGCCAAGGCAAGTGTAAGAAATGTTTTGCATGTCCACTATGATGCAAGGCAAGGAAAAAATTGAGTCAAATATTTTTTTTTTCTGTCTTTTCCCCCTTCTTAGCAATGTCTTTGTATGCCTGTATAGTTGATGTTGCAATCATGGCTTTTATCAAGAACAACCTGTGGTGTGCATTGTTCTTATATGAGATGTTATGATATATATTTTTAAGTTTGTTCTTTTATTTTCAATTTTTTCCCTCTTCCTGTGACAGTATTTCTGTATGTGACTTTCACTATGCACCTAAATGGCTCCAATCTTGGACCTTGTCATTGCCTGCTTGATTGTGGAAATGGTCATAGGGGTGAGGGGAAAATACAAAGTTCATATATTAGAGTAAAATACGGTTGAATCCAGTGGAAAATGGCTTCTTGGTTACAGGTGGGAAACACATCAATAAATTCACTACTTCCATGTTGGTGTCATTTCTGTCTTCTGTGTTCTACTTCCTTTTTATACCAGTATAAAAATATATGATGATTTCAGTTCACAATATAAAAACATTGTAAATACAATTAACCATATTACTTGTATTTTATGTAATTATATAAAATATGCATGAATTACATTTACATGTTTCATTATGGTTTTATAATGAAACCCATTTCATTATTTTATATATATGTACATACATTTCAATACAAATAAAGTAACAGTCAGTATGTGTTGTAGCCACAAATTTCTTTAATGGAATAGTTCTCCCCAAAATAAAATTAGCTGACGATTCACTCACCTTCAGGCTATCTGAGATGTAGAGGCGTTTATTTCATTTGGAGAGATTCCTCTACAGTGAATGGGTGCCATCAGAATGAGTGTCTAAACAGTCCATCAATTAACATCTTGTCAAATGAAAAGCTGGGTGTTTTAACTTAAACCGTTGTTTCTGGCTGAAATACCAGTTCATAATGAGAAACCAGTGGAAAAGTCAACCCCCTGTTGTCCTCTCACATCAGAATCCACCAACAGTTTTAATCCAGACAAGATGACTTTTTTTCCTGGAGGCAGCAATATTATGGATAAAGGACTTGTATTTTAATTAAAGCACTTTTGAGTTAAAAATGTGTTCACGATAGATGTATTTTTTGCAAACATGCAGCTTCACAACACGTTAACTGATAGAGTGGAGTCGTGTGGACATTTTAAATCTGTTTCGATGAAGAAACAAATTCTTCTGCATCTTGGCTGGTCTGAGGATGAGTATATTTTCATTGTGTGAGCTATTGTAACGCGTAAATACTTGTAGAACGTTCAACAACTAAGAGAAACTGAAACTGCTGCTGTGCTCTGTCATGCTGGAGGATTATGTCAGGATGAGTACCACATGAGGGAGGAGGATATCTTTCTTGTCAATGACGAGCACTTTTTGCAAGTCCTGTCTGATCCAGTGCAGGTAGGTTTGTGCCCACAGGCGACACTGTTACTGGTGACGTCTGGTAATGAACTGCTTTACTACAGGCTTACAAACCCACAGCCTAGCAGTTCTAAGCATAAACAATTTTATTTCTATAATTGATGTAGTTAAGACTTTTTAGGCCTTGTAAGTCCTTTTAGAAAGCCTGAAAGAGTATTTTTTCTCTATGTATATAATTTGTGACCCTGGACCACAAACCCGCAATAAGGGTCTATTTTTTCAAATTGAGATGTATACATCTGAATAAATAGCTGAATAAACAAGCTTTCTCTTTAGGTATGGTGTGTTAAGAGGACAATATTTGGCTGAGATATAAGAAAGCGTGCAGAAAACCTAAATATTGCCTTTAAAGATGTCCAAATGTTCTTAGCAATATACATTACTAATCAAAAAAACATTTTTATATATATATTTACAAACTAGCTTAATGAAAGCTTTACTTAATATCATGATTTTTTCATGAGAGCCACATATATGTATTATATAAATATAATGTATGTTTATATATAATATATATATATTACATATGAAACGTAGGCCTATATCGTGTATACGTGCACACATGTATACAAGTGCTTTGGTGACGCGCTTGAAATGTCATTGGTACGTCTGGCACGTTCTCTTTTTTTTTATTGGACGGCCTTGAAGAGGTTTTATATTTTCATTGGTTGAGAGAAATGGCGGAAAACTCCCATTGGCACTGTGAGGGAAATGGCATACGAGCATCAAATGCCAATTACCTCGGAATGGAAAACAATCTACACGTATCACAGTTCAAAACAAACCACGCGGACTTTATTCGTCATATCATACATGGCCTTTTATCCCTATCATTCCTGAAAGTCTCCATCGATATATATCGCAATCTAAAAATCGTCGCCTGGGGGCCGCGGCTCTGTTGCTAGGTAGATTATGTTAATATATGCAAGGCAGCCATCTCTGCAGCTACCATTCAGAGGGAAGACCCACTTCAACCTTTTCCTAAAAATGCTGAAAACTCTCGGGAAATCCACACCCGAAGCTTAAGCGCGGATTCAGGATCGTCTCTCAGTAAGTTTTACGTAAAATTCACAGGCTGTTTCCCGCTGGACGGTCGATTAGAGTGTAGATATATTTTGTCGAGTGTCTTCGCCGTGCTTTGTTGTTGTCTTAGTCCCACCCAAAATGGAGTCGTGTCGCGTCTTCCTCATTCTACTGCAGACTCTCGCGGAGCGCGCCGGGCTCATCTATGCGTGGGGAGCCAAGCGTCCCTGTCCTGCATTTCAGACCCTCCGTGAAGCTAATGTGCTCGGTTAAAAGAACACAGTAGGGCCGTTCCAGATCAAACAGGCCCTCTGCTCTCACCCCTTGTCGTTGCCGGCCACCAGCGCGGGTTTACGTCTGATAAAGCTGCTGTGGAACTGCTTTTGTGCCGCTGCGCTGCGGGTTTTGTGGTATAGTCCGACTGGAACTCCCAACCTGCGGGCTTGAGACAGGGGGGGAGAGCGCCTCACAAACAGCCCGATTGCTTCATTCGCCATTACATCTTTTATCATATCTTCATTTGTCCCAGGTTTTGAAGAAGGCCGGAGTGATAGGCGTCTGCATGTGTTTTTCTGTCAGCGCGGCTGTTGGGGATTTTCTGTCCGGCCGTGTGTCTCCTCTACCCCCGTGCAGTGATTAGACTGACCGCTCCTCCAGTGCGCGCCTGTGTTTGGGTTAAACAGCGAGCTTTCAATAAATCACAAATAATAACACAATGAACGGGTAAAATGTGTCGAGCCTGAGCTGTCATCTGTTCCGTTCACATCAGCCACCCTGTTACAAAACGTATAATGTAATTTATACAGATTAAACATGGTGTTTTTACCAAGTGCATTGGAGTACCATGTAATTTTCGTGGCATACGTTATCATTAGGGTTATGTTACCATCATTGTACCATGGCCAGGTGCTTTTTGTAAGGGAGATATTCCATTAATTTGGGATATACTGGGGGTATGCTTCTTTATATACAGGATGAACACAGACATGGCAAACCTGGGAAAACCTGGGAATTTGAAAACTGAGATTTCCAGATGTTTCCCTGAGACTATAGACTATGTCAGAATACACGCTGTTGCAAGGCAGCTTTACAGACAATCACAATGTTATTGTTTATAATATCATAATATCTTCATGCCTTTAGCAGAAGTTAGAACTGGACAGTAATATATTTTACATTTTATAACAATATATTTGACATTTCTTATATATTATGTATCGTCCTAGTGTACTGTATGAATATGGATAAAGTTGGACATATTTATATATCCAAATTTGTAAAAAGACCTTAAATATAAAGAAGCCACTCTGCCATTAAATTTGGCATGAAATGAAAATTCACCCTGCCTGTTTCCTAAATGCATATCGTAGGTCTAATATCATAGATCATTTTTTACCTCACAACTTTCAATCAAAATGTAATTACTGGATGCTCTGGTGCAGTGGCTCTTAAACCTGTCCTGGAGTACACCCAGCCCTGCACATTTTGTTTGTCTCCCTTATCTAACACACCTAAGAACCACTGCTCTGGTAGAAACAGCAGACATCTCTGGTGACGTATGCAGGACTTCTCCAGTCATTTAGTCAAAGGGAAGGACACATCCTTGTAAAGCTATATCTAGGCTGCCACATCATAAAGCTTTGTGAAGTAGGCCTATGTTCAATAGGCAGTCTTTGTTTTGTGTCCTTCATTCGGCCTGCTTTGAAGGAGTCCTTCGATCACCCACAATTCTTAATTTATGACAAATCAGTTTTATGGTTATGCAAGACAAGAACTTGATTTGTGAGGTGAAGGCATTTTATTATTATTATTATGTTAAATGGTGCATATTGCAAATCCCTGGGAGACCACGTACAGATGTCGTTTTTTATAGAAAGTCATTTAATATGATGTTATAATTCAAATTTTATCTAGTTGTGATCTAGTACTAGACCATCTCATTCTAGCGTTTAATGCTGAGAAGGCCTCACTAACATGCGTTCTTCAATTTTAACTTAAACTCACCCCTTCAAGCTCAAGTTCATCTTCCTTCTCTTTTGAGTGCCTTGTCCACACTTTAACATCCAGTCAACAACACATGCATAGAACCAAGTTCTAAATAGCTAAATTAAAACTTTTAACACATTCCCCGTACTATTCAGAGTAGTGACCTAATAATAAGGTGTTTTCATAATGGCTCATCATGCTATTTAGAGAAGTCATGGAAATAAAATCTTGAAAACCCATGCCAGTTTCTGTAATGCGTATACAGGTGGTTGATGATCGGTGGATAGGTGCAGGAGGTGTTCGGTCTCACCTCATACTGTTGCTATGGAGGCCAAGCAGGAATCCTCACCTGTGTGGAGTTCAGCATCCAATAATGACACTGGAAATACACCTCAGGTACAGCCAAACCTTTCTCTTTAGATGGGTTAGTTATGTGGAACTACTTGGTTAGCTTCGTTTTAAATTGATCAACAAAGCATTTCTACCTCTCTCTTTTTTACAACAAATGTTTTTAAACTTCTCCTTGAAGCATCCTAATTGCAAAAGGACCGTTAAGATTGTTAGTTTCGCTTAATCCTAAAATACACGGTTAGATTTTTAAAACCTGTACCAATACTAGACATCATAGACTTGCTGAGTTTTAAATATTTGCACGATGCTATGCACTAAATGGCTAAAAGATTGCAAAAAGTCTACTCCAGCTTTAAGACAAATGCATTACAATCAAACATGTTCTTCTGCAAAAGCTTCATTTTGATGAGGCCAAAAAAAAATGTATTTGGTTAAAACTATGCAGTAATTGTCATGAATATGTCGTCATATGATAATGTGTGCAGGTGCATTTTGAGACTAGTGCGGTGGCTCAGATCGTGTACAGCGGAGAGCAGTCTGACCGCGCTCAGCAGCAGGTTGTGTATGCTGCAGATGGAAGCTCCTACACCTCTGTTGAGTCTGCCGAACACACACTGGTATACATACATCCAGCCGATGGAACACAGGTGACTTCATCTACACTGTGAAGATGTGTGGATTCAATCCTTCACACAGCCAGTCAACAGGGTTACAATTCATAATTATTGCTGTAATTTAGAAGAGTGATCGATACACAAAGCAGCTTGTGGCACAATTTTGATAAGAACACTTTCCAATGACTATTATGTTACTTAAATGTGATGTTAGTTAAGCCACAGCGAGAACGTGGTCACATTCTGTATTGCTACCTGAAGCATGTGGGGAAAAGGCATTAAAAAGCAAATATTAATTTCAGGAATGAATGTTCCAGACAAAAATGTTATATGACAGTCCCAAAATTCTTCACAGTGTTTTGTATTATGATTGCTGAGCTAATTTAATTTTGTGTTTTTCTTTCTTCCTGATTTCAACTCCTTAATTATTTATTTAGTGTGTAAATAGGACATGTGTAATAAGCTGTTCAATCAGATTATATATTTTGTTATTATTGCAGAATAAACCCCTTAAAGTGTGACACAAGATCGGTCAATTATTTGGGTTTATTTTGTAATTTTTGGCTGGCGGAATGATATTTACATATGTATTCCTTCTGATTAATTATCGGAAATACTCTTTTTCGTTCCTATTCAGGCTGTGTTTACAGATCAGCCCCAAGTGGCCTACATTCAGCAAGATGGCACAACACAACAGGTAGTGTGGCGTTCCATAGCGTTATCATGTTTTTTTTTTTTTTTCATTGATGTTCACTTCTAACATTATCTGTTGCCTCTCAGGTGACCGTGTTGCTTCCCAGCGGTCAGAACATGAACACTGCAAATCTGCATGTACTGAGTAATGTAGCTGATGGCCCACAGGCGATTCTGGAACCTGTGACACAGGTGAACCTGCACTGCTAAACACATCCCGCAGGATTTTTTTGCATCGATTTGGAATTGTAGACCTCTTTTACCTCTCTGTCGAAAACGCGGTCCTAGGAGTGTTGATCTCTTTAACCCCCAGACTGAAAAACAACCCACAGCAACAGTGTAAAATCAGGCCAGTTCTGCAGGAAAACCACTGACAATATTCCAGCAACAATGCTTGACACTACATTAGTGAAATTACAATACTACTTATGTCTAAATTTCCTTTATACACGATATCATTTTCAAAATGATTTGCATATACACATATCTGCAAAAATGGGCAAAAGTGCTGAATTAAGTATGCCAGGGCAGTAGTTGGCGCTGTAAGCTTGTTAGTAAACAGTACCTGTAGGGAAGTGACGATTATATGATGAGTCTCTGCTGTTGGTTGTAATAGTGGTGAAGTAAGTCCATACTTTGCTGAAGAAGCATTAGCAAACTCTTGAGCAGCAACAACAGTACCAGAGGTGGACGAAGTACACAAATCAAGTACTTGAGTGAAAGTACAGATACATACAATAAAATATTAGTCCAGTAAAAGTAAAAGTACTCCTTTTTGAATTTTACCAGAGTGAAAGTACAAAGGTACTTGTTTTTTTATGTATTTAAGTAAAAAAAGTACTGATAGATTTATTTTGCAATTTTATATAAGCTACTTAATTTTATATAGCACATATTTTTTATAATCTTACTGCTCAAAATACCTGGGATTTTTGAAGAGCATGATGTAGTAATGTTCACTGTGAAGCTTACACTTTAGTGTACCCGAGAGAAAACCGTTTTGACCATCTAATTTTCACCAGTAAGAAAAAAGTGTTTTCAAGCTTAGGCTATTGTTTTGCAGAACGTCACAGAACGTTATATATGACATGAGAATAAGGAAAAACATTTGAAGGAAAATATTATATTTTTTTTCTTCTCAAAACCTGTCTGTGTTGTAAACATTCTTGGCCAAATACCCCCAGAGGGCATTACTTCCCACTTTGATAATTACTGTAGTTACCTGAACATTACATTATTTCTTTTTCCCCTCAGATGTAATATATCAAAAATATTTGGACATTATCTAATAATATGAATAAACATTCACATCTGTCTACTCGGCTAGTTGATCCAAACAATATAAGAAATGTATACCGTTGATAAACAATATAAAAACAGATGTAGGGCTAAATGCGTAGCATTTTAATAAAACTGCTAACGTTACAGCAGCAGGGAATATATATAAAAGTTTTTTGACCTGGAGACACTGATGTTGATGTGTCTGCATTCATTTCAGTGGGCGTGAACAAACGGACAATTTTTAACTAAATATGATTTTCAGTTAAAATAACTAATCCTAAAATTCGACATTAGTAACTTACTTTACGCATCATCAGTCGCGCACGCCAGTTGTTCTTACCTTGTGATTTCAGTTCACTGGAGACTGTTCCACCACTGAACAGTACCATATACTCCGCTGTTGTTGTGTTTGTTTGTTCGTGCCTGCCTTTAAAATCGACACGTGGTTATTTACGCAGAAACTATAACTGTGCTGTTTTCAAAAAATACATTTTTCTTGCTAAATTAGCCACTTTTCACTCTACCTTAGCAACTTTTTGATCCAAAAGCACCTTGCAACAAATTCAGCAATTTTTACAATTTGTGATTGGCAACTTTTAGCAACTTTTGATAAGTGACAATAAAAAGGCACACATTTACCATGCAAATTACTCTGAAAATGAGTTGGCAACACTGTCTGAAACACTGAAGAAATCGACTCGTGAGCTGCTCACATGAACAAAGTGCAGACACTTTGATATTTTATGTTATGCTGATAAGTGAGCTGTTCACCTGAAAGGCTTCTTAACATTGTCTTACCATGGGTGTGTTAATGTAAAAAATAAAGCATTAGTGAAGCAAGATTATTTTCCCAACAGAGCCAACTAGCTGTGACTAATGCAGCTCTTCCCAACATGCCGGAGGCCTCATCGAGTCCCCTGGGGGCCACGGATTCCACCGTGGATTCAGAGGATGAGGAAGAAGACAACGATAGCGACGATTCTGAAATGGATGACTGGGAACCCAGGACGCCCCAGCCGTTCACCCCTCAGAGCCTCTGTGAGTAGACATTTAACACTTTAGACTGTGTGGTCAAGGTCAAGGCACTTTTGAATTTGATCATGTGTTATTGTTCCTATGTGTAGGGTGTGAAGACTGTAATAATTCTAATCCTGCAACATGTGTAAAACACGGCCCTCTGCACCCTATCCTCAACCGGCCTGTGATGTCCAAGGCTCGGGCCAGTCTTCCTCTTGTCCTCTATATCGACCGCTTTCTGGGCGGAGTTTTTACGAAGAGGCGTATTCCCAAACGCACACAGTTCGGTCCTGTAGAGGGACCCCTGGTGCGACAGAGTGAACTGCAGGACACACACATACACCTGAAAGTACGGCAGTCCTGTAAACACCTGCTCTTTTAATCTAGATAGCGGTCTAGAATTGCATTTTAAATTCTCATATCGTGCTACTTTGCTTCTATGCAGTTATACATGCTTGACCCTGAAAAAGAAGGCGAGAGGGCAGAGGACCTCTGGTTTGACCTGACTGATGAAGAGCGTTGTAATTGGATGATGTTTGTTCGCCCGGCCCAGAGTCACCTAGAGCAGAACCTGGTGGCTTATCAGTATGGATCAGACATTTTTTACACCACCATTAAGAATATACAGCCCAAGCAAGAGCTTAAGGTGTGCCTAAAGGAACAGTCTTTCATCTGTATCATGAAAAAGACTGGGTCATATTGCTAAATCGCTTTTTTTTTTTATGGATTTCTACCAGTATAAATTATTAGTGAAGATTCTGTTGTAGTTTCTCGTAATGTTTTTAATTCAGTTTTATTTTTATATTGCTTTTTTCAATTAAAATGTACGTTTTGTTATAATTTTCTTTTTAAATCTGTAATTTTGTTTTTGATTTCTTTGTTATTTTAGTACTTTATCTTAAACTAAACGAAAAAATTAAAGTGTTGCCTTTTAATAAGCATTATTTTTAAGTAATGGAATTCACTTGCGGTCTTATATTCCAGGTGTGGTATGCTGCATCATATGCTGAGTTTGTCAACCAGAAAGTTCATGATGTCACAGATGAAGAGAGAAAAGGTAAATTGGTAATAATATTAGATGATTGATGATTCATTCACACTGTTATGCCAAACTATCTATTTGCTAAGAACTGTTAACTTTTTGTAACTGAAATGATTTTAGGGGTTTCAGTACAATCTACATTGTGTCCCAAAAAAGGTTTCTAAAACAAATGTTATCAAACAAACTAAACAAACAAGCAAAACACACTTTGAAAGCATCTTGACCAGTAAAATCACTCATTTGTTAAGGCAGGTTTTTATGTGTGTAAGCACATTAATTTTAAATATGCACATTAATTTCACTTAATAATATTTACAAAATATTGCATCCTCTGGAATTAAATGTAATAGAGAGTGAATGCTTAAAGCTTGTTATCACATCACTGAGGCTGATTACAGACAATAGTGAAAGCTTAAAACCAAAAATGAATCTAACAATCAAAAAACTTCCATAATGTATTTTGTTCATAAAATAAAAATAGCAGTCGTAAATTTGAATCCAAAAATCACTCTAAATTCATATAGTTTTTTTACTTCCTAATTTATTTATTTTACCAAGAACTGTACCCCTAGTATTTACATCTGACCAATGATATTATCCTGGTAATTGAAAATATGTGTCTCTTGTGGTGGTTCCTGGATCAGTTTTACGTGAGCAGGAGAAGAACTGGCCGTGTTATGAGTGCAACAGACGGTTCATGAGCTCAGAGCAGCTTCAGCAGCACTTAAACATGCACGACGACAAGCTGAACCTCATCCAAAGGTTTGAATGCACATCAGTGACTTGATTTCTCAGATGTTCATGATTATATACGCAGAAGCTGACTAATATTCTTCTATTCCAGGCCAAAGGGCCGTGGCCGAGGACGGGGCAGGAAACGATTTGGTGCTGCAAGACGACCAGGGCGACGTACGAAATTTATCTGCCCACAGACTCCTGTTGAGAGTGCTGACAAGACACAGGTACTGTAGACCTCGTTTACTCAATATCATGACATTTCAAACCTCGTTACTGATTTTCGTCCATCTTCGAAACACAAATTTTGGTCCAACGTTATTAAGTGTCCCTAATACCTTTGAACTTGCATAGTAACTAGATTTGTACGTAGTATATAACCACAGGATAAGTACACATGGGTGCATAGCTCTAATATTTGTGTAAGTACACACATGTAACAACTCACAACAAAGTTGATGGAGTTGGTGCACCACTGTAATACCAGTGTAATTACATGGTAACTCCTCAGGAACTGTCCACTTAATATAAAGTTCTGTACACCAACCACAATTTATATGTAAAGCCTAACTTACTGCCCGCTGCTGTGTAACGTCAGAGTAATTACATGCTAAATCCCTAGAAACTGTCTACTTAATATAAAGTGTAACACTTTCTTTACCAAAAAGTGATGTTAGTATGCATGTGTAGTTTTGTGTACTTACACTGTGGTTGCATACTATGTATATCTAGTTACTGTGTAAATACAAAGGTATTAGAGACACTTAATATAAAGTGGGACCCAAATGGTTAATGAAACCTGACTGATTTCTGTCCATCCACTAAAAGTCCATTCACCCAAAAATTTGATTTGATGCCTCAAAAAGTCTATAAAGACATTATAAAAGTGATTCAAAATGAATGTGACAGTTTTACATTTTACACACAAATTACATTAAAAGATAAACAGATTAAATTCAGACTTTTATTCTCATATAAACATTGATTAACTATTAAATATGGTAACTGCACCTCAAATCTGATGCAGATTGGATTTCCGATCTCTTAATAAACTTTTAAAAGTTTGAAGGTTTTGTTGGACTTTTTGTCTCTGCACGTGCTATAGGAGCTTTTAGAATCTGTAGAGAAACTACCATTTGAGGAGCGAACAGATGGAGCTCTTAATGGGCTGAAGGTGGTGGAGATGGCAGCCGAATCGATGGAGACCGAGACAGAAGAAGGGCTTGATATCCCAGCAACCCACACCGAAGCACTTCAAGAGGAGGGAGATTCTGTCACCCCACCTCCAGTCACAGAAGTCCCAGGGTCTCCCAAAGAGGACCTGTCTCAGACAAGTCCTGAAGACACCCACCTCACACCACAGGACATGAGGAGGGCGAGGAGGATCAGGGTAAGATACGGCCGTCATGAGCGACCCACAACCTCAGATCTCTGCATTGTAGTGTGTTGAGTAGGCTAGAGTTGTTTAACAGTAGCGTGTGTGTGTGGGTGTGTGTCTTTCTCTTTTGTTGCGTGCTGCACGTTCAGGTGGACTTGCAGGTAGGTCTAATGTGGGCCAGAGTGGAGTCAGAGGAAACTTCCTCCTTCAGTCAATGCAGTGTTATGACGTCACGCTACACTGACAGTCTATGACTCCCTACATCCCCATTACATCTGTCTGTATCAGTTCAGTCCTCGAGCTTCATCAACCAACAGAGTTCTAGGACAGCTGCTCCAAAAATGAACGTTCACATCATTAAATTGTAGGATACTAGACCTGGGTTGATTTGAATGATACTGATTTAGATATTCATTTAGATGAACCAATATAAATTCTTAAATCCTAAGAATTAGTTATTAAGTCTATACCGTTTTCTGTTGATGCATGAACAGAACATTGCTTTATTTTATTTGTAGCATGCAATAATCACAATAAGTTTTGTGCTTTATTACTTTTAATCTGAAACAAAGTCTTGGATTTAAATTTTGTCAGTTTTATCATAAAATTCAAACACTAAATACCATTTTTGTTGCTGAGTGTGCATGAACCCTCTTTATTTTAAATGTTCATATTTCAACAGAAAAGAGATTGGAGTAGAAACGTAATTATTTAATTAAAAAGAAAAACAGACTTGCGTACAATTTTAATGTTTGTTGATGAGTGTTGATCTGAAACTAAATAGCCATTGTGTTTAATTTGTACTGGCTATAATTTTAACCTCCGTTATCATAGTATACCTGATATCCAAATGAATTGATATCTACATCAGAATCAAATTAAATCAAATCAAGAGCTTTTGAGTGAGATGGAAATGAACTGAACTTTGAAATCTGTGTTAATGGGCTATTCCACCCCAAAATGAAAATTGTCATTAACCACTTACCCCCATGACTTTCCAAGCCAAAACTTTGTTCATCTCGGAACACAATTTAAGGTATTTTGGTTGAAAACCAGGAGGCTTTTGACTATCCCATTGACTGCCAGGTAACGAACACTGTATCTGCCATCAGTGGTTCAATCTGTATTTTATGAAGCGACAAGAATACTTTTATGCAAAGAAAATAAAAATAACAACATTTTTTCAACAGCCTTCAGTTTCTTTCTTTCATTACTGGAGCACCATTTTGGAGAATATCCACTGAATGCAAATAGTGAACGCGATTCTGTGTCAGCTGTACCATGCGGATATGTTTTCTACATGTATTTACGCTTTGATTTGAATGAAAACTGCGTAACATTATCCTTGTGGCGTGGCCGACACAGAAATGCAGGCACTCTTTGCGTTCAGTGAATATTCTTCAAAATGCCGCTACAGTGACACAGAGTGAAACAGATGAGATAAATTGTTGAATAAATGTTATTTTTATTTTCTTTGTGTACAAAAAGTATTCTCGTCGCTCCATAATGTTAAGATGATGGCAGGTGGAATATTCTGATGATGTCTTTTTTTCCGGACCTTGACAGTGTTCATTGCTTGGCAGTCAATGGGACAGTCACAAGCCACATGATTTCAATCCAAAATATCTTAAATTGTGTTCTGAGGATGAACAAAGCTTGTATGGGTTTGGAAAGTCATGGGAGTAGGGGTGTGCGATATTGACAAAAAAAAAAATCTCAACATTTTCTGTGAGTTATTGTGCTGGTACCTTAAGGACTGCCGTGGACGTCTGACATCTGAGTTTTTGATAGTCATCACGTTCTGTGTGGAGGTTAGTTCACACTGATAGAAATTAATCTTCTCCAATAAATTTTAACTGAGTTATACATTTTATGGGCATCACCTTTTATAAAGTCTGATTTAAACAGTTGATTCAATCAGGAAGGAACCCCCGTCATGTTGCTCAGAGATGCAAAATAACGCTGTGGCTGTGTTCGTAATTATTTTTTGTTTTTATATAGCACAAAAAACAGGAAATATGATGTCTAAAACGTAAGTCTTCTGGTTTGTGAAACTGTTGTAAAAAAAAATCTATACCCTATTTGTAAACATGGTCATTTTTGGAGAAAAAACGGCACTCTTCATGTGAAATTGATTAACTAGGCTATATGAGGTGGTATACAAAAATACATTTTCTGCCCCCATGTTTTGAATATGTGATCAATTTAAGGGCATTTCATTAGACTATGCATGTGCTCTGTAGAGGTGATTTGAATGTTATTTGCAAAATACTTGATAATGTCAATCGCATATCGTTAAAACAACAATTTCGATATGATCGCAGACGATATATATTGCACACCCCTACATGAGTAACCCTTTAAAACATTACCTAGTGCTTACTATTGTGCTTCAAAAATGACAAGAACACTGTAATAGTGGTTCACACCACAATTCACCAAAGCAAAAACTCTATAAATTAACGTTTATAAGCAAAGAAATTTAAGATGTCTGTGAATATTAGTATTAATATTGGCAATGTAAACCATTCTGCTAAACGTCTTTTAGTCTTTTGGGTTTGGAACGATATGAAGGAGAATATAAATAATGACAGAATGTTCATTTTTGTGTGAACTAGCTACAACTGAAAGCATGCGGACAAATCGGCTTGTTTCAGCCGCCACCTCTGTGACGTACAGACCATACGAGTGCATTGTGTCATTGCTCACAAATCATAGGAATTCACTGTAATCTAAGAAAGTCCTCATCATCCTTTTGGTTTGTTCACCTGGTCGTCTTCTCATTTCAAAAGTATCCATTCCTCCATGCTTTCTCTCTTCCCTTACCCAGAATGCCGCTCTCCAGCATCTATTCATCCGTAAGTCCTTTCGACCCTTTAAATGTTCTCAGTGCGGAAAAGCCTTTCGAGATAAAGACAAGCTGGACCAGCACATGCGGTACCACGGGCGGGACGGCTGCCGTCACATGTGCCATCAGTGCGGTAAGGGCTTCCTGACAAACACTGCGCTCGAGGATCACCTGCAGCTGCACTCCGATCAGCGCACCTACTCCTGCCTCTTCTGCGCTGAGTCCTATGACAGATTGGATCTGCTCAAAATGCATGTGGGGGTTCATCTGGTCAACGGCTGCTTTTCTTGTCCTTCCTGCAAGAAGACCTTCGCAGACTTCATACAGGTGTGATGTGCTAACAAACAGATGTGCACAAAACTACAAAAAGAGATTTAGCATGACATGACTTGCTTACTGCAGTAAATAGGTGCCGTCAGAATGAGAATTCAAAGAGCTGATAAAAACTTCAGTTATCCACAAGTAATCCACACCAGCCCATCAATCAACGTTTTTTTGTTAAAAGCTGCTTGTTTGTAAGAAATAAAGCCATCATTACGACATCATTTAACCATACCCATAATCCATAATAACACTTACACCTGACAAAAAGACCATCTCCTGATGGCCTAGAGTGGTGTGGATTACTTGTGGATTTTTGTGATGTCTTTAGCAGTTGTTTTGAACTCTCATACTGACGGCACCCATTCACTGCAGAGGATCCATTGGTGAGCGAGTGATGTAAAGCGAAGTACATAAAAACTAAACATGACTGTTTTCAGGGGGGGGGGGAAGGAAATCAAAAGTGAGATGATCGTTCTAATATCTGCTTGCATGGCGGTATTGTTGTGTTTAATCATGTGTGATTTAACCAGTCATGCATCCGTTTTGTGCAGGTTAAGAAACATGTGAGAAGTTTCCACTCAGAGAAGATCTTCCAGTGTACAGAGTGTGATAAAGCCTTTTGCAGGCCTGATAAACTACGACTCCACATGCTTCGCCACTCTGACCGCAAGGACTTCCTGTGCTCCACCTGTGGAAAACAGTTTAAGGTGATTCACATATGTCCAGATGAATATCATTCATGCATAAATGTATACACAAATAAATATAGTGCTTTGTGATGTTTATGCATTAATGAAATCCAAATCCATTTGTTGCATTTATAGTTAAGACATGAACCCTACCTTACAATGTGTCTGTGTGTTTAATAACGTTTCATTCATTTTATTGTGTGTTATTTCTTCTTTGTTGGCCAGAGGAAGGATAAACTACGGGAGCACATGCAGAGGATGCACAACCCTGAACGCGAGGCTAAAAAGGCGGACCGCATCCATCGCACCAAAGCTCTGAAACAGAAGGAGCCCACTACTGACTTTGAGAGCTTCATGTTTAAATGCAGACTCTGTATGATGGGCTTCAGGAGACGAGGGATGCTGGTATTTACATTTGTTTATTTTGTTTGTCTGTTACCTTTTTTGCGGTTTCTTAGGCTTTTTAAAATTGGTGTTTTTTTAAAATCATAGGCCACTTGTTGAATCTTACTGTACTGTCCACAGGTGAATCACCTTTCTAAACGACATCCTGAGATGCGATTGGAGGAGGTTCCTGAGCTGACGCTGCCTATCATTAAACCCAACAGAGATTACTTCTGCCAGTACTGTGATAAGGTCTGGACTTTCTCAGTGCATAAATGTTCTACTGGGGTTGTTCATGATAGAGCTCATGCCAATGCAGTCTTACCACCTTCTTTGGATCTGCACATTTTAACGACCCTCTAGTCTTCACATGGGCTGCAGTTAAAGCTGACTCATAGAAAGACAATAACAGTGTTTCCTAGAGCCAAGAGATTTGAGACTCTCCTGAAAATAGATCTGCCACTTGGCTCTTCCTGCATAGTGCATTCATGTCAACAGGTTCTCTCTTAAAGTTCATCTTGAAAAAGAGATTTTTATGCAAACTTTTATACAAATTTAATAGTATAAGGTACCCATAGTAATGGAAAACCTGGAAATATCAGTTGATTATTGTGTTTTGAGAAAAAAAGTAAACTTCCAGTCCTGGTTGTGGAAACACACACGCACACACACAGAAGTGTCTTATGCTCATCAAGGGCGCATTTATTTGATATTTGAAAATTTAAATATTGTCAAATATTATTGCAATTTAAAATAATTGTTTTAACATACTTAATAATGTATTCCTGTGATGCAAAGTGAATTTTTTTCAGCCATTACACCAGTCTTCAATGTCACATGATCCTTCATAGATCAAATAGGCTGAGATAATTTCAGTGTTTTAGTGTGTGTGTGTATATATATTGTATATATA
>JAUCMR010000043.1:9028199-9038866 GCA_032357425.1 Enteromius argenteus | reverse complement strand
ATAATTATAATATTTTTATATTTATATACTAAAATTATTATTATTATTTTATTTTTTTCAGGATTCTTTTATGAATAAAATGTTAAAGAACAACATTTATTAAAAACAGTATACACTAAAAAAGAAAGTGGAGACCCCAAATTTCTGAACAGTAAAGAAATTAATACTTTTATTTAGTAAGGATGTGTTAAAATGATAAAGAAGTGATTTTGAAACTTAAATTGTTCGAAAAGATTTTTTATTATAAATAAACGTTCTTTTAAAATTTTATATCCGTCAAAAAATCCTGACAAAAAGTACCACAGCTTCCAAAAAATATACATTTTTATAGAAGTCTCCGAATTAACATAAAATGTCTTATTGATCCCATACTTCTGAACAGTACACACACATACATTTATATCATGCAATTAAAAACAACTGTAGAAGTTGTGAAAATTCATCCATGACATTTATTATTATTACTGTTTTATTATCCCCACAAAAATTGTGATTGTATTTATTAATCATGTTATGTTACTGTTTTATCTTCACCTTTTTCCTTTACTTGTTCAGGTGTATAAAAGTGCCAGTAAGAGGAAGGCCCACATTTTGAAGAACCACCCAGGAGCAGAATTGCCCCCCAGCATCCGGAAGCTACGTCCAGCTGGGCCGGGAGAGCCTGACCCTATGCTGAGCACACACACGCAGCTGACCGGCACCATCGCCACTGCACCGGTGTGCTGCCCGCACTGTGCCAAACAGTACAGCAGCAAGGTACTGTACACTCATTAATGACACGGTTTGTGATAATCTATATGGATTTATGTGTCCTAACATATGCCTATCTTTGTTTTTAGACAAAGATGGTCCAGCACATCCGTAAGAAGCATCCAGAGTATCAGTACAACAGCAGTAGCAGCATCCAGGCACCGCTGGCCACTACCGTCATCAGCAGCACTCCTGCTGTCATCACAACAGACGGCGCTACTGCAGAAGCTGTGGTGGTGAGCAAATACACTCAAAACACTTCATTCAACAACATGAAATCATACAAATTTATCAGGTCTCAATGGGCTCATTGGACAATGTAGTTCTAAAGAAAAGGTTTTTGGCTGAATTCTATTGAATGCTTTTATTTGTTTTATTTTGTGTTGTCTTTAAAGAGGTATTAGTAAAGTGTTACTGGTAAATGAAGTGTCACGTCAGGTAACAACCCAGTGTTCATCAGTTTCTGTCTTCCTCCTAGACGACCGATCTGTTGACCCAAGCCATGACGGAGCTATCCCAGACCCTGACCACAGACTACCGCACAGCACAAGGGGATTTCCAGAGGATCCAGTACATCCCAGTGTCTCAGCCAGGAGGAGGCCTGTCACAGCCACAGCACATACAGCTGCAGGTGGTGCAGGTGGCCCCGGTACAGACACACTCATTCACACTTGCTTCTTTGCTCTTTATTATTTTTTTAAAATGTAATTTATTCCCGTGATAGCAAAGCAGAATTTCTTGGATTTCTGAAAACTCATGTGACATTCTAATATGCTGATTTGGCATTCATCAACATCTCATTTTCTCTGCTGATGTTAATAATAGTAAAAATAATAAATATTCGGTAACACTTTATTTCGATAATCCACTTCAGACATTCTTCTATCATTTAGTAGCTTTGCAACTACATGTCAATTAGCAGTCATTAGAGTATTAGTAGACTGTCTGCTTAATAGCTTTTAATCCTTTTTTTTTTTTTTGATGGCTCCACAACAACATACTGACTATCAGAAACTTTGCAAGTATATGTCAACATATTCCATTAACCCTAAACCTACCCTAACAGTCTCCTCTGAGAGTTAGTAGACATGTAGTTGCAAATTAATGAGACTTAGTTCACATGTTGTTGACATGTAGTTACAGAGTAACTATGTTAGTAGAACATCTGAAGTGGACTATCGAAAGAAAGTCTAACCAAATATTCATTATATATTCATTCTTTTATTCATTAAGGATGCTTGAAATGGATCTGAAGTGACAGTATTTTTCTTTTGAATGCTGTTCAAGTACTGTGTCCATATGCAGTATATACACATTGTTTCAATTTTGCACACTTGTGTACATAATCAGTTCATTTATAGTGCTTCTCTACATTTACGATGAGTTTTAGACTGATTTGATGAGTGAGTGTTATGTCTGTTTGTCCCTGCAGGCATCCTCTCCTCACTCTCAGCACTCTACAGTAGATGTGAGTCAGTTACACGACCCTCACAGTTACAGTCAGCACTCTATTCAGGTTCAGCACATCCAGGTGGCTGAGCCCACGGGGACAGTGCAGGCCAATGCACAGGTGAGCAGCTGACTTCTATAGGATATGCATGCTGTGTAGGTCTGCATAGTATTTTGATCTCATATCACAATGTAGCTTAGTGGATTTCATTTTATTATGATGGTTCCTTTAACATATGCTGTTAAAGGTATAGATCACCTAAAAATGAAAATGATCTTGTCTTTTACTCACCTTCGAAGCATCGTAGGTGTATGTGATTTTCTTCTTTCAGACGAATACCATCAGAGTTATAATAAAAATTGTCCAGACCCCTCCAAGCCTTTGAATGGGTGTAAATGGGCCGTTACACTTCAGAAGACGTGAAATAGCGTGTGCGTATTCTTAATAAAATGCCCCTCACCAGTGGGTGTCGTAGGACACGCGCACGCCTCTGGGAAATGTAGTTTCAAAGGATACAACGTTTCCTTACTTTAGCAAAGGAAAACCAGTCTCTTCTTGACTTATATCGGAACCCTCCTACATTTTTCTTTACAAATCCTCGGTTTGTGTTTCTTATTCATGACTTTTGTGTTTTGTTTTGTTTTACATGCATGTTATTTTACGCCTTCTAAAATGTAATGGCTATCACCCGTTTAAACCCATTCAAATGCTTGGAGGGGTCTGGACAATTTTTATTATAACTCTGATTGGATTCTTCTGAATGAAGAAAGTCACATACACCTAGGATGCTTCAAAGGTGAATAAAAGACAGGATAATGAAATTTTTGAGTGAACTATCCCTTTAAAGGGAAGTAACATTTACACCTACATATATGCTGACTCTCATTAGAGTGTGAGTAGAGTATTAGTAGACTGTTAGGGTTAGATTAAGTCATTAGAATGTCTGTTGGGATGAAAATAAAGATATAAAGAAAATAAAGAGTTAGCAGATATTAATCAGACAGACTACTAATACTCTAAAGAGAGTTTGTTGACGTGTAGGTGTTGACTTGTGGTCGACAGAATGTTCAAAAGGGATCATCAAAATAAATGTTACAGCTTAGTGTGATTTTATTTAATTTTAAATACTAAAAATTCAAAAATGGTTTTGAAAAAAGTTAAGTTTAAAATTGTGGTGAAATACATTTTGTAGAAGAATTGCACCAAATTGTAAGCGTATACACACAAAGACCAAATTTGTGGTCCACAGTGTTATATTATGATGATCTTTAGTGATTCCATCATTTTTTTTTAATAATTCAACCAATATAAAATATTTGAATAATTTTGGTTTGAAATTTTTTTTTTTTAGTTAATTGGGATCAGTCTTATCAATACTACCCCTTTTAACACGTTTTCTATCATCCAATCAGGTTTCAGCTCAGCCTCTTAGTCCCTCCTCTCAACAAGCGGCTCAGGAGCTTAACACCACCCAGCTGACCCCTGTGACCCTTTCTCAGGGCCAGACTCTACAGACGTCCACCAATCAGACACAAGGTGCTGCACAGCATGCATACCTACCCAGCAACTGGAGCTACAGGAGTTATCGTAAGCATCTTCGGCAAAAGCTTCTGTAATAGATATTTATTGTCAGACTAACCTGTGTTTACACAGAAAACATAACGGCAGCATTGTTTTCCCCTCCTTTTTTTTCTGTAAGCATCTGAGATTCAAATGATGGCTCTTCCTCATACTCAGTATGTGATAGCAGAGGCCAGCACCCCCGTCACTGCTGCCGTCAACAGCAGTCAGGTCAAAACGGTGAGTGGAAGAACTACCTGGCTTCCACAAGTTTCAGTGTTTTTGTTTTTATATTGCAATGCAATTATGTTTTGGTTTCTTGTGCATTGCAGACACATTATGTGATCTCAGAAGGACAGACAGAGCTGGATGGTAAGCAGGCTAGTGTCCCGTCCACCGCAGCACAGGTTCACCCCGACCCACTGGAGCAGCCGGCCGTCAGTCAGCAGACTACCACACAGTACATCATCACCACCACCACCAATGGGACCGGGGCCAGTGAAGTTCACATCACCAAACCCTGACCCTCAGTCACACCTGAAGAAACGGATTCGTCATCTTCAGCTGCAGAGCTACTTTAAATGAACAGATTCCTGATTTATTTTTTTGAAGAGTTAAATGAACTGAAATAGTGAAGATGTTTTTGTATGAAATAATAAGAACACTGGAGTGGTTAACTGTGTTTCTCTAGACACTCAAAAAGACCTAATTGTGTATGTTTTCAGGAACTATCATGACTTTTAACCTGTGCCATCCTGCCTTTTATTTTTTTGGTCTAACCCTCACCCCTTTTTATTTTTTTATTCAGTAAAGTATTGAAAGATTCAGCTTTTGCTTGCTTGAGTAAGACTGATGAGAGACCTTTAAAAGGATTTTTTTTCTTTTTGTTTCCCCACAGTAAAAGGGGTCAAGTGCCGTGGATCCTCACTTTTACTGGATTTTGTTTAAATATATTGTGAAGTAAAATTTGGCATAGCTGCAAAGTAAAAATACTGCCTCGATGAGCAGGTGGATCTTTTAAAAGATTTTTTTTACCCTAAAATCCAAAGAGAGAATTATAATTTGCAGAGAGAATGTGAAGCTTTGTGACTTAATTTTTGTGATTATTAAGCGTTACAATTAAAATTTGCTTGATTGTCATGAACATAATTTCATCATGCAAAAATATTAATATTCCTAAAACAAAAACTGAGTTTCAGTTTTGTGATACAAAATGTAATGTATTTTTCTGTGGTATTGAAGTGGAATATGACCTTGACATTTCATTTCCAGAATCTAGCAACAATCTCAAAATTGCGTTATTTTGATAAAGCAAAACTTCCCAGATCAGATCATCCATGCCTACATCAGCTTCCTTGCAAAAGAAAGTAACCCCCCCCCCCCAATTAATGCTTTTACTTAATATATTAACTATAAAATATTAAAATATTGTCCACTGAAGGAGTCACTAGCCAGAACGAGGTTTAGAAGAAGGTTGAACGCTTCATACCCCACAAAAATCCTTCTTAAAATGTCTTAAGTTATCTGAGTCCTCATATTATTCTATGTACTATCTGTTGAAATGACTGGAAGAACTTGTGTATTTCATGTAGCTTGCGTTTCTGGACATACTAGTATTTATTTGGGGTTTGCACATCCATCAGTGGAGCACTGCTGCAACTTTATAACCTGAGAAAGGGAAATGTATCCAGCATACATTATTTATACTGAGACAACTTGTACAATGTAAAAAAAAAAAATCTGTATCTGTACGATAAGTATTGTAATTATTGGCGGTTTATGTACAGTAATGGGCCTCAGTGTCTCTGGGTTGTGTCTCCTGTTGTTCCTAGTGATGGGAAATAAACGTCCTTTTGTATACTTCATTGTCTTTATTGTCTGTCAGTCCTCAAATCCCTTATCTTGGCTGTAACATAAAACTCCTGCCAGTCGCTGAATAGTCAGAGGCCATCCAAGCCTACAGCTGGGCAGAGTCTATGACTGTACCCAGAAAGACCGTTTGCTGTCTGGGTGACAAATGACTACTGAAGGTTGATCTGCAACCTGAGTCACTCTAAGTGGCTGAGGAACTCTAATTCCCATTCTGATCTGGCCAGTACCTACCAGTTGTTGAGTTAATTCAATACACAGATTCTCATCTGCCTGAGAGGAAAGAACCATATGCTCTTTGTAAAAGTGTGAGGGGCCAGAGAGAGTCCAAACGGTACCACATACTAATAGGCCACTCCCTCGAATGTGAATCTTTAGAACGCTCTGTGATGAGAGGCTGTGTGGGCCTTTCAGATCCACCATCAGAATCCAGTCCTAGTGACAAATGTGTGTGAGGAGAATCTCTTTCAAACTTAACATCTTAAACAGCTGACGCAGGAGCGATTCAGGTACTGCGTCTGCAGGACATGACCCACTGGAAGCAAAACTCCATTTCTCAGAACTGCTTGAAGGGATGGTTGAGTGTGAATTCTGGCAGAGTCGAGAACCGATCCCCACCTTTTCCTTTCTGCTGGATCAGGATGGCTTTGGGGGCTCAGGGTCCAATGCTACTCGAGGGCAGAGACCTTGGCGCTTTGGGAACAGAAGCTGCTTTGCCATCTGGAGAAGATTCTGATGAAATGGCGCTGTGTGCCCACTTATATAGAGGTCGGCTCCGCCCCTTCTGGTGGGCTAAAGCACCATTGGTTTGTGCAGCTACACAAATGTGAACAAATCAGGCTCAGTACAGATTAAAACAAGAGTTTCCACATACACAATGTTTGAAAGGGAACTGATAATATGTGCTGTTACAATATAAACATTCAGAACAGTTTTGTCCCATTTTGTCCTTCTTGAGTGCATTGATTTTAAAAGTTGCTGTATATGTACAGTATATGACGCACTACGTGAGCTGTTGTGTATGTATTTGAGGAGGGAGTGGTGCAGCTGGCACAGGTGATTCGGGCAGTGCCTGACTTCCTCACCATACCACATTCCGCACATGCTCTTCTTACAAACCAAGGAAAACAATAAACATAAGTGTTTGATGAATTAAACCTGTTGGACCAACTGGTACAACTAGAAAATCCAGTAGTCAGTCTCCACGGCATGGACTGAGGAGCCCAAACACTTCCCACAGGGCGTCCATGAGGATACATGCCTCAGCTGAGCGCGGGACATGTGCGGAGCTGCTGGGAGTGGAGCGGGACTCAGGGCCAAAAAGGAGGTGATGGAGCAGTGGAGGAGAAACAGATGATCAGCCGAGAGCTGGAGAAGAGAGCTGGGCGAGAGTGGATACAGATGAGGTGGGTGTTTGGTGTGCTGAGAGTGGGTTAACCCTTGTGAAATATAGTGTACTTAATTGTGTTGAATGTGCACTTGTGATTTACTTCCAATCTTAAAGGTATTTTTCTGAAGTGAACTTATAATATACGTCAAGATAGCAGTACACTTTTAAGATAAGAATTTTGTAAAAAAGAGTTTACTCTAAAGTACATGACTTTAATATTTTGTTGTGCTTTACACATATTTTGATTCACTGATACTTAAGTAGTACTGTGTTTGATATGAAAGTATTTGAAATGTTTTGCAACTTCAGCATTGCAAATGTGTATTTACGAATATTTCTAAATACACGACATACAAGTTCAAATGAAAATGACATTAGTTACATTTTAGTGTAGCATAAAGTCTTGTCAGTACATTCTACAGTACACTTTATATTTCAGAGACAATAGAGGTATGAAATTATATATGAGCACACATATATATATATAGAATCATTCTCAGAACTTCTCCGCTACTTTAGGAACATTCTCAGAACTGGCTAGCACTCTAACAAGGTTCTTTCAAAGTTATAAACAATCATTCTTCCACTAACATTAATAGTTACAGCTTCTTTCATTGTCAGACTGCACTGGAGAAACTGGCCGAGATGGAGTCCATGTCTGGCTCTGATGTGCTTGGTTGTTCTGGAGGAGTCTCCTCTGCACCCCTCCGTGGGTCTGACTGAAGCTGCGGGTCGACTGCTCCTTGCTGGGCTGCTGTGTGCTGCCATGTGTCTCTGTGCTTCAGCTTTCCAGTTCCGGCTCTGTTATAAACAGAAAGTCAAGCAGGTCTGTCTACTATTATGCTGAAATCTAGATGAATTTAAAATGAGCTTTCAAATATGTTTCAGAACAGTAGTGTTTTCAGTTTCACACCCTCTGCCAGCTTGTCAGTGTCTACTAATGACACTTAAGCAAATATTAATGTATTGTTGTGTGTGATTTTCTCAGCATCTCCCATGCAATGGTGAAGTGATAGTGAGACAAACTGCTGAAAACCAGCAAGCCAGGTGAGAGAGACCAAATCCTGCAAATATACCAAATACTAAAATTCTCTTGTTCACATAATTGCACATTTAATAACACTCCTGCTGTGTTGAAAATATGACTACTTTCTTTCTTTCTTTGATTTCCATGCCGTTCACCAAATATCTCACTATGAAAAACACTTTAGTCTTGTTTTACCATAAAACCTTGATAGCAGCTTGCCAGAGACTAAAACAAAATCCTTAAATTTCTTAAATTTCACAAGCACAATTTCCTGAAGATTCTTTGCTGTTTTTCAAAGTATTGATTTTTGGCAAATGACATTGGCCAACTAACACCATTTAACACCCCTAACACCATATTCCTATAGCCTTTCCAAAACACATCTAAGTGTGGAAACTTGCATGTGCACCCATGAACCTAAATAATAAAAAGTGATAACGTTTCAAGAATAAATAAATTAACCAACATTTCAAGCATTTGAAGTAAAAATCGAATGTGGATCAAACAGAATAGTAGGGGACTGTTCCGGGTTCAGTATGAGTTTAAGTGGTAAAATAAGGCCCTTTAAGTTAAGACACAAACTAACAATGATCAGTATGTTTGTTACAGTATTTATTAATCTGTCAACTTTAGTTTAAAAAATACAACTATTCATTGAAAATTTATGTTAGTTCAGGTACATTAAATATTATCAGTGGATACAACTTTCTTTTTTTAGATTTTGCAGTCTCATGGCAATTCGTACATATTTTACGAGGTGGCTAATTCGTATGAATTTGTACGAATTATCTACACCTAACCCTGCCCCTAAATCTACCCGTCACTGGGGTTTAGATAAATAGTAAAAAATCGTACGAGTGAGGTCATACAAATTTTCCACCTCGTACGAATACATACGAATTGGTCGTGAGACTGTGTTGAGCATACAAAAATCTTCCTGGTACTGACTGGAATTCAGCACAGTTTTGTTGTGTTATAGATTGGTCCAGGTATGTCGTCAAAACCCAAAAGACTAATTCGCTGCTGATTCCTTCAAGATTTCGGGGAGTTTTCAAAATAAAGCCTATGGGAAACATAACTTGACAATACTTTGACTTTTTTTTCTACATAAACTGCAAACACACACCTTGAACTGTCTTATCTTAAAAACCATCTTATCTTAAAACCCCGTAGGAAAATCTTGACCGAAACCAGCAGTGAATGGAGTCTACCAGGTTCTGACCTCATACCTCCGCCACTCTAAACTTGGTTAAAAACATTAGTTTCTTTTTTCATATTTCTCTCAGTATAAATCCACAGCCGGATGCAGGTCATCTTGAATCAATGATCAATGTTCTAGCAGATGGTTTAGCGGTATCCCTGCTCCACGAGCTCCTGCCGGACCCCAGCGAGACACACATACGAGGCCTCCTCACTAGACTAGAGGTGCGTCGGTCAGAATGAACAAGGTCATATAGAATGTGTCAGCAGTCATTATGCTGTCAAGGCGAGCTCATTTCATATATTGTCATTTTCATGTCAAATTATGTTGCTGTTGGAAACAGAACGCTCTTGTTAATCCTGCTGAACAGGAATTGTTTGTAAATACCAAGAATTTTTGTCTTTTTGCATTCAGGCAGTGTCTCGGACTCTCCACAGGAAGAGTTATGAGGAAAAGGAGAACTGTGCACTTCAAGACAGATATAATCATATACGCTCTTACCTGAAGGACAGGTGAGATGAACTAGATGAACACATATGACAAATATTTACCCATTGTCACAAACTGTTCAGGCTTCTAAGTGTGTGGTTGTTTCTAAGTTTGAACTCCACCTAAATTGTTTCGCACCGAGTCTGGTGTCATGTATATTGTCATGTGAAGAGACGTCTCTCACGCTCTGCCTCTCAATATTCAGTTTCATTTTAATGTTCATGACAAATAACTGTGGCCTCGTATTGTCAGTGCTTATGACTAGGGACAAAAGTTCAGACATGCCTATTCATTTTTAATTGTAAAGTCACAGAAACTGTCAAAAACAAAAAAGGAATTAGTGTGACCAAAAATCTTACTCAAATCAAAACTGCTTTATACTTTGATTTCTTTAGATGTCAGTTTTGTTAATTCTCTAAAAAAGCATAATGCGGTGCATCCTGGGATGATTTTGGCAGCACTGAAGGAGTTCTTATGTATGCCAGATATTTAATATCCAAATTGTCAAGACATCAAGAAAATTTAAGGCCATCCACTAATCTGAAAGCTGAATGAACTAGTTTGACTGCTCTTTCAGCTCAAAAACGTATATGTTAAAACAACTGCATCCCACAGAAAAAACATTTAGATAACAAAAAAGATACAAAATTTGAAGGCAGCGAGTTAACAAAGTTTTTTAAGTTGACTCAACTAAATGTTTTTTACAGTGTACGCAGTTTATAATTCTCACAAAACAAATTTCATGCCTAAATCATTATATTTCAAAAAGTTTTAGGATTATGACAGAAGTGTACATAAATCAGGCAAGTTACGTGTGGTAATATATTTAGTTAGTAGTCAGTTTAGTTAAAGTGTCAGTAACACTTTATTTTGATGGTCCCTTTTGAACAATCTGTTGACAATAAGTAGCTTTGCACCTACATGTCAACTA
>JAUCMR010000043.1:8996450-9008503 GCA_032357425.1 Enteromius argenteus | reverse complement strand
TAAAAGACCCCAGTCCCCAACAGGTCAGTTTAATAGCATTTTTGGGCAAACAACACTAAAATGCCTGAATTTTGATCTGTAACTTAATGTTGAGCCAATATAACATCATTTCCTTCCTAAGGCCTTGGTCTTTGATGGCACTTTGAGATATGGACCAATCCGATGGAGCGTCTGCTGCTTAGATAAACGAGAAACTCTGAGGAAATGTAAAATCATTCATTTTTATGATGGAGTGCTCTGTGAGATCCACTCAAGGACGAGATCTCCGTGAATAGTTTTCCAAATGTTCGGTGTGCTGTATGCCCATACGCTCATAGCCATGAGCAGCTTAGTTTGTATTAGATACCATTCGATTTTGAGCAGAATAATTTGGCTGCTGGAGAATAATCATGTTGGAGCCTTGTTTTATTGAGCTCATAAAAGAGAAGAGCCTAATGCCAAATGATAATAAGTTATTACTGGTAAACTTTAAATAACAGACGTGTTATTTTAACGTGTGTTGGACAGCCTGAAAGTCTTATCAAAGTATTCTTGGATGTTGGGTAAGGACAGATGCATGACACAGCACAATGGAAGCATTTAATGGTCATCAGCATCACAAATCCTTGAAAGTTTTTCATATTTGTATATTTCATATTAATAACACTATTTGTTGTATTATATTAGCTTTGCATCAAATGACAAAAACTAGTTAGCACTAACATGAGGGTGTTTCTAATGCAGAGGTAAATTTGACATCGTTCTCATTTCTGACCACAAAACACACTAAAATTCTATCTGAACATGTTTAAATCTTAGACACCAGGAGAAACAAACAAATTGAAGACCATACAATTCTCACACATTTTTGTGGGTTAAGTGCTGAGTGAAACTGAAGAGTGAGGATTGTTTAGTGATTTTGACAGTGAAGTATCAGCAAATTTTCACGTCCTCTGATGGATAGCCAGGTGTGTGATCTCAGCACACCCATAAAACCCAGCATCAGAACAAAGAAACAGCATCTCATTTGCTTGTTGATACTGGAGGATGACACTGAAGTAAGTAAAAAATGAGTAAAAACTTAGCTGGCTGTTGATTGAAATTGATTTTGCCCTGTCTTAGTCAGGTAATTGATGTGTGTTTTCTTGATCAGGTGTCTGCGAAACATCTTCAACTAGACTAATGAAGACCTGAAAGGTTTATACATTGCAAGTAGGGTGCACTTCTTCTCTAATGCACTCCTCAGCAATACGGGCATTTTTAACATTTCCTCAATTTATAAAATGTATTTAATCAGGGGAATTTCAAATAAAAAATCTGCACCAACACATATAAATCAACTTGTAGAGTGATTAAGGTGATCAGATCTTTAATTCAAGATATGTTTAGAAAAAACTTTTTATAACTTTTTATACTTCATTTGGGTGCCAGATAATAACATGGACATGGTTCTCATGTTTTTTAAAACTAGAAATATTCAATGTAGTCTCTAATGATTAAAATATTACCACTTAACCCACATCTATAATTTAAGATCATAGCCTATATGAAATATAATTGAATAATAACTATAACAAAAATTTAAAACTAGGCGAAGGTGGATAAATTTTTTTACATTTCATACTTCTGTGATACCATTCTATTGTTTGCAAGCCCTCTCACTCTATCGTTTGTTAGGGTAAGATTTAAATTCAGTTCAACTTTACAACTAATTTCTTTAGATTTAAGGACAGAAACGGTTAATTATTAACCATTAATTGTTGAGATTTTTGTCTGTAGAAGAGATCTGATCTGATCATCATCCAGTCTGTCTGGAATGACATGAAGAAACAGAACAAACTGAGACAGACTAAATCCAGAAGAACTTTGGCAACGTCTCCAAGATGTTTCAAGAAACCTACTTGCAAAGTTACATTAGAGTTAAGAGTCTTGGGCACTTGTGTAAAATGCTAAAATGAGGATGCAATGTGATAAGATTTTCTTCATCAATTAACTTCTATTAACTACATTAAATCAACATTTTGTGACCATCATTTGTGTTTAAAGCAGCTTGGCACGCTTGAGCATCGTTTCTCAGGTTTCTTGAAGCATCTTCTTCAAGCACTTCAAGATCAGTTCTTCTGTATGTAGTCTGTCTCAGTTTGTTCTGTTTCTTCATGTCATTACGGACAGACTGGATAATTATGAGATCAGTGTGTGGAGCACTGGTTGTTGACAAAATTTTCACCGGAAAGGTAGTAATGTGATATTCTCTACTGGCACACTACAGCAAAAGATAGAAATAACTGACTTAAAATGCATTTTAGCTGGGAAAATATTATCATTTTGGCCACCAGTGTATAATACTGTATTTATTTATGTTTTGTTTCTGGTCACCACATAAGACCACCTCAGTCCACTCTTCAGCTTTGCAATGCTACAGAGGATCCCCCGGAGCACTGTGCCTGTGCTGCCCCTCTAACAGCGCCCTCCAAGGGTTCCTGCAAAACTTGCACCAGTATCAGTCTGTCTTGTGCATTCCCAGAAAAGTTATTTTACATTTTTATATATTATGTATTATATATATAAAAATGCATTTTACTTATTTAATACATTTTCACAGTGCTATCTAAAGTCTAAATTAATTACATGAAGATCAATCATTTTTAACTTATATTGATGCATCTCTGCCTACACAATAGCTTTGCCCAGTGATCTCTCCCTAACATTTTTGGCTTGTTTTTATTCATTGACCAAAACGTGCATAGTTTTTTGGTCAGTTTTTGTCATTATTTTTAAATTATCATCTTGTTTCTGTCAGTGAAAAAAAAGTTGTTGCACTTAATAATATTGAGTACATTTTAAAACAGTGAAATCAACTAAATATAATACTATAAATATAAGTAGAAATTTTGAAAATAAACCATAACGCAGACGTTTTTCCTCTAAACCTTTATAAAATACTCAACTGGTTTTAATACTTTCCCAGTTCTTAACACAGCATACATTCATTCAGTACTATTTAAACTTGTTTAAATTAAGTTTAACAAATATTTTTGAATTAGAAATGGAATTTCTATTTAATTTAAGGTATCTCGTTTCCACTCATGTTCAGCGGTGGAACTGCAAACCTCAGACCCGTACTGTAAAAAATCAGAAGTTGAGAAAACTTCAAAGTTGAAGGCATCCAATTTCAGAAGAGTTTTTTCAACTTCTTGTTTTCAGTTTATACTACAGTTTAGAAAATGCAAAAATCTCCTAAAGGTGGTTGCCTTAAACCTTTTTTGTTGTTGTTGTTGTTTTACAGTTCAGTGTTGCCAACTTTTCAGACTACCCTTGCAACTTTTCCTTCCAGAAGCACCTAGTAACAAATTTAGCTATTTTTACAATTTGCCAACTTTTAACAAGTACTCAAATGACAAAAAGGCAAAATCACGTACACTAAGTTAGCTGCTATTTGCAATTAACAGTAATAAATTATTCTTCATTACACTTTGTTAGTAGCTTTTATCTGCAATAGTCGATCAGTTAGCTGAATGAGTGAATACAATTTTTCAAATTGCACAGAGTATTGAAATAAAACTAATTCTGTATTATTATAAAATGACTCTTTTATTGTACATAGCATTACCTGTATTTTAGACGTTCACTTCAGGATGCAGTGGCCTTTCAAATAAATTGTGTGTGTGCACTTTCTTTCAGTACATGTTTGTAGGGCAGCATAAACGTGGTTCCAATCATTACAAAATGATTCACTTATATTACTCACGTTACTTCCTGTTTTTGTTAATAAGTTCTTATTGAACTTAAAAGCCGCAGGCAAATACAATTTCCATCGTGACCTCTGAACGTCTGTCTTACATCAATGATTTAGTCTCTGTCATGACATTCAGATGGACCCCTGGATTCCTGCCGTGCAACTTGGATTATATGAAATGTTAACAAGAACTACAGAGTTCTTGTTAAAGGATTAGTTCAACATTTTCATTCCAAACCTATGACTTTCTTCTGTGGAGCATAAAAAAATACGTACAGACAACTCTTTTCCATATTTTTCAAGCTTAAAAATAAGCTGGAATCATCATCCAGGGCTGAAATGATCCATTTGATAATAAATCACGTTTATACTGATTATCTATTTTTTCATGGCTTTATCTTTAGGCCACTTCCACCAGCTAATCCCACAGGAGGGTCCATCATTTTCTACATGTCTTTTCTTCTAGTCTCCCTCTCTTCTTATCTCTATCTCTCTTTGTTTATCTCTCCACCCTCTTTATTCAATGTGTAAGGCAGACCACTCACTTAAAGGCTAAACAAACAGCCTGGCCTCAAGACAAAAGCCTCGTCGCTCGTACACATGTGACAGAAAACCTCTTCTCACACCACTCTCTCAGAAAAGAGAGAACGAGAGAGAGAGATGGAGGGGTGGGAGGAGGCTGGTGATGTCTATTCAGAGATTGTCACTAGTACACAAAAGCGACTACATGACAGTCAGGCTAAATCAGGAGTTAATGGACTCTTTTCTCAGGCTTTTACAACATGGCGGGGTGTATGAGGTTTTGGTATCTGAATCTCTCAAAACTGGTCAAGAACATGCAGGTTTTATACAAATACTCATATTTCATTAAATATATATATATTTATGCATGAAAAGGTGTAGATTTTTATTTCCTCAAAAATTGCAAGTAGAGCTGTTGTGATATCAGAAACCAAACTTTCTTTTTGTATAAGAAGTACTCAAGCACCAGAGTGATGAATTCTAGCTGTCTTTCTCGTGTCACTGTTTGAAACATACTGAGCAGAAACAAACATGTTAGCATGTACAGGCCACATAAAAAACAAAACAAAACATAACAATAAAGAGATAGATGTTTAGTGTAACAGATACAGAGAGGGGTCCCAACCTTCCCCGCAGGAGACCTGTTGTCCTCTGCATCACAGTCACTGTAGCCCATCAGCTATTTGAGACCTTTGACAATCCATCAGATCTCCTAACCGGCAGATCGCGGGGTATTAGCATGAGAAGACGTTAAACACAGCAAGGTGGACCTCCAGGGGACTGACTGCAATTTCTGTGGCTTTTGTTTTCTGTTCTCGGGACCAGTCCCCCTTCGGCTCCGATCCCTCCATGCCGGGGACGGATGGCATCGGTGTCAAGTCTGTTCTTTCAGATCGCCGCTGCCCCCTGCTTGCCGTGCAGCGGGGAAAGAGGGCCAGCCGGCGAGAGAGACATTAGGAGCCCTAGGTACCGACCTCATTAGCAGATAAAAGCAACCTTTCCCCATAACCCTTGACCTCAGGGGTTGCCATGGAGTCTGCCAGTCCTGACTGGACTGGAGCACGCTGGGATGGGTCCCAGCAGGAACTTAGGGCCGCTACGAAAATGATTGTTACCGCAAAACACGTGTGCGGGCACAAAAATTGGTATTCATAAGGCTGTCTCCCCACGGCAGTAATGAGCAGGGTAATGGATGTGTTGTGTTTCTGTTTAGTGAACCGTTCAAAATGTCAAAGTGTTTCGTTGTTTTGGAACAGGTTGGAAGAAATCATATGGTGAGTTTATGGATATCTGATGCATTCGAAATGTTCTCTTGAGCTAGGTCAACGTGAAATTGCATTATTATTTAACATTAAATGTCACAGGCATGAATTTTCATTTGATTGAATATGTATAGATGCTATCAAGATTAGATGCACCTGGTCAGCCTGAATGAAAATGTTATGAGCTGACGTCACTGAGGAGATACTTACAAAAAGTACTGTATCAGTAAAAGTGGAATCAGATAGTAAAGTCATATAGCTTTGTTATCGTAAGGTATGAAATAAATGTGTACTACATTCATACACTTCAAAGTACTCTTTTAAGAGTTTGTAAACTTTGTTAATACATTACTTGGTCCCCTACAGACACACACACACACTTAAACTAGGACTTTTTAAACTTTGCTAATTCAAACAAACACATTGTAATGTTATCAGATGGTAAATACCATGGAGTTTTCATATGTACCAAGGTACAAAATGCAAATTGTGTCATAAAAACACTTATTATAGAAATATACTGTAATATGATATAAAAATATATTTAAATGTGAGCTTCAGATATGTAATTGCCATGCTATTTATGTTCTTTCTATATTGAAAGTTGCACAATTGTAATGAAATATTGCCATTTAGTTAAATTATGGCAAAATTGTAAAACATAAGTTTTAAAAATGTAAAACATTTAATTTGTTATGTATTAATACATATTTACAATGTATTTACAAAAATAAAATATATAATAAAAAGTGTGTTTATTATCTTAAGTGTGTTAATAAACAGTCATTAAAAAAAAGTGTACTCTTTAAATGAATTTAAATGGCTTTCTGTTTCATTATTATTATTATACTGTCTTCAGTTCTTTCAAAATAAACTTTTAAGACATGAAGTACACTACAAGTGCACGTTCAATAAAATTAAGCACACTTCTATGTTATGCACACATGCAAACCATACATATATAATGTGGCGGTACTATGGTATCATGATGGTATCAGGATTTCGATATTTTGCCAAACAATTGCTAACAATTCCACAGAAACATGTTAGTACCATAGCACGCACACACACACACACACGTACTTAAGCCATGAGTTTGTAAACTTTGTTTACACATCCCTTGGTATTTTCAACTATATAGTGCTGAGGGAGTGTGCGTGTGTTAAAGATGGCATGTGTGTGCATTTGAGTATAATGTGTGTGTGCGAGGGGTATATCTCGGTCACGCTGCCTGACTTTTATATGCTGTGGCTAACCTCACTCCCCACAGCTGACTGAATATTAAATAAACAGATCCAAGTGGCTGAATTCAGTCGGGTAAGTACTCAAGCAGGCAGGAGGAGTCACACACACACACTCACACACACACAAGGCCCCAGGGCCCCTCGGCAGCCTGTCTTATTTTTGGCAGCTGCACTTGAGGGCCTGGGGGAGGTTTGGCAAAGGGGGCGGTATGTCGAACTTTCAGACAAAGAGAGAGAGAGAGAGAGAGAGAGAGAGAGAGAGAGAGAGAGAAACTTGTGGAAAAAAGAACGAGGGAGAAGTGAAAGTAAGAGAGAGGGATGACAGCTGAGAGGGAGGGTGGAATAGAAATCCTTGTGTTTATTGCTCTGGAATGAAAATCAGGAACAGCAGTGGACAGAAAAAGCCGGGATTGTTGAACGTAGCCACACTGCTAATTTTTCTTGTGGTTAGCAGCGAGTGGCTGGGGGCCGGCTGCTGTCAGTCAGTCACTTGGAGCGGCCAGTTAGGGTGTCAGGCTGTCTTTGTGTGAGTCTACATTAATCCCCTGTAGTGCCGTCCCGGGCCCCGCCTCTCATCACTGTGCCATACAGATGCATAGAGACGTGGGGTCAAAGGTCACTCCGCTCCATCCTGTGAGGGTAGAGTACAACACAAAGTCACTCCGCTCTCGTCCCAGCGTCGCAGCAGCCAGACTTCTGACTTTAGGGCATAACTCTGATGCTCACTGTAGATTATTCTGGCCAAGAGCCACTCACTTATTTTCAGGACAGGAAGTGTCTGTCTGATTGACTTATTTAAAGCATCCGACCGCGGTTAGCTTTTTATAAGATGTTTAGAAGCGAGTAAATCAGAGAGAAATAACAGTCCAGCGTGCAACAAAGTCATAGCTCATTTAAATAACTCCACTACTGCGCAAACAACACTAAAGAAATTAGTGGAAAATGTGTGCTGACTTTGTGGTCTGAAATTCCATCCTTCCAAAATTAAGGACTGATTATTTTAAAACAAAGTGGATTCGTTTTAACATTCAACAATTTTTTTTTTTTTTGAAGAAAACATTTTGGAAACAATGTTTGAGACTTCATCAGTCACTATACTTACTGTTACACCTAAGGATAGGTAGATAGATAGATAGATAGATAGACAGATCAATAAATACAAATATTAATCGACAAAATATTTTAAAAATTATTTTTTACAAATATTTTAATATATATTTTATATATATATATATATCTTTTTTTTTCAAAGTCTTGCTTGTCATTTTCTGTTTCCTGTATCTTCAATCACTATATTTATTGTTGAAATGACTAGAGTGTATATGGCATGGATGTATGCTTGCATGAATAAATAAATAAATAATATTAATATTTTTTATACAAAACAGAAAAATAAACACATTATTAAAATATTTATATATATATTTATAAAAGAATAATAATAATAAAATATATACATATTTTTGCAAGTGAGCTAATAAAAACCTGTGCACTCTGACTCCTTCATAGTACAAAAGGACAACTAGTCTGATTGGAAATTATGATTTCAGCCTGCTTCAGCTCTTGTTATTTTAGAGCAGAATCTGCACCGTATGGTCTGTGAACTGTCTGTCTCTAGGCCATCTATGGCTGGAACATGTCACTATTCTTGCCTGTCAAACCGGGACTCTCATTTTTGAAGTGTGTCAGCACCAGGTAAACTCATCTAAAATCATGATTTACTGTGCTCCTCAGTGAACATTTACAGACGGTGAAGTCTGATTTGACCTCCTTCTCCCACCTCTCTGTACATCACTTTTAATGCTCCCTCCATCCCTCTTCCTGTCTCTCCCCCTGCCAAATGAGTGCAGCAACATTAGTCAACATAAAATGGAAATTGACCCTGTTTTCTGATTTAAACTGAAGCAGAAATGTTTTTGGCTCTTTATCGCAGCTGGCACACTAACATGTCCTGTCTTTGCCTCCTGTTGTGTTTCATTCTTAGTGCTGACATTTCAGTACTGTACAGACGGACTCATCCACCCTCTCTACTTCAACATCCGCCCACTCGGACTCCATCACATAATCTGTCAGTCCCAGCAGTCCTTCACTGGTGGGTAAACATGTTTGTGTGTGTGTTGCTCTCGCTAATTAACCTCATTGCTCGGCCAAAGATATTTTTTGCGGGGGATGCAAAAGTTTCCTTCCCTTTGGATGAGGCTGTTTGTGTGTGAAAGAGTGAAGCGAATCAATAAGCGTGCTTGTGTTTTTGTGATTAATCACTTGCCCTTTAGTTTTCCCTCTCTAAGCATTCCCTCCCTCTCGGACCTCCCAGAGCAGGTTGAATTAAAGGAATAGTTCACTCCAAAATAGGAATTATCACATTATTTTTCCAATCAAATATTATTTTAAACTTGCATGTTGCTATTCTTTTCCAAAGAAGCACAGTAGAATTTTTTTTTGAAGTGAACAACTAAAGTTTAAAGTGACCTTGCCCAAACAGGACACGAAGTATCACAATGGTTGTTCATCCAACTTTTATTTTCCAAGTATAATGAAGTCATGCAATACATTATGGAACAAAATAAAAGTTTTCTTGTTTTTTCACTCACACAAATCTTTGAAATTGACTACATACTGTAAGTAATATAGGCTTGCCTGCCGCTTTAAATTCTCCAGCTGGTGTAAGCAGGATGGATTCTGATTGGCTATCAGTGTCAATGTTTGCGTCATTCATCAGCTTGAAAAAATCTGATGATATTGTTTCTCTGTGCCTTTATCATTATATTTGTGGTGTGGTAATTTTTAGAACTATATCTTTATCGCTATCACCTCTTAACACCTCTAAACCAATAGTAGTGTAAGAAAAGTCAGACATGAGATAAAACTACTTTGCTGAAGCAACCATTAGTTTCATTGGACTTATATAGTGCTCCGCATTGCAAGTGCAATGCTGTACCAGGTGAGCTTTCGAGCAAGTTTACATGGCTCAAAAAAAGACTTTCATATGGAGTGATTTATGTGATGCAAAATTAAAATATATTAGTTTACAAATCATGCACTATAGTAAAAGTGTTTTATGGTTAAAACAGTATTGTGCAAGAAACAACAACAACAAAACAAAATTGATGCTATGCCCCTGTAATCATAATTTGTGTTAAAAAGGAAGAAAGTTGTTGGTGTTTTACTGCGACTAGTGTTCATTTTACTTGGAAACTGCAGTGGAATGTATGTATAGGAACATTTCGCAAATATGTAGTCAGGAGTCATGCATTTCCAATCAGCCTTAGCTGTAACCGTGCCATGTTTGATCTGAAAGCTGCAGGGGGAAGGCATGACAAATGGCATGTAATTTAGCCTGTTCATCACACAAAACAATTTCATGACTTTTTTGGAATATAATAGAAGAGTCATTATTGGTGCTTTTTGGAGCTTCACAAATGCGGTCACTATAAATGTGGTCATTGTATGTAAAAAAGCTGCATCAAGTTTCGCCTTTTGTGTTTCCACTGAAAAGAATAACAACAGTATGAGGTTTTGGAACAACTTTAGGACACATAATGTAAATAATGACAGAATATTTATTTTTGGGTGAACTAGCCCTTTAATGTTTTTGTGAGGAGTGTGACGTTCACTGAAATAGAGGGAAAGAACGTGAACGTTGCTGTAGATGAGAACCAGGAGAAGAGGAATAAAGTGATGAAATAAAGAGGAGATCTGCTGTAACTCGATGCAGTTGTCTCGCTGCTTTACTGTCTTATTCTTTATTTTTTTCCTCTCTCTCTTTTTCCATCCCTGCCTCTGTCTGTCTCTCTTTCAGCACTCTTCTTGTGTGGTCCGGAGCTCACAGTCATTCCCAAACAATCGGCATTAATCCAGCGAGTTTGGGGTCTTGAGTGCAGCTCTGCCAGAAAGCGTGTTCTTCCGCAGGCTCATGCTGGCCCCGTTTGGAGGCACGCTATAGGCCCCGCTCAGCCATACCAAAAGCCCAGTGCTCGGGGCCCATTCTCAGGGACCCTTCCATCCACTCACCCCCTAAACCCCGGTAAGATTAACCACTGCGGCCTGGAATGCGCTCTCTGGCAGGACTTACAGTAAATTGCCGTAATCAGCCATTAGTCTAATTCAGCCATTTACTGAACTCTGCACATTCATCACTCTCTTCCTCTCTTATGTTCTCTTGTTCTCTCTCTCGCAAGCGCTCTTTCTTCACCAGACGCTTGTATGATGGACTGGAGTGTTTTAATGGGCCTCCAGCTCATGGTTCAAGACAAAACAGGGCCCCTGAGAGGAGGACAACGTGACCTGACTCTCTCTCACCTGATATGCATAGGAAAGAAATATCTCATGATTGCTTTAATGTTTCTTCTTGACAGCAATGAAATTAAATGGAGATCTTTTCTTCGCTTAAATTCAATACTGAAGCACAATGGAGCCTATTTACATTCTTAATACTCATTTGTTGTCTTATTGCGTGTCTTAAACTTTTACCCCCTCCTGTAAGATGCGTCTACTGCACCATTATGTGGACAAAAAGCATATTTCTCTTATGACGGACATTCAGACGTGCATTCTGACTAATTAAAAACGGAAAAACATAATTGGTCTGCTATATGCAATAATAATTTTTAGTTTTATAGGTGATGAAATTCTCCAAAAGCCAATTGTTCTTTTAGCCATATATGACTAATCCACATTGGGAAAACAGTAAACATTAATATATATATATATATATATATATACATATATATATATATATATATATATACACGCCTAAATTAAATATTATTTTAATATTAACTAATGAGGAGTTAAGTCATGTATTAAAGACTAACCTTAAAATAACCATATGAATTAATGTGTAGAAAATTATATGACATAACACAGTGGTAATTAAAGTGCCCATATTATTGGTTATGAAAGGTTCATATTTTGATTTTGGAAGTCCCAAACACATTAATTTCTTTATAATATGCATTTATTTTTACCTGATTTGTTCAACAACTCCCAAACAATTTTCCAAACTTCTCTGGTGATTGGTCGATTTCATTTAAAGTATGGTTTGTGAGCTTTTAACGCTCTAAAAGCGGCACCTAGTGGCAAAGAATGAATTAGCATTTTCATTCAGACCAAGACCAACAAATGGGCGGGCAATATGCTAATATTTCATGTTGACATGTTATACATACCTTAACTCACTAGCCAAGTTTCCATCCAAGGCGTTTTTGCGGAAAAATCTTTTTAGCGCTTCAAATTTTTTACCGATATAGCTGATGGAAATGCTAATTATCAATAACATTTTGTAAATGTCGACACAGTATTTTTCCGTTT
>JAUCMR010000043.1:8980597-8990628 GCA_032357425.1 Enteromius argenteus | reverse complement strand
CAACAGATGCGCAAAGAGAGTGGAAAGGAAATTTCGACACTCCTTAATTCTGACCAGCTAGTCAGAAATCATTATTATGTGTCTGCTCTAATTGATATTGTGGGATTCCTCGCTGAAAATCAGTTGCCTTTCAGAGGGAGCTGTGATGCCTTTGATGACATGGCAGAGAGAGTATCTCTACTTCTACTTGAGTAATGAATGTGAATACTTTTGACACCACTGGCTTTTACCAGAACGAAGCGGTCGATCCTGTGTGAAGACGCGCATTGTGCACGAGCGCCAACTTATAACAGTGGACACGAGCGCTCGTCATAACACATTCCAGTGATAGATCGCCTGCTATGTAACACAGACCGGCCAATTCATAATCGAATTGAAATGTTTCTTTCTTTTAGGCACATTTAAGCATAATTGTTTGTTTTTATTGTGAGTGTAGACCTAAATAAAAGTAAATCAACGCGATCCCGCCGGAGCATCTCGTGGAAACATCTGTTATTATCAGTTTCTTTTTAATATACATTAGTTTTGGCAAGACTTTTATAATCTTTATAATGAATGCCATTAGTCTATAATTTGTGTTTTATTTTATGATTTGTAGTTTTATATAGCCTAGTTGTTGGAATATGAAATTAAAAAGCTTTAATTGCGAGTCATTTTCTTAATGCATAGATTATTATTTTGACACATTTTTTTGTCCGATCCATTGATCATTAGGCTACTTGTTGCAATTTTGAGAAAAAATCTTTTACGTTTTTCAAACTTTTCTATTTAAATTTTAAATGGACTATCGGTTTAATATAGAATTTGATCGATTTAAATAACAATAACTATAGGTTGTTTTTGTTTTGGTTAATGTCTTTTTCTGAGATCATAAAGTCTGCCCCCCTATGAAAACTAAATGCCCCCCCAGTCAAGATTTTCTGGCGACGGCCCTGATTTATTGGCTGCGTTTCCTTCTATCTTTGGTCAGCACAACTGGTAAAAACATTCATAGGCAAAATGTACATTTCTTTACAAAAACAAAACATTTAATTTGGAGGATAGCATTCCAAATCTATTAGAAATAAAGTATTTTCTTGGTATTAAATACAAACTATATGCTTTTTACTGATATCTGCGTATTTATTCCATTTCAAGGAATGGTTGTAGGTGTTTTATTCTCACTTGTTTGTATGCATGTTGTTCAAGTGTGAATGCGGTTGAGGTTGCATTTGTGTATATAGTGCTTGCACATAACAGTGTGTGTGTGGAGCTGTAGTTTGTAACCCCTGTGGATGAGTAGATGTGTGTGAATGAGCAGTAAGCTCAGTCCCTGACCTCCCCGCTGTGTTTCTTAATGAGGGGTTGATTGGATTGGCAAGCTGGATCGGGGGGTTTGGGAAGGAACCGGGCCTGGGCGGAACCCTTGACAGCAGCACAGATGAAGGGGACGAACCTGAGAGAGAGACTACCACTGAGCTCTATTCTCTGAGCTTATGCGCCTGATATGAGGGATTAAAGTGTGTGCGTGTGTGTAGCATTCAGAACTGTGTTCAATAAGTCCAACCTTGTTAAAAAGAAAGGACAGGACACATGAGGGGCCGAGGAAGTTGTCGGGCCCTTTGGCCCCAAAACAAACCACTGAAGTGTGATAGAAAATAACTGAGAAATGTTGGGGTTTACTGAGGTCAAATAAGGCAAGAACACGCACTGTGAAGGGCAATGGGAACATTACAAGAGCCTTGTTTAAACAGCGTGTAGTATAATAGGAATTTGTCTTTATTAAGGACCTCAGGGAGAAGACCAGAACCGTTTATAAGGCGCTAAGAGAGCACTTGAGTTTCAATAACGTAGTGTTGGCTGTAGTATTGCAGAATTTTACTGGATCTCACTCACTCAAACACATTTATCCGTCACAGTCATTTAGAAACCCAAACGCATCACAGACCAACCCAAATACACGCAGGACTTTTCCTTCAACAGCGCAAATTTGCTAAACATTTCATACCGAAGATGCGAATCTTGAAATGCAAGAAACGGAATTTGTGTATGTTGTATTACGAAAATTTCAAAGTGAAATGTTGCATGGTGCTAAAAGTAGGTTATCCAAAACAGATGAATGTGTATCTTCCAAAGTTTGATCTTATCTGTTAAATTTTGTATGTATCGCAGCTGATTTGAAATTAAATATCCATGAGTGGCGGTAAAAGTTTATGCTCTATAGCTTTTCATACACTAAGTTCATACACTAAACCCTCACTGATAGTATTTACAAAAGCAAATATGACATAAAATCTGGAACACTTTATTTTAAAGTCCAATTCTCACCATTTACTAGCATGCATACAGTGTTACTAGCAGCACATTGGCTGTTTATTAGTACTTCTAAAGCACATATTAATGTCTTTTTCTGCTGCATGACCATATTTTAGATTCCTTAATCCTACCATGCCTAACTTAACAACTACCTACTAACTATTAATAAGCAGAAAATTAGGAGTTTATTGAGGCAAAAGTCATTGTAAATAATTAGTAGTGAGAAACTTTAAAATAAAGTGTGACCTTGAAAGATTTCATGTGTTTCAAACTGAACTACGAAAGGTCTGAAGTTATTTTGAACAAAAGCTGTGTGAGAAAGAATAGAACACCCTCCCATTTCTTATTCTCCCTCTTTTTCCCATTCCTTCATTCCCTCTCTTTCTCCACTGGGTAATTGTAAGTCTTCCGGCTGAGGCATCCATGGCTCCTGATGGTCTCAAACAGGATTAGTGGAGCCTGTGGCTCTGGCTTCTCTGTCCGGATTTGCCAGCATTACCATGGTGATGCCACTTCTGGTGTGCTTTAATTACTCAACCAGTAGGAGGCCTGATGGGAGAGAGGCAGCAGCCTAATGCTGGGGGCAAAACCCTCTTTCTTTAAAGCAGAATGAGTACACTCTTTTTCCTCAGGCCAGACTAAACTTGCAACTTCTATTAGGCCAGCCCAGTTTGGCACAGCTATCTGTCTATAGACATTGATGGGAGTGTCTCCTTCCATGCTGGTTATGACCAATTCGAACTACACTCAGAGTGGGATGGGCAGAAATTACTAGGGGACACCATCCGGGTCATGGCACCACTTTAACAGTGGTCAGTGGTTAATCATTGTTTCAATGTCTGCTGTCTGCTGTCTGCTGATGATCGACCCTGTCTGTTTCGCTCTGTGTCTCATTAAAAGCTGTTGCATTTGAATCCGAACGACTCCTCGTCTCTCCATATCGTGACAGAATGATCCGTCTACAAGGATTCAGCAACTGCCATTCACGTGAGTTCAGAGACTACTCATTGCCTCGCAGGCAGGATTATAAACAGGCACCAGAGACATTTTTACGTTCACTATTTCAGCGCGGACGCCACATTGATAATTATGTTGAGGAGTTTATCGCAGTGTCTCATCTGGTGAAGGTCAGTGAGGAAACAATTAAGATGTACTTTCTGTCTGGTCTGGATATTGTAGTATTGCGCCACCTGCCCGATGAAGACCCCGACTGGACATTGGAGCAGTTAATAGACTTTGTTTTATTGCACTGTGGATCTCGTTTCACCGTGGGAGAGGCGGAGGAGAACGTTCACGCTCGCGGTTAAGGGCGGAGTAATCACCGCGCCGTGAACGTCACGCCAAACCCATGGCTCGGCTCCCGCGTGGCCATTCGGCGAGCTCCGCCTTTGCACAAGATGACCATCACTTCCGAGTCTGAGTGCAAAATGGCCGCCACGTCCAAAACTTCACGCAAGATGACCGACGCGCCCGAGTATGCGCGCGAGGTAGTCGTTATGCCCGGAGTTTCGCCTAAAATGGCTGCCGCATCCGAGTTTGCTGTGAAATGGCCGCCGCCTCGGAGCCTCTGCACCTGTCGCCAGCGATCACGGACGTCACGCCTGGTTCTTCTGACGTTGTGAGTACCGCATGTGGGGACAGCAGGGTTCAAGGGTTGCATAAGGGGCTAATTTCATGTATAAAAGACCCACAAATGACATCTGTAAAAGCGGCTGGAGTTTTTAACATCACCCCACAAGTTTTTATAGAGACTGTTCCTTTGTTCACCATGCTGCCTGTGATGGCGGTTGCCATAATGAGTGTGTGGGCCGCACACTGTCCCTCAGAAAACCCCTGTGTTCTAACTTTGCCCAGGACTGAATCCCTTGAGCCTGTCTGCATCCCTGAGCCTGTCGGGGATTGTATTCTACCCTGGCCCACTCTGTCTGAATCTGCTGAGGATCTTGATCTGCCGTGGCCCGAGCCACCCGAGCCTGTTTCCCTGCCTCAGCTCAGTCCGGTCCTGACCATGGAAAGTGCAGCCGTTGGCAGACCATCTCCAGTGATGTCGACTATGGTCGTGGATTCGTCTGGGGTTCCGTTGGTGGCTGCACAGCCTCCAAGTCGGTCAGTTGGACCTGCCCTGGAGCTCACGCCTGACCCTGTATCAGGGAGGTCAGTTGTGGACTTTTGCCCCGTTCTGAACCTGTCACTGGGCTCTATGAACATTTGACATGCCCAGAACCGGCCATGGAGGCTATTATTGAACTTTTGCCCGGCCCTGAACCGACCAAGGAGGTCGTTGAACTTTCACCCTGCCTAGAATCAGCCACGGAGGCCTTTGAACTGTTGTCTCCTTCTGAGCCTGCTCCTAGATTCACTGAACTGTCACTGTGCACTGAACCTGATCCTGGAGCTGTCACCCTCTCGATAGAACCTGCCCTGACTGCTGGGACTACGCAACCCGACCCAGCTGCAGGTATGAACTCGGCCGAAGAGGCCACAATTAACCTGTTTGCACTTCTCTGTACAGTTCAGTTTCCTGTTCCGCTCTGGAGGGCCTCTCCGCTGTCTGGTTGGCTCAAGTGGGCATCCCCACCGCCTGCTCCACCCTGGTGGGCACCCTCATCGTCTGCTCCGCCTGGGAGGGTATCTCCGCTGTCTGGTCCACCCAGGTGGGCGACTCTGCTGTCTGACTCGCCCTGGAGGGCGTCTCCTCCGTCTGGTCTGCCCAGGTGGGCGTCTCCGCCGTCTGCTCCGCCATGGTGGGCGTCTCCGTCGCCAGTGTCGCTCAAGTGGACTTCTCCGCCGTCTGCTCCGCCCTGGTGGGCGTCTCCGTCGCCGGCGTTGCTCAAGTAGACTTCTCCGCCGTCTGCTCCGCCCTGGTGGGCATTCCTTCCGGCTCCAAAGTCTGGGCGTCTGGAAGCCGCCCCTTTGAGGGGGGGCTATGTCACAGTCCGCTGTATGTGCCAGCCCAGATCAGGGGATGGCACTCCAGCACTCTGTGTTTTATGTTTTTTTCATTCATGGACTCATTCACACGAACTCATGCCCCCGAGATGGGCTGAATGGATTCAAAAACAGTAAAACTCAACTGTTTAACTTTTTAAAGTGAGTTGGAAAATCAGCCTATTTTTTTTTTTTAAAAGTGGCATTTTCCTTTAATTTATTTTAAATATATTTAAGAAAACATTTCATGAGCTGCCTAACTAAACAGCAGTATAAGACTTTATGGACAAGTAGATAGAAATTGCCATTAATTCTTCATTCAGCTAAAAACCTATACAAGATGGTGGTCAGGGTTGAGAGAAATGTTGAAGCATATACATTTAAAATTAAATCTGTATTAAAGTACTAAGTCTAACTAATTGTGCCGAATATTCCTGTGCTGCCTTGTTAGCTTGGAAGGTGTAAGTTACAAGTGCACATTCAGTAAAGTTCAAAATTATAATTCCATACAATTAAGACAATTAAGATATAATTAAATTATATCTGTCAACACACGAACAGAACATTTAGTTCTCTTACAAGATTAATTCAAAATACTGATTTGTTCACTAACACAACACAACTATTGAATATTTACAGAGTGATAGAGAGGAAGTTGAGTCTGCTGAACAGCTTAGTCAGCACCTGTCATTAGTGTGGAGCGTATCTGTGAATCATGGGAAAAAACTTTTCTGAGGAGATTATAGAGACAGTAGAAGAGATCTTAAACAATAATCTTAAACAGCCCAGATCTAAGGTCTTTCTTCTTCCTTCCTTTCTCCGGGCGTCGTATGAGTGTAATCTTATTACAGCTTATTTACTGCATTGTTTTGCATTTCATGGATATAAAATGGCGCCTGCAGGTAGAGCTGGAATTCGGTACCCAGCGAGGGGAAATGTGCTGTAGATTAAACCTGCCAGCATGCTGGTTCAGGCCTCCATGACGGGAGGGAAGGTGGCTGCCTCTGACAAAGGTGGTTCAGTGTGTGTTGTGTGTATATTCTGGACTGAGCAGAGCTGTGGAAAATTTCCCTCAGTGCACATGAGCCAGCTTCCAGCTCTCACGAGCGAGAATCAACCTGCTCTTACCGTAAGAGACCTGCAGATTTGACCAAACACAGCATAACTCACCTGACAGACAGCAGTGCCGCCAACTGAAACCGTATTCCCAGTGTTCCTTTAGCGCAGAAAAGTCCATCTCTTAACGAACATCTGTCTTACTGCAGTCAAACACAGACAGAGTCTCATACTGCTCATGCCAGCTGAGTCATTCCTGTTATACTCAACATTTTCTTGCCCCTAATATATCGGATAAAGCTAGATGAATTAAAAACAAACTGAAATAGCTGAACAATTTCAAAACTTTTCTTTAGAAGTCTGGTAATTAATATGAAACATATTATACTTCACATTATTGGTAATTTTCATTGTCTGATAATTTTGTAAAAATCTTACTTAAAAAGGGCCAGTCTTTAATGACCAGAAAGTGACAACACATTTTTAGCTTGTGAAATTGTGCATAAAATGTTTTACCCTTTTATAGAAAAACTGCAGACTACAAATATTCATTTTTAAAAGTTACAGAGCAGTGCTGCATAACAGGAATAACCCATCTGTCTTACCAGAGTCATGTGCGCAGCCATGCAGAATATTGAAGACATGATGAAGGTGATAAATGTAGTGCGAAACCTGGCTTACATCCAAAACATTCAAAGAATGGCATGGGTTATACCACACAAACCCAGACTCCATCACAGAGAGGGCATGAGAGATGGTAGATACACCACACGACAAACCACTAAGATAAACATACACAAACCAACATGTGTTTCTTGGATAATATACCATCTCTCTCTTTCTCTCTCTGTCCCTACATGCTCCCTACATTCAACTCTCATAGTTCTTATATACCTTATATTTGAGCTCTGCCAAGTTTCATTGTCTTTCAGCTGTTGTACTGATATCTTCACCTGGTTTCTGATCTGGAAAAGCTGGAGTGTATTTGCAGGTGCTGGTGAAGAATTGCACTTGTTTGTTAGCTGACATAACAGCCCGATCTTACAGCAATTCAGCAATTACATATTTTACGAGTTGGGTAATTTGTACGAATTCGTAAGACCTCACTCATACAAATTCTTATGATTTTTGCTGGTCTCATAAAAATATGTACCATTTTTACATGCCTTACTGCATGTTTCGCTGCAGTTTCAAAGACAAATGTCCAATGAGTGGCACTAAAACACGGGTTCAATACATGAACCCCGGCACATTTGTATTACGCTGATGTAGGTATGTATTGCAGTGATTCAGAATTGAAATATCTGTTGCTAAAAGTTAATGCTCTATCATGTTGGAAATATGCTCTACACCAAATCCAACCCTAAACCTACCCAATTGTGTAGGTCAAACTAATATAAAACTGATATAAAAATGCATTTGATAATCCAATCGTGTCATTTCACCTTCTTTTTACACAGTTTTGTTGAACCGTAGTTACAGGGGATTCAAACCGGAGCTCTTCGTCTCTAAAGTACATCTCTTTACTCTGTGAACTACTGAACAAACCTACCATCTTTGAAAACCCATAGATATGAAGCTGGATATGTGTGATGTTAATATTCACAACTATCAGTTTTCAAATCTCCCAGCATATTAATATTGTTTTGAAATCATAACTTAATATTCTTCAAGTAACTGCATGTGCAAAAATTGCGCTTTATTAAAGGTGTTTTACTGCCTTTAGTGTTCATTTCTTTTGAAAACTGCAGTGATATGTACTTATGTACACATGTCTCACTAAAAAGTGCACCAAGATACGTTTATAGCAGGTAGCAACAAATAAATAAATACACACTATTAATAAAAAATAGCAAAAATCTCAGTGACACAAAATAACACAAAATGATACATGTATGAATATGTCATTCAGTACCATAGTAAATATATCAAACTTTTAATACCAACACAGTGTTTTTTGTTAGGGTTGCATGCAAAAGCCTTGCTCCTCAGTTGTTTTCAGTTATTCTCAATTGTTTTTCTATTAAGTGTAATTTTTTTGCTTTGAATCTTTTCCTTTTTTTATTCCAAGAAGCCCTGAAAATACTCTTGTCCCTCATTTATTTCATTTTTTTCTGCTGTCTCATCTTGGCTCCAAGGCTTATGTCCAGTGGAACAAATTCTTCTGCACTAGCTCTCTGTTTTCCCTTTATTTTCCTTAATCTGTTTTGCTATTTTTTTCTGCTGGGAGTAAACCTCAGTTCACTGTCATTTTTAATAAAACTGTTCATTTTTCGAAGGTTAATCACATTTTAAAACCACAAAACCAGACTCATTTAAAAACCAGACTCACTCTGTCTCTGTCGCTCTGCATAGGTCTTTAATTCTTTCTCTCACTTTTTCTTTCGTCGTTCTGCTCTTTCCTCCAATAATCTAATATGATCATATGTCTGTGGTTGGGCAGTAGCGTTTATTGAGAGTGTTGTGTTTCACAATAAGGTAAATCTGTGAAAGTATAAAATCACAGCTGGTCCAAACCACAAGCTGCTTAAGTCTGTGTGTGTTAATATATATAATAGTTCAACCTAAAATGGAATACTGTCATAATTTACTCACTCACTTTTTGTTCCAACCCCTGTTTCTATTTTCATGAAAAGGATGTTTAGCGTAGTGTTCACGCTGCAAAAAACGGAATTATATAAACAAGTGTCACATGATTTGCAAAATATATTCTATGAAATAATATAAGCAGCATAATCAGTCAAAATCAGACTAAAAAAAGTTATCATTCACTGAAAATCATGCTTGATAGCTCACAATTCACAGACCAAGAAGAATCCATTGCGATACCCCCAGAACCTGCATCTGTTCCAGCTCACTGCCACCCCCTGCCAAACACACCAGACTAACCACACTACTATGAGGTTCAATCTCACTTTTATACACTAAATCTGGAAGCAATGTGTGTTTAATGTGCATGTGCGGAGATGCATATGGCTCTGTTCCAAAATCAAGTGAGCCTTCTTGCTGTTGTTACCTACATAGGCAGCATCTCTTTGTAAATTGGCATGTCTGCATGAGATCAAAGTCGACCCTGTTTACTTTGTTATCACACATTACTAGTCTTGTGGTGTACAATTAGATGGCTGGTTATTGTCATTGTTTGTCATTATAATCTTTAGAAACATTATTTAGTCCATTACTGATTGTAAATTACATGATAAAAATTGTAGTTAGTAATGTAATCTATTAGATTAAACTTTTTAATCTATTCTGTTTTCTACTTCTACTACTTTTTGATTACATTTCAATAATGTAGGTTGACAAGAACTGAGGTTTATGATAAAAGCTAATAATCAAATCACAAAAACTTAAAAATAAAATAAAATATTTCAAAAAATATATAAATATATAATTAAAAAATAATACAATTATTTATTACTTATTTTATTTGTTTATCTGCATGTTATGTGACCATTAACCAAAAATCAATCAGAAAATCAATAAATATTAAACTCATACACTGTAAAAAAAAATCTGCAAAATTTACGGTAAAAAACTGGCAGCTGTGGTTGCCGGAATTCGACCGTAAAAAATATGTTAACAACATTTTAGGTAAAACCAGATGAATACATTACCTTGAGTCTACACCCCAAGATTACTGCTATAAAAATGTGCCACGTCCAAAAGGTAAAAGAGGTGGTGTTGCTACAATTTATAGCAATATTCTCAGTATTTCTCAGAAGGCAGGCTTTAAGTATAACTCGTTTGAA
>JAUCMR010000043.1:8904942-8966884 GCA_032357425.1 Enteromius argenteus | reverse complement strand
GTCCTTCTGCCATCTTGTGCAGCGGCTGTGGCTCTGGCTTGGCGGCCATCTTGTGCCAAGACTCTGGATGATCAGAATCAATATTAGCCTGACTTGACTGGTGCAGGTCTGCAATAACATGACTTGAATCATGGAAATCTATGAAAAGTTTACTTAACTTATGGCGGTCTGTTACAGGTTGACTTGGCTCCTGATCCTCAATGAAACCCACCGTAAATAATGAGCCATCCGTCGACAGAGCATCGTCAAAAAATTGGGCCAAAGATGAACGCGGACCCTCGCGTCTAAGCTGAGACCGCAAGGGTTGATTGATGCCATTGCAGAAAATCTCAATCAGGATAATATCTGGGATATTAAAAAGTTCTGAATATGACTCTCTAACAATTGCAAACCCTGCTTGAGAGCAAACAGCATTGTATTTGTGCCCATACCTAACCAGTGTCCACTAGAAAAGCTGCTGGATCCTTGTTTGTCTGAGTATTCTGTAATGAGGGAGACGGGGACGTGCGGATCCATCTGCAAGCTTTTATTCAAAGCCGTGGTAAAACAAGCAGTGTCAAACACAATGGCAAACAGGTATGTCGGAGGCAGAGCTCAAGGAAAGTCCAGTAGGGTTGATAAATCTTCTAACAGAGTCCAGAAGGCAAAAACCAGAACAATAAACCAGGACAAGACAAGGCAAGGTCAGTACACAGGAGAATCACATGGAAAACAAGACTCTGAAAGGAAACACGGGGAAAACGCTTTGTAAAGAAGTACACTCACAATACTCAGCGGTTAGGCTAATGCACACAAACTGATTTTAAAGTGGAGACAAGAGGGTTAACGAGGGGGTGTTTAAATTGACAACACTGGGGGCTCGTCCGGAATATTCCCAAAAAACATGAGACTAAAAATCATTCTTTATCACAGGTAAGTCAGTTTTAATGTTTCCTGTGGTGGTAAGGTTGATTGTTTTAGATTGAGTGCTTATATCCCTGAAGTTTCAAGGAAGATTTTTCTGCAAGAGTTCTGTTTAAATGCGTAGCGTCAGTAGTCAAGTAGTCAGAAATTAACAAGGAAATGAACTATTTTCTGGTGCACCCTTAATCATTTCATATCCAAATTTTTCAAAGCCAGAGTATCAAATGCACCATATCTACCCATTACTTCACTTTTTGTTTATTGTTTTATATCATTTTTATCTACTTTACAGTCTCCCTGTTGTGTGTGGAAGGCACTGGCTCATTATTTTGCAAGGGCAGTGGTGTTTGTGCCGCCACTTATTGGTAAGCTGGAAAATGACATGCTCACATTGGCACATCTGGAAGACACATGCTGAAGAGACAGATGTGAGAAGGTCAGAGGTCATTTGGACTCTTTAATTAAGATAAAAAGGAAAGGAACAACAAAAAAGCAACAAATATATTTATGTGTGTATGTATATATGTTTGTGTTTTTATGGATAACAAAAACATCAATTGAGTAGGATTGTAATGGAGAATTTTGAGAATGTTTTTTCACTTTTATAAAAAACTCTGCATGTCGTGCAAATAAAATACTTCCCTTGTCAAGTGTTTCTTTCTTGCTCTTTCCAAGTTGCCCTTTAGGTTTCATGAAGGCCGTGCTTGGACTTGTCCCTCCCTCGTCTCCTGCATTCCCTTCTTTCAGAGCAGGGTCATGAGTCAGGAGTCACGACCTGCCCTGAGGGTGATATGACCCTTCCATCCCCCACACCACATAAAAGAGCCCCTCAATGCCTTGGTTTTTATTTTGTACACACCTGAAGCCCTTAACTTTGGCTGGATCACCTGACAACCTGCTGATAGAGCTGCTTGCTCCTTTTGTCTCTCTTCTATTCTCTCTCTCAATCTCTCTCTCTGATTAGTATTGTACTTAGAATCAATCATACAGCAGAGATGCTAACAGTTAAATTGTTAATGGTACATTCTAAGGCAAGCATTACTCTTCCCTACATGAGCAAAGCTCTAACCTTAAGTATTAAACTTAAAAAATCCCATTGATTTACACTGAAGCCATATGACCAAATTTTCTTAAAGACTTTAAGGGAGGCTAATTTGACTCAGGTCAGATGGTCACTATGGCAACAAAAAATAAAATATCACCCACTACATAACAACAGTCTAATGGAGATTTTTACATTAGCAAATATCTCTCACAAAAACCTACTTACACTTTCTGTGTGATGTCATAATATGTTCAGAATAAGCCCTATGGTCATTTTTAACTCATGCCGTTAACATACAGGTCTTTAAATTAGCCAATGTTAGCAATGCTTCAGTGATTTTTAAAACTTTCGTTTTGGCAAGAATGTTTATTTATAGTTTATGGCCAGAGTGTTCCAGATTTTTACACCTCACAATTCTTTGACTTGTGTGAGAAATATTAATGATATTTTTCCACTTCAGCACAGTGAAGGGGTTATTAGCAGGACCAACATAATTTTTTTATTGAAACAGTCTGTGTGTTTCAATGTTCCGCAACAATGTCCAGGTGTAATACTGAAAACAGACTGAATAGTTTAATTCGATTGTTCATCTATAATTAAATTAGAATTAAATTAGAATTTTTATTGATACATTTCAGCACCTAATGCAGTTAGAACTGCAAAGCATATTTAAATATGTAAGTTCTATACTGAAGGAAGTCCCTGATTGAAGATAAAAACTCTGGGGGCTCGTCCGGGATATTCATAAAAAAACATGGGACTGAAAATCATCCTTTATCACAGGTAGCTAATTTTTAATGTTTGGTAGGGTTGATTGTTTTAGATTAAGTGCTTATATCCCTGAAGTTTCAAGAATGATTATTCTGCAAGGGTTCTGTTTAAATACATAGCTTCCTGACAAATACTTTTTAAGTAGTCAGAAATTAATGAGGAACTATTTTATGATGCACCTTCATCATTTCATATTTTCTGCAGCAAGTTGGATTCATTTTTAAATGACTGTCACAATTTATTGTGAAAGTACCTTATGCACAAAAATAAACTTTAAGCCATTTACATTATGCTATGATACTGTCTAGTTCCTGGAATGGGGCTTGAATCAAAATAATGAAATAACCTACTCCTCTTTGGAATCCTGTTTTTAGTTCTTTGTCCTATATTCCATTTCCTCTCTTTTCCTTCCATTTGATCTCAGCAGCAGATCGAATCACACAGCCCACAACTTTTTGCTGTTTTGGAATGATCTTGTGTATATCACTTTACTGTTGAAGCTTGGACAGTTTGTGTATATGGGTATTCCGAAAAATCTATCAGTCTGAAACTTAATCCATCTCTCTTTGTCAGAGTGTAATAGCCTGTAGCCCATTTCTCTGTTTTTATTATTCTCTGTCCTTGTCTTCTTCCTATGTGCTTCCTGTTTTGAGTTATGCTGAGGGGTCTCAACATGGGCCCCTGCTCTGGACCCCACCAAACGGTAAAGTATATCTCCTGTTTACTGCCCTTGAGGGATACCTGTCATTCCACCTATGCTATTGTGCTCACTATAGCGATACACAAAATTCCACGGAGCGCAAGCCTTGACCCCTGCCCTTGCCTTTATAAAGAGCTGACCTTTGACTCCCACTGCACCTGGAGAATCAAAAAACTTGCTATGAATCTGAGAAAAGGATGTCTGCAGAAATAAATTAAACACAAATTAATGAAATATATTTACATTTAATACATTTATTATCTTTATAATTTTAAAGCTGTTTAAAATTGTTTACTTATTCAATTAATTTCATGTCTCTCTCTGATGTAAAACCAAACTAAAACTTAAAACAATAGACATATTAAAGATAAAAAAGGGTGTAAGCATAAAAACAATGTGTAATACAGCTTTATTATTTTTTTTAAATAAATAAAATAAAAGACTAATTACTTTCACCCCGAACACTAATTAGTTGAAATTTTACATTTTTTAAAAAAAAAATTTAAACACTATTTTGTACTCATTAAAAACCCAATAAGTGTCTTGATGGATCCGCACGTCCCTGTCTCCCTCATTACAATGAGATTTAATATGCTCACGTATTTTATTTGTTTTAATATGTAGCCTACAGTTTAGAATAAGCATGTTGTTTGAATTTTTAAATAAATATAAATGTTGCACTGAATAAAAATGGATAATTTTTTCTATAAAATTTTGACATTTAACCCTCCAAAGGTTTATTTGAAACCTTAAAAGTAGACACTTTACAGTACTTACATTTAACATGCTTTCTATGGACATAAAATCACTTTGGTAAATTTCTTTTGATGCAGACATCTTAGCGCTTTTGACCCATGTACAAACACAAAATTACTAAAACTTTAATTAAACTTAAAAATGAAAAGAGAAATAAGTATAAAATATAATTTAAAATATGAACAAAAACTATAATTATACTTGTACATCTTCTAAAAAACTTCTCTAAAATCTCTATAAATTATAAACTGTGGTCTGCAGGTTTGCTGGCGAGCCCGATCCTTCAAATACAGTCACTTTGTAAAGCTCCATTACATTTCAACAAATTTTCAATTTTTTTATATCAGACTAAAATGCTTCATTCTAACATTCTTTCTTTAGGACCTGCAGAGCTGTGCTAAACAGCCAGGAACGGCACAAGATTTAGCAAACTTTCCTACTTGCAACTCCTATTTCTATTGCTGTGTAAGAATATTAATATCCAATCTATCCGACTTCCTCCTCTTTGATATGTTAATGCATTCATCTGTCCAACAGATGAGCAAGCTTATTTTTAGGAAATACTCTTGTTGGACTATCCAAGAACGTTGAAGTTTTTTTTATAGTACATCAAACACTTATTTCAAAAGATGAAGGAAAATATATCATGATATGACCTTTTTTACATTTTATTGCCATTGACACAGGCACAGCAATAAACCTATGACCTCATGCAAAGAGTACAGACACACATAACATAAGTGTCTGACTGCTCTGACTCTACTGTATTCAGTTTCTAAAGCTCTTCAGTTTTGAAGACTCTTTATGTGCAGTGATATCCATCTCCTTAATCTATCTCTCTTACTCTCACTGACGTTTTTAGCCTAAGGGGAGTGTGTTACCCAACTGCTACTTTTACCAGTAAAAGTGATCCGTCTGTTGATGGAGGTGAAGAAAGGGTAGTTCAAACACAGATATAGTCTGGTGTGTCTGCAATCATAAGAGGCCCAACACAGATGACGGTTTTGTATGCTTTTCTAGTAGCACTTTGAGGCTGCCTCTCTATTGTGTGGTGTTAAAGTCGTACAGACCAACTGTCAGAGCGTCAAAGTAATCCAGACGTATTTTCCCCTGTTGCTCTCTTTGCACTGAAATTGTGCCAGTTCTTTGGAATGCCATTATGTTCCCTGAAGGCAAAGCCAAGACTCTGTCCTGGCACAAACACAAACACACAGGCACACACAAAAAGTCATTCTCTCCCTCTCTTTTTGGCTCAGACCAGGACCGATGGCGCCACATAGCAGCATTGCCGATGTGGCATAAGCACAGAGTCAGATACACAAAATGACTTGACCAGCTCATGTCTCGAAATCAGGAGCACCTGAAAAAGAAAACAACACTAGAATGAAAAGAACAAGGTAAGTGTTTGATTCAGATTGGCCTTATAATTTCACCCGGTCTCGTCTGGTAGCTCTGTCACCCTCTGCCCTGTCCAACATGAAGTGCTGTTTGTTAACTTGGCTCAGTTTATCCGAGGGCTGTCACACCATACAGCTCTGTGGGCCTGCAGAGAGGACTGGCTGTCCGTCTGCGGCCTTGGCATTTTCCATCTGCCCCTTTACTAGCCCCCTGCGATCAGCCCTCACCACAAACTTTCCCTCTCCAGACCATCTGCACACTGTTCCTTTAGTGCTATTAAATGGAAGATAAAATGGAAAACAGGACTGATGTAGACATACGCCAAGTGGAAAAAGCTGATCAATCAGGAATCACTGCGTTATTGATGTCGGAACATGACTATGTAAACATTTGACTGCCCACATTGATATATCAACTTCTGTTTGGTATTCAGCAACTTGGCCCGTCATGATGAACAACAGTGTGAAGTACACTGATCGGCAGAAGTTAACCAATCTCGGTAACACTTTATTTTACGGTTACACCTATTAGTTGCTTATTAGAATGAATATTACATGAATATTAGCCATTAATAAGTGCTAATTAAGCACATATTAATGCCTTATTCTAAATAACCTTATTCTACATCCCTAGTACACAATACCTAAACTTAACAACTACCTTACTAACTATTAACAAGCAGCAAATTAAGAATTTATTGAGCGAAAAGTGATAGTTAATAGTTAAAGGAAAACACCACTGTTTTTCCATATTCCATTATGTTCTTCCCTCAACTTAAACTTGATATCTTTTGCATTCGCTTAAAAATTCGCCACGCTTTAATTTGTGTCACCTTACTTACTCGTGTAACTAGTCAAGTAACCGTCTTTTAATAGGGAAAATGTGGAAGTGTTTGGTGGTTTCTAAATTTATCCCTGTTTGGATCCTAAGGAATGAATGGAGCTAAGCTAAACGCTAACATAGTGGCGCGCGCTACAGCGATTAAGTGCATACACAGAGACGGCTGGGAGAGATATGTATCAGCTCGTCTAAGTTGAAGGAAGAACATAGTGGAATATGGAAAAACTGTGCCGTTTCCCTTTTAATAAGTGCTGCCTATTCAAAGGTGTTACCATTTTTACACGCCAATCATACCAAATAATTCAAAAATACAGTAAGCAATACAGAGCAACATAAAAATAGCACATAGTTTTAAAAAAGAAGATGGTAAAACTTTGGTATAGGGACCAGTTCTCACTATTAACTAGTTGCTTATTAGCATGCCTGTTATTCCCATATTGGCTGTTTATTAGTGCTTATAAAGCACATATTCTGCACCATATTCCTAAACATAATAACTACCTTACTAACTATTAATAAAAAGCCAAATAGTGACAATTGGTCCATAAAATAAACTGTTTAAAGACAATAATGAAATATAAGTTAATTCAAAGACATTGAAATTGAAAATAATCCTTTTCACAGTAGCTTTGTGCATATTTCCACAGTACACACAAATGACATTTGACGTTATTTAGGCCAAACAGTGTGGAATGCCCCTTCAAGACATTAAGTTTAAATATATGCAGAAGTGTGTAAATGCGATTTCAAGACGTCCAACACTGCATCAGTTATATGGACTACTTTTCTGTCCTTTTCGGCACTTGACAGCTCCATTTGGTTTCATTGTACGGAAATATTTTTTGCTGAAGCTCTTTTATTGAGTTTCATGGAAAAAAAAGTAAGTCACATGGGTTCAGAACGACATGAGGGTGAATAAACGATGACAAAACTTTCATTAATCACTGTAGATCTAAGGGTCAGCGAGAGGGTGGAAAATGGTTGTGTAAAACTAAATTATGAGTTTATTTGGTGCAAGAACCCTTGACACACAGTATTAGTGGACTTCAGGGGAAAAATAATATTTTTTATTCCAGAGGCACACTTAGGACTAACCTGGCAAGATAACTATTGGAAAGGGAGACAGAGTGAATCTATTCCTCTTGTAATCCTTTCATATAAAGACAATAAGGCGCCAGAAGGTCTGGACACTTGAGACATGTCAGGATAAAAGGGCAGAGATCTTACAATTGCAGTTATTACGGGTCTATTGCATAGTCCCATTTATCTATTGTTTCCTCTGCATTTGAAGACCTCAGATTTCTTACCTGTGCTGAGACCGAGCAGCTCAGGTGATGGGAAAGCAATGATCAGTAGAACGGTTTTTAGGGTAGACGTGGGTTTGATGTGGACTGTGTTGGTGTAGAACTTGATGTAAGGTGTTTTGGGGGGTTATTAAACGGGTCTGGAGCAGAGGTGGGCGGCAGTGGCAGACAGACAGCTGGGGAGCAGGAGTGCCAAGCAGAGATCAGAGAGCTCGTCTTACAGTCACTGAACTGGCAATACCCAGCACTTTCTTTCTCTCTCACATACTTTATGTGTGTACTGTATATAAACACACAAAACCACACAATGTTACGCTCTAAAGGCTCACTAACAGTTTCACTCACCAATGGACTCCAGGCTACTGTAACTCAGGGGTCTACTGTATTTGCACGAGCACTTTGATGACTATGACTTTACATATAACATTCAGAGTATTACATTTGCCTACTTCATGAGCTTTCCAACTTCCAAAAACCTCAGTGTTGTGCTATATTTAATTATGTAAAACTATAGAAAAGGGAGGTTATTTTACATTAGCAATGCTGCTCTACAAACAAGCCAGTCAATGTTTTTTTCCCTTCGTTTTGTGTTTAATAGAGCCGATTGTGCGGGCGTGTAAATATGTCACCACAAATTCATAAACAGCTGGGTTGATTATGGACCCAATGACTGTTTATTGGTGAACAGCACATAACACATATATTAACAGTGCATTCATATTCTATTTTACATTCTCAAACAGTGACATCACCCCATAAAACTACTTTGTTTTGGCCGGCGTGCACCGTTGTGCTGGATTATTTTGTTGCCATGTAAGAATGTACCTTAGTAACTGTTGTCGTCAGGGAAGGGATGGAATAAGGTGACATCAGCATCATTATGATGAGGACGAGAGACAAAGATTCTTTTCAGTCGGGTTGAACGAGGCCTGACCTCGAGTCCAGCGCTCAAATTCAAGATGACACTCACTCTGTAAGGCCGTAAACTTTTGAGCTAATGAGAAACAAGAACATTGAAACTAAATGAGATAAATGAAGAGAGAGAAACAGGGAGAAGGACAAAGACAGAAAGAGAGGGAGACGGGGGGAATGGTCTTTGTTAATCCCCACACATCTGGCTTCTATTAGGATGTGGGGGCCGCTAAAATAATGTTTTTCACCCTGCAAGCTTTTCTGTGCTATAAATTACCCACCAGCCACTGTGCCTTCTCTCCCTCTCTCTCCCGCCCATTTTTTCTCTCTCTCTGTCCATCATTTTCCTTTTTAAGACACAAAGCCCCTCCCACTCTCCCTTGTCTCCTTCTTTCTTCATGTCTTCTTCCTTTCTGCTTTCCCCATTCTCCCCCCTTCAACCCTTTCATTCCATAAAGCAATATGTTTCTCTCCCTCTCATCATACTCATCATTCCTCCTCATCCGTTGTTTCTCTGAGGGGATCAGTCGACACTAAATTTCTCATTGTGTCCACCATTATTTTTTTGTTACATTCTGCTTTCCATGCTAAAACAGAATCAATTATGTGTTTTTAGAACATGCTACTTTGTTTGCAAGCTAGAGTAGTCAATTTTATAATTAGTGTATTTAATTATAAAGTATAAATTGTAAATTTGATTTGGTTGAAATGTTGGACACTGGTCATATGCTGATTTCTAAAGCCATTTTTTGAGTATTCAGTGATTCTATACTATCTTAAAAATTCTATATATATATATATATATATACTTATCTGCCACTATAATATATATATATAAATATATATATATATATATATAAAAGAACCAATTTAGCTGGTCGATAAAGCAGCCTTGAACAGACCTGGAACATTAACAGGCCAGAAGTTCAGTCTCCACTTCCTGTGGCCCTTGAAAATCTTTCTGTGTTTGAAAGACTGCTGCTCATTCATTTTTGGTACCAAGAAAGCAGACGTTTATATGAAGGGTTTGAGAGAGAAGAATATCGAAGATAGAAAGAAGGAAAGAGTTGTCTGTGATCTGTCATTTTTGGTTGAGGCCTGGCGGCAGGGCCAGTGCGGGGCCAGTGCAGGGTGTCTGCAGAGGGGCCGTGGGGTTAAAGGGTGGAGGGTCAGTGCCTCTTCACCAGAAACTCCAATTAGCTAAATTGGAGCTGACAAGGAAAAGCAGATGAAAGGAGCAAAAGATTGGCTAATGAGTGGAGCTGAGCGCTAATGATGAGTATGCTAGTTCAGATTGGGCCCCATTAGGCACCTGTTTACCCAGGCTGCACTGGGCTGCAGCTGGGTCTGACAGCAGTGTGAACGTGCCATTCGGTGACGGCCGCTTTTCCACCGCCATCAACCAAATGCCCTTAAGACGCATTTATCCTGCTTCCATACTGACAAGCTAATCAGAGAGATCAAATCAGCAAAATGTTGAACATACAGCTCAAGGCAGCGGCCTCAGGGAACAACTATTATAGCCATTAGCACAGCTTTACCTCACTGGCTAAATCTAGCATTAGACTGAAGCACACTAGCTTCCAGACTAGCATCAGGCATTAGCGTGATTAGTATCGACGTAAGAGAAATGAAGTTAGCGGGTGTGTGCATATGTCCACCATTTGCAGACAAAGACCCATTTTGTCCTCTGCTTGTATGAATGAGGCTGCTGTAGAATTGAGACTTGCATTATGTCAGAGCAACACATTACCTCATCTGTTTCAAAACGGCCCCCTTAAATGCTGTTATGATGAAGTTCGACAACTAATTCAAGTGTGTTTGTGAGCAAATGTCCTTTTTAGTATGGCTTTAGGCGGAGGAGCCATGCCCATTAAAGCGAGGGACACGTGCCAGATCAGATTCACAGACTTTTCACAAAAATCTGTCTGTGTGTTTGATAATTGAATTCAAAGTTAATCAAAACTGAAAACAAGAGGAGATATTATCGATATTTCTGAGTTATATTTGCCCTACCACAAGTCATCACAGGCTGCCAAGTTCAGATGAATGTATATGATATATAGATCATCAAGCTGGAAGTCTCACAAAGGCTGAATTTATTTGATCAAAACTACATAAAACGTAAAAAAACTGTAAATGTAAAATGTACATGAAATGTAATTTATTCCTGTGATTCCAGCTGAATTTTAAGCAGAATTTCTCCAGTCTTTAGTGTCACATGACCATCAGAAATTACATTACATTACATTTAGTCATTTAGCAGATGCTTTTATCCAAAGTGAGTTACAAATGAAGACAATGGATGCAATCAAAATCAACAAAAGAGCAATAATACGCAAGTGCTATAACAAGTCTCATGTGTCTTAGTGAAGAACAAGTAGCAAGTTTTTTTTTTTTATGCATAATAAATAAAAACAAAACAGATAGATAGAATAGAAAAAGAATAGAGCAAGCTAGTTTTAGAGGACTTTATGCTTTTGTTAATTATATAATGAATACAAAGAAAAGGAACAGAATAGAAAAATAATCTTTTTTCAAGAAATCATTGTAATTGTAACGTTGTCAGTCTTGTCTTGTCTGATTATTATTACAGATTACTCTTAATTATTAATATTTTATTGAGTTTATTGTATATTAATATACTCTTAAATATTTATACTTATAATTATATATTGTTTTATTTATCGTGGGGGCTGTGATATATTTTTTTTTTAACTTTTTGTCACATTATAAATGTCTTTATTGTTTTGATTAATTTAATGCATTATTGAATTAAATTATTGTCACTATAATTAATATTATATTAATATATAAAGTTTTGCATGGTAGAGTCTCACGGTTTTGACTGAAATATTTTGCAGCAAAACTGTTTTCAAAATTTATAATAAGTAATTGTGACTTGTAGTTTGGAATCCAGGTCCCCTTGTATGTTAACACCTTTTATAGAAAGAAAGAAAGAAAGAAAGAAAGAAAGAAAGAAAAAGTGATACACTTCTAAAAAAAACAGTTATAAACTTCTGTTCAAAACATGGCTCCCAATTGAAGCAGCCTATCTTTGACATGCTGTGTTGAAGAAGCCCGCAGCCCACCACGGGCGTCCACTGAGTTCCTGGGAATGGTGCCATGCTTTCAGTTGTGTCCTCTGCCTCAAATCTCCCCCCGCCCATTACACCATCTCATAATTACCTTGAGGATTTCTCTTCTTCAGTCCAACTTCTCCCTCTTTGCCTGGCTGCCAGCTCCTCAGATGTCGGTGGAGAAGCATGTCATTAGCTCAGTAGCGTGGACTGGCCTGAGGAGAGAGTGTCTACGGCCTGTCGTCTGTCTGCCCGCACCACTCTGGAGACGCTGCTTTATTCGCTCTGTTTTTATTTGGCTGTGGAGCAACCAATGTCTTCTATAAGGACACATGCCATTTTCATTCAGTTTTTTTGCATGGTCAGATTTTAAAGTATCTTTCATTGAGTCTTCCCTTCCCTCTCTCTTCTTCTTTGTCTTGGTCTTTCTCTCACATTTGGGAAGTAATGTGACTCTCTTTCATGTCTGTGCTGTGTGTCTCCCCTCTGTGTCTTTATCTATTAACTATGGAGCTATCAAATTCACCGTTCCCCGAGGGAAGACTCCTGCGGTTAATCTCAGTCGTCGTCACTCTTGGGCTCAGGTAGGATGATGGTTTCGCAGGAGATGATATACGAATCTTTAATCCAGTGTTGAGGAAGCTAATTTGAAACTGTAGCTTGCCAAGTTACCCATAATTACCCACCTTTACCCACAAAGCAGTTAAATGACAATCAGGTTGCCCTTCACAAAAAGTATTCAGCCACACCACAAGCTGTTAATAAAGATAATTAATAAAAAGTAGCATGACCCCAGCAAATTATTGCCCAGCAAAATATTCATGTTAAATCATTATGTCAATATATATATGTGTGTTATGACAATATTTCCTTGTTGATCCTGGAACAACATTCCAATCAACCAATCAGAATTGAGGTATCATTTTTCAGGAAATATCTGTTTTAGGCTTATGATCAAGGTGCTTCTACTCCCTTGTTAATCAGCTATGATTTCACAATGATTTTAGGAATAAATTATGGGTAGGTTTAGGGGTAGGGATTGGGATAAGTTTATATTTTTGGACAGTAATGCTGATCCAGGATCAACAAAAGATGTTGATCATGTCTTACTTGGCAAAATCACGGCCACCTATGCAGAACTTGATTTTAACAAGCGCGACATGATCCTGGATCAACATCTTTGTTGACCCTGGAACAACATTGTGATATCAGATTTATAGTTTTGTAAATTTTAGGCTTATCAGTGTTTGGTGCTTGTACATCAGTGTCTTTCATATATTACATTACATACATTTTCTAAGATTTTAGGGATTACTCATGGTTAAGGTTAGGTTTAACTAAAATGTTGTGCCAGGGTCAACAAAATATGTTGACCTAGGAACACATCTAACTCAGCAAAATCATTTTAACTGAATCATTTAAGGTGATTAACTAAGGTTTGGGGCAGTTAGTTTACTGCTTTTTGCATAATTATTTAACAACCTCAAAAAGCATTGCTGCATCTGAAATCATATACTTGCCTACTATTACAGTATGCAAAAATCTGTATGCCAAAAGAGTAGTTGGAAGTCATCATATTTGGTGAAATGTACCAAAGGACCTACTTACTTGTGCCTGAATTCTTGTGCACTTTACTATCCCATGAGGACATGGGAGAGGATTTATAAATGGCAATTAATCAACGCAACTGACGCTGGTAAGACATGCGACAGTATCAACACTATCAATACTACCCATATTCATGCACATTCAAATGTAGTGCCTACATAATGCCCACAGTTTGTTCTTCTTCCCAGATGAAAAAAGTCACAGAAATAGAGAGATGCCTGCCGATCATTGTGCATCACTTTCATGGTTATGACAAAAACTGTAATTAACATAGAAAAGACACTTTTTATTGCATTTTGTCACGTTGAGACTAGTTATTCCCTAACACTGAAAGTCAAGATCTCCATTAGACCATCTTATATACGAATAATAGAGCACAAAACACATCCCTGCCTGTACGTTCATACATTCCTCCTGAAGCGCAATATCAAAGGACTGCAGAAAATCTTGGATGAGTGAAACAGACAAGCTTTCATATGTGCCATCTGACTGAGGACTCTAAGTCCATCATTTTTCTGTCATGATCAGTGGGATTACGGAGTGAGGGGGAGGTGATTTCCCCATGTGGGGGTCTAAGATATCAAAGCCGGAAGGGTGTGGGGAGGCTGGGGGAAGAAGAGGGGAGAGGGGGGAGATGGCGGCCTTTGTTCCAGCTCCACCCCAGGATTCCATGAAAAGATCACCAAGCAGCCTGATTCGTCACGGCCACGGGCTCTGCGCTCTGATTGGTTCCGCAGAGCGGGCAGATGTTCCGGCTGCAGCAGGGGGCTTGGAAGATTCCAACTCTACACTCTCACCCCACAGGCAGTCACATACACACATGCTTAAGAACGAATGCATACTCACACACACCACAGGACAGTCTCATACTCACAAACACAATCTCTCACTCTTCATATGCCCGTTCATCCAGCCTGGCATGGCTATTTCTGGAAAACTTCTGATGAGATGCAAAAAATAGAATCAGTTGAGTATTCATCAGATGTTTCATACATTTTCAAAGGATGTGCATTAACAATCTGACTCTATAATTACAATTATTTGGCAGAGGAACACTAAGACTGTGCAGTCAGAACATTACTCATTTAGATTTCTGATTAGGTAATTAGGTAAACTGAGAAATGCAAATAAAAAAGGTCACATTTTTTAACCTTCTGCCATATTGAAGGAATAGTTGACCCAAAAATGAAAATTCTGTCATCATTTACTCACCCTCAAGTAGTTCCAAACCTGTATGAATTTCTTTGTTCTGCCAAACACAAAGGAAGATATTTTGAAAACAGTTTGTAACCAGGCTGTTTTGGGTCACCATTGACTTCCTTCTTTTCCTACTAAGTCAATAGTGACTAAAACAGCCTGGTTACTAACTTTCTTCAAAATATCTCAGGTTTGGAACTACTTCAGGGTGAGTGAATGATTTCTTTTCATTTTCATTTTTGGGTCAACTATTTCTTTAACAGGTGTAACGAGAGGATGGAGAAAGGAAATGTGCGATCAAGACTCAAACACAGGATTCCCATGTGAGCACCAGAGCTCACTATATTAATGCACATGCACTGGCTATCAATATTTGAAGGATAATGTACAGTCTTTCAGTAATTGTTTTACAATAAGATGTTGTATCAATTATTACTCAAGATGTAGTATCAACACTCAATGGGGTTTATTATTTCTGACTATTAATTATCCAGGGCTTACATTAATACATAATTACTTACCAAAGAAATAAAAATGAAGATTGCATTTTTTTTAGATATTTAAAACTATTTGGTATTTTATTTACTTTTTTTTTTAATGTTTATTATGTAAAAAGAAAGACACCGCAGACATGAGACCTTCAAACCTTTGCAGGAATCAGTTGCCCAATCAATTACAGTACAGTATTATGATTTTTATACACAAATATTTGACTAATGAATGCAGCATTGACCAATTAGAAACAAGTATTTCAATACGCCTTTTGATCATTTACACTAAAATCTGCTTTTGGTTCTCAAGCAGAACAAATTTTGCCACTTTTGTCTATATTTGGACAAACTTTAGACAAGCGTGCCATCTGGGAACATCTAAAGAGTGTCTTTCTCCATCATTTAATGATAAATAGGTGGTTCTCTAGGGATTTTGTCCATGTGTGTTTTTGGGAACCCTTGTGTTGTGACTCAGATCACTTCCGATCAGCTCTAAAGGTTTTGATTAGTTATTAGAAATTGCACTGAACAGAACACAATTATTACAGTGCCAAACATCAAATGATTGTCTAATAGTTTTGACAAACATGAAATTAGAACGAGCTTTGCAGCGGTCACCAATGTGCAGTTTAAGTTTCCAGTCAGATGAGAACATGTCAGGTCTTAATGAAGTCCAAGAGATGTCTAATAGCTCACAGGACAGCTATTTATGCAACTCAGACAAACACAATTAATCGCCGAAGACTTCAAGTGGAAAAACAAAACAGATTTGACTACCCTACATGTATTTGCTGCCTCTGTGTTGTGCTGTTTGTAAATCAGGTTGTTTATATCGTCTATTATTAAGTGCACTTTCCCTGGTTACAAAAAGCACACTCGCATGAGACAGGAACATTAAGCAGATGTCCGCGGACAGACACAGAGCAATTTGCAGGGACAAAATCACAGCAGAGAGATATAGAGTCATTGAAGCCAGGGAAATCTATGTAATTGTGGTAGGTTTGATTAAAGCCTTAACTCTCATGGGGAACATGGGGTCTCTGGCAGGGTAAGCGCAGATACCTTATCTCAGCAAATTGCTGCCGGTCACTATTTTTAAGAATTCCCACAATGCACTCTTCTTCTGGCGATGTCTGAGGGAAAAGAGAGCCACTTGAATTGTCTCACACACGCACATATGCCACAGAAGTCATACGCTATTGGCATCTGTACTATCCCACCCACCCAACCAACCACACTTCACTTAATGTTAGCGGCACACCCATCATGCGCCTGCATGCAATGACTCAAAAAATGCACTGAACAGAAACATTCGCAGTGCCAACGGGGCTTTATAAATGAGCGTCTGTGTAAGAACTACGGATCATTTTATAGCATTTATGTTGTTTTCTTATTCAGAAACAAAACAGATGTAGGATGCACTCATGGTGGCAAGTCATTTAACAATCAGAACCAGATAGCCTAGATATGGGATATAAATAATGATAATAAAATACAGCATATATATTGTGTTTGACTACTTGCATGTGAATAATTTTTGTCCTAATTTTTTTTTTAAATGTTAAAAAAACAAAATGCATACGTAATAAAATGAAAAAATATTTTAAATAGTTTTAATTTCTTTAAAAAATTTTAAATATATCAGGGTGTTTCAGCTGTTAGCAAATTAAAAAATGTCTCATTAAAATTTAATGAAATCCTTAGAATATTTTCTAAAAAATGCTTGGGATATGAATTGGTGGATGGATGTTTCACTTATTAATATAATTCAGCTTACTAATATTTGAAAAACTTTTGTCCACAAAATTAAAATCATGTTGGTAACAACATGCAGAAACATGTCGGGATCAGTGCGTCCCTTAAAAGGTCAGATAGTTTGACGTTTTTGTGGCAAGGCAAGATTAGATGAGGTCGTAAAATGTTATATATGGTGTGACTCCCCAAAAAGTTACAGATATTTATGAATCAATAATTCATAGCCTTGAAAAATATAAATATATATATATATATATATATATATATATTTTTTTTTTTTTTTCGAAAATAGTTTGTTGTATCATTGTATATTATATAATATGTCATTACTTTATGTCATTAAATAAAACATTGCTTTGAAAATTGCTTTGAAGCGCATGTTATTGAAACCAAATTTTCCTTTTCTTTATCATGGATGCTCTTATTCATCATCTAAATTTTTTTCCCATACTGTTATGGTTGAAAACATACACAGGTTTGCTTGTATGGCTATACGTTTCTTATGAATGTAATGAACAGTGTCATTTAGTCAGCTCTTAAGCCTCAGGTCAGAGGTCAATAATTTCATGGAGCAATGAAGACTTGTCTTAACCATTTACAGTCAAGCAGCAACACACACAAAGCCCATTTTTCAACGTAGGTATGGCATGGCGTGACTAACTTTGCCGATAAGGATATAAAAAGGAGAAAGAGAGCAAAAGAAGAGAGATGTTCTGGATGTGGTTATCGGGCCGGAGCTGGCATCCACGCAGTGCGTTTGAGAGATAACAAGCCCCCGTCCACCTCCTAATGGCACATGACCAGAGCTCCACCCAGGGTCGCCAGCAATTGAAGTCCGAGCCAGGAAGGCACATCTGGCCCTTATTTTATTGGTGTTCAATTTTGCATCGGTATGTGGAGAGGGCAACAAACAAAGCTCCAGTCCCACCCTGTTCCCATATTCCTGCCTGCTGCCACCAGCCCCCTGCTTCCCCCCGGGCCTAAGATTCATTTTAACGCACATAGGCCCGGCGCACATTAGCGTGTATAGGTACAGATCTTATATTGAAGTTGAATTCCAGAGTAGCCCCCACAGGGTAGATGACAGGGTTTATTTAAAAGAAAAAAAGGCAAGGAGGAGACTTCAAGTCTGAAGAGGATATTAAAAAAAATACACAGGAGGAAAAAAGCACCCCTCCGGCAGGAATAATTTTCTACCTTTCCAGAGAGAGAGAGAGAGAGAGAGTGAGCTTGACTGTCTGAATGTGAAAGGTTGAAAAGAAAGAAAAAAGTGACTTAATGCAACTAAAAAAAGAACGTTGACGTTTATCAAATCTATAATGAGAACCACTATGGTCACCTGCACAATTTTGAGCAAAAAAGCTGAAACAAATCCAGAAGAGAGAGAGCGAGAAGCTGTTTGAATGAATGTAAAAGGCAGAGCAGCTAATGAAAACCAACTGCCATCCTGTCACCTATACTTCAACCGTCTATTCCGCTACAGGACGCCATGGACGGGTATAACAGCCTTCACTTCTTATTCAATCTCAACTCAGCTTCCTCTCACTTCCCTTCTCTTTCCTGCCCTCTTCGTTTCCTGTTCTTTGATTAAATTTTCAAGAAGAGAAAACTTTTCCTATTAGAGAGTCTGAAAATGTACCACAGGTTTTTGTTGCCTTCAGTTTCACTTAACATGAGTACTGGATGGCAGTAAGGTGTTTCAGTTTTGGATGTGTGATAACATGTTGCTGGCTCCTCCTATTGAGACTGGTACATCCTGCACAGGAAGTTCTGCAGACTAGTGTGTGATTTAGCAGCACGAGAAAGAGCAAAAAAATGACTAAATGGTGACTTCAGCGAGAGAGATATTTGCAGAATTGTTAAAGGAACAGGTCATCTCAGTAATGAAAATGTTCTCACCCTCATGCCATTCCAAATCTGTATGAGTTTCTTCTGTGTAACACAAAAGAGAGGTTAAGTTGCTCTTTTCCATATAACTATATCTCTTCACGTAACAACATGTTTAAACATCTGTCTTTGTGTTTGATGACAAAGTAAATCATAATGGTTTGGAATGACACAGGGGGAAGTTAATGATGACAGAATTAAAAGTTTTGTGGGAATGTTCTCCTCAGTCATATAAAGCTTGAAAAAAAAAAATTAATGAAAATGTTTAAAGTAAAAAAAGATTACAATAAGTTTAATGTAGTCTAAAATAGTTTTTATTGTGGGGCAATAACTGTTTTTACAGAGACCCTAGTAACTTCTGAATGAAATACAATACAGCAGGCTCTATAGGGTTAATAATCACAAAGCAAATTCTTGAAGAAAACTCTTATCCCATCAGCATATATATCTCCAGAGATTTTTTTCCCGGTTCCCCCAGGACTCTGTTCTCCATAGTGGCCAAACACACCTAGTATCCTCTGTAAATCTCTCAGATTACATCACAACTGAGATTATCATTCAACCACTAGTCATGGTGCCACCAGCCGGCATGCTGCAAAGACAGGAAGTGGAAGCTGTGGAGAGCCGAGAGCCTTAGGCTGAGGGTGGAAATGCTCAAGAGGCGAGGAAGAACACAAACGGGATACCGTTCTTCTTTCATCCATGTTCTCCAAACTTCTTCACTCTCAGTCTGGTGAAAGTAGTCTTTTTGGCCAGGCTCTGGGCTGCCCTGATCCCTGAGGTTGGATAGCAGGCAGAGATAAGACTGGAAAGACTGGAGTTCTTTCACATTTTTTATTAGTTGCTAATCCGCTCCAGCAGAGCCAAACCACACAGTCGAGCATTAGCTTTCCTGCTGTGACCAGCCCAACACTGCCAATGAATATTAGCATGTTTGTTTAATTGTGTGTTGGTAAAAGATCCTGCATTGCAAGGGAAACACTTAAAGTCTATCTATGTGACAGCATGAGGTTTTTGGCCAGTGCACTATGTTTGACCTCCAGGAAAATATGCACTATATCAATACAGATTCATTAACAAGCTCTCGTTTGAAGGTTGGATAACAGCCCGTCACTATGTCCCCCCAGCACACTTTGGTCCAACGGGTGTGCCAGAAACTTAAACAGACAAAGGACAATTATTATGAGGAAAATTGCTAAACACAAAACAAACTAACACCAGTTCCAGGTTCATAAACGCAATTTTGATCTATAAAATGGCATTACTTAATCACACAACACTTGCACACATGTGCTGACACTGCGCTTAAATTCATCTGCGAGATGTAAAAGCATTTCTTTCTGCCATATAACCTCCACAAGTGGCCACTAGCTAATAGGCTACTGTGCAGTCTTACCTGCATATCTGCTACCACTCTTTAGCTTCCGCCACACTAGCCACCAAACATATCTCTCTCTCCATTTATTACCTTAATTTAATGAGAGCTTTCCCTTCGTAACCTTTCCAGACTGATTTATTGCTCGCCAAGCTGAGATCAGAGAACCGGGGCGCTATAGGGCACTCTAAGACACCCTGTTGCCCCTTCCTGAATCCAAGTGCTAGGCCAGTGCAGGCTATGTGATTGCTAAATGTGGTGTAACTCACAGCTGGGCCCAACATGGTGAGAGGTGTGAACACTCGCCTCTTAATGAGGCAAGAGGACAAGCGGTTTAGAACATAGGTCAGAGGTGGTGGGAGTGGGGCCAGAGAGGCTGGCTCTAATACAGGGGAAGTGGATTAATGGAAAAAAGGAGATTAGGACTATGTTCCATAACTCTTGAGAGAGACACATTGTAGGTGTGGAACAGGACGTTTGATGGTGATGTGGGCCAAAACTGCAAACCAATTTATTTTTCATTTCCAGCAGCTGGAAAGCAAGCAAAGCTGCACTCACTTAAAAATAAATGTTCCAGAAAGAGCTTTTAAGCACTAGGCCATAGGAGAACCCTTTTTAAATTCCTATGGAAGGACTGAAGAACTTTTTAGTTTAAGACTATATACTGATGCGTCAAAGAACACTGAACACTGAATAGCTAGTTTTCATAGTTTTGACAATCTAATAAATTCTGTAAATCCACCAGCTCAGACAGGTAAGGTGTGAAAGGTGTGCCACCAACCAAGCAACTGCTATTGAAATAAATGGGAATGGTTCTCAGTGGTACCATCTTAATCCCCAAAGAATCAAATATAAGCCATCTCAAAAATTTTTTTTGGTAAACTTTATTATTAAGACACTATTAAAAATGGTCTCGACAGAGCTTGACCAGATGTTATATGGAAAAGAATTAGATATCTCTGAAAACTATCTAAAGCCATGATAAAGCTGTCCTAAACATGTTTCTCATCAGTTCCATAAAGGTTAAGTGTGTGAACGGGTTCATTTCTGCTTATTTATGGGGGCTGTAAGCTGGTCTCATTTCTAAAAGATGGGGCATGTGAGAACTGTGAGGTTTTTATGGTAGAGAGCTTGAGTTCATGGTTGTATGATGATCAGCAGGGTTGCCAAGAAGAACGTGTTTGGACAGTTACGCCCCTCAAAACCAAAACTGAGCAATTGGAATCAATTTTACACTTGGGGAATGTCTGGGCACCTCCTCCGTATTTAACCACTGGGACTGTGGTGACTGTAGTCAAAGCATGATACTTGTGAGAGTCATCAATGGGCCCGTTGCATTCACGTTCAGTGAGGTTTGGGATCTTAGTCAGGCCCCCGAAAGGACATTGTTGTAGGCCCCTATCAACCACTGGGCCTTATGCACTCTGTCCCCTTTTTGGCTGCGACGGCAATGATCATACTCCAAACTAACAGCAAAATGAGGTTGCAACTTGTGCTGTTTCTGTAATCATTAAAGTTCTGACACAGTAAAAAACGAAGGAGAAAACAGGGATGAGACGGGACTATGTCAAAGGGGCCATGATTCCCTGATTTGTGGGTGCCTGTTACCCTTTTCACCCAGAATGCTTAGCCTCTCACCCTGGATCATCTCAATAACTCCCTTCCTCTGACGGCTCCCAGCAGCACCATCAATCTGTCCCACTCCAGGATAAGAGACTGTCCTGTCTCCTGTCTTACCTCGTCTCTATTTCACCCGATTTGTGCTAGGGAGTCAAATTTCCAATGTGAAAGTCAAAACAACATCTTGAAACTGCAAAACAGGAGCACGACCTGATGCCTTATCACAGTTTCTTGCAGAAAAGGATTCATTAGTGGGTTTCATGAACAGTTGCACAATGATAATTGTTGAGAATGTTATTAATGTTGGGTTGCCACTTGTCCAATGTAAAGTCCTGAAACAACACAAGTTGAGAACTAGGATACTGGTTGATAATGATAACCATTGCAGGAATAAATACATAAATGGGAATGGAATTGCTACATGTTACACACACACCAGCTAATTTTATTAGAAATGTAACGCCATTATTAAGGTAAGAAACAATTTGGCTGTGCCAATCAGCTGAAAGACTTTCTTTGGTTGTAAGTCGCTTGCCAAACAAATAGTGTTTAACCAGTTACCTGACCTGACTCGGCAGTAGTTTTACAGAGACGTCAGGACAGCACTGTTTTCGAGAGGAGCAGGGTTACAGCAATATTCACGCTGGGTGGGCTATGAAATACTGTGAATGAAAGCAAAGGCACGAGAGAGCGAAAACGAGACTGAGGTACTGAAGGCCGTGAAATACGTGCCTCAGTGGAAAGCACTCTTTATTTACTTTTAACAGGCCTGTAAACTTACTTTCAATGCCCCAATCAGGACACCATAACCCTGGGTTACTCAAGCCTGTGTTTCCAGCAGTCAACAGAAAAGTCTGGTCAGGGTTTCATCTGTTCTTCTGCTCGGCCAATGGGCAAGTGATACTATCTCATATGCAGAGATATTACATAAATATAAGGTCTATCAGGGGCTTTTTGGGTTGTTTTTTTTTTTGATGACCTTTTGTCCTGCAAAACTAATTTGAAACAGAAGCTTCTTCAGACAGTTTCATCTCTTTTTTTCTACGCCCGGCTGTCTCTCTATCCACCCCCAGGGAGCTGCAATTTATGCCCAGGGACAAAACAAGCGCGAAGGCCTGGAAGGCTGGAACCGATTGTCCACGGGTTGAGAGGGTCTCTCTGGTGGTGAGTGAGGCTGAGAGAGAAAGAAAGGACGGATGATACCATTACAGAGAGACAGTGAGAGAGAGTAAATGGAGATTATTATGAAGACATCAGTCCGGGTCTCCGGTTTCACATCTGCCTAGGATTCCTGTCTTACATCCTGTTGAAGGGAATCTTTCGACGGCACAGTCTTCTGACCTCTCGCCTTACACTTCCTCGTGCTTAAAAGCCTGAAAAAAGTACCATGGTAATATCATGATAAAAAAAATACAAATTCTCAATGATAATAAGTAATATTACTGTTTAATATATGTAGATGTTTGAATGCCATGGTGCTAACACAACACATTTAAAATACATTTAGATACAATAAACAAGCTAAAAATGCAAAAGAAACTGACTTTTTGTGCAATATACATTGGGCTCCAAAAGAGCACATTATTTGAATTTGGAAGTAAACAGGAAATGAAGCACAAGTAATTACAATTCTACACTATTTTAGGTCACTAATCTATTAAACACATTTGTGACAATGATCATGTGATTCCTTTGTAGACGTCAGATGTTCTTGCTTACAGTGTTGCTGCCATTTAATTAAACTAAATAATAAGACATTCTAGAATTTGTTTAAAACATTTTCCCAATAATTAAAAAATAGAAAACTGCATGAAATGAAAGAAAAATCGCTATTGTTGTATTAGCTTTCTGTTTGTGCTTGCATATGCATGTGTTCACATTTGTATTCCCAGTCACTGCTATGCTTGCATGTTTGCATATGTTATTGCTTCTCTAAGTGCCACATCCCTGTCCAATCAAAACTCTGAGCAACAGGCCTGCAGCATAACACTGAGTAAATACGCATGACATTCACTCAGCAGCTGGGAATACTGCTACCAATGGCATGGACCGGAGCAAGAACATATTTAATTGGCTAAGAAAACATTTGGTTTTATTCCCTGGCAAGCTGGTTGTGCAATGCATGAGTAGATATCTATTTGTTATGAATATATTTCCATGCAGTGATGCATAACACGCCATTTTAAAGATTTATGAGAAATGTCAGAGGAACATTTAAGCATTACATTTACTTAGGAACTTTAGGAATGCATGGCATGGTACTACCATGTATTTGGGGCACATATCAAGAAGGTACCATGGTATTCATGGTATCTTTATTTTTTATACAAAGAAAGTCATGAGACAATGTTGTGTGTGTGTGTGTGTGTGTGTTCGTACCCCATTCAGACACAAATAAAACATTGTCTCCTTTCTCATGTTTAGAATGACATACGGTTGAATAAATGATCTCTGTTTTTAAGCTAACTATCCCTCAGCCATAGTTTGGACTTTGAAAGTGCCTTATCAATAAATAAAGGTACTCAAGCTCTGAAAATATATAGTGTATATTTTTTATGGACAAGCACACAGTGCTGAGTAGTAACTGATTACATGTAATCTGGATTATGTAAACACATTATTACATATTATTTTATGCTACATATTATTCACACAATAGCAATAAAGTATTCATAATTTATTGAGTCTCCCTAATTCTTCTTTTTGCATATTTACAATTTATCTTTATAAAATTGTTTACAGCTTAACCATATAGATATATAACAATATAAATATATTCAGAACCTGATTTTGATGGTTTTGTTGACCCTGGAACAACATTGTGATTAGTCAATCAGATTTGAAATACCAGTTTATAGTTTTTGTGAAGTTTAGGCTTACAATCAGTGTTTGATGCTTGTATATCAGTATTATTCCTCTTTCATTAAATCTGATTTTAGGCATTACTTATGGGTAAGGTTAGGTTAAGGTGTAGAGATATGGTCAAGAAAGTTGTAAAATGTTTGCATTAAAATGTTCCGGGGTCAACAAAATATGTTGAAATATGGACATGTCAAACTCAGCAAAATCACGATGTGTAAAATGGATATAATGATTCAGAAAGTCTTTCGGACAAAGACCAGTGGCTATAATTACATAGAAAATTTAGAAAACACAGAGCATTTAATTTACAAAAAATAATTAAAGTTTTAATATGTGTCGTCTCAACATTTCAGTACTACTGATGAACATTTTTATTTTAATTATCACTTAGTGGGTTATTAAAATCAACATGATAAATGAGTTATTTCAAGAGAAATCTAAAAGTAGTTGTAAATATAAAATAAATAAAAAAGTCAAATATTACTAACAACTATTTTTTGTAATGTAATGTGGAATCAGTAACAGAGTACAATTTTTAAATAGTCTACCCATCACTGACATGCCGACACTCTAATTCGTACGACCTCACTCATACGATTTTGTATGATTTCTGCAACAGTAAAGTATAGGGGCAGAGTAAGGTGTGGTCCTTCATAAGAATCCCTACGAAATCGCCACCTCGTAAAATATGTATGATTTTTCACAAATCGTAAGAATTCAAACGAGTAAATTCATACGAATTCGGACGAATTATCCACCTTGTCAAAACTGTATAAATTGCTGTGAGACAGCGTTGGAAAGGAGCATCATGAAAACACTTACACACGCCTCAGCGCAGTAGATAAGAGACTGAACTCTCTCCCCCCAGTCCTGCATGGAGCTACGACATGGTTGAGGCCCAATGGGAAGGCCATTGTTTGTTTAACTACTGTTTTATGGAATACCTAATGACAGGAAGTTCTTAAAACAGCAGCAGTTACTATTTATATAGTGTCCCTTTTGGAGTAAATACCCACTAAAATCACCTCCTCCCCCTCAACCGCACACAGACCCCACGGGACACCCCAGCACTGAGGAATGCACCCATTCACAAGTCGGTGGCCATCTTGAAGGCTTGCCTCTCACTTCCTGTTACCATGACAACACCCAGCCGTCTCCGTCGGGTGTGAATGAGAGCCGATAAGCGCTCTCTCTGAGTGTGTGAGCAGTAATCCCACTCATCCAGCTCATTTTCTAAATCTGTTCAGCCCATTCAGAGTCACAACCACGACGGCATTTAGCCGTGTCTGCCTCCTTTATTGCTTTTATTAGTTTGCAGTTCGTCGGCTGCCTGACAGCTAGTAACCAATGTCATCTAATTACTTGGCTCTCTCTGTGCACCCTTCGAATCCACCCTCAGGTTAGGTTCATACAGAGATCATGAGCAGGTATGTGTAGCGGGGGTGTTATGGAGTGTCATCAGCTGACGGATGTGATGAAAAGAAGGCAGTACTTCAGTTTGAGGGATTAGTGGTTCAATTAGAAGCGGGAGTGTCTGAAACCGAGCATTAGCATATGTGTGTGTGAGTGTTTGCCTATGTGATGTGTGCTCTAACCAGCCAATTACTTGCTTTTTGCAAATGAATGAGGATTTCAGAGGTTTTAAGAAGAGTTTATTATCAGCACTGGTGTGAATGAGAGTTTGAATGACATTCTGTGTGTGTGATCTAACTCTAATTTGCCGTAAAAATGCAGTAGGGCCAGGTAATTGTATGCATTTATATTACTGTTCAAAGGTTGGGGGTTGGTATGATTTTTATGAAGTCTCTTATGCTCACCAAGGCTGCATTATTTGATCAAAAACACAGTAAAAACAAAGATATTCCTAGAATTTGAAAGAACTTTTTTCTGGTTTAATATATTTTAATATGTCATTTTAATGTGATGGCAAATAGTTAAGTCATATCCATGAGTTTAAATTGGATTTTAAAGGAATTTTTGACACAATATCCATCTAAATAAATTGTATTTATTAAATAAATTTTAATACCAATAACTTTTATAAAATGTATTTTTTTTGCAGTGTGTGTATGTGTATATATACTCTTTCCTGTCTCCCCTACAGCAACACACATGCGTACTTCTATGTGTGTATCTCCGCATGTTCTCTCACACATGTATCCGTGTGAGTGAGTGTGTTGTGATGTTCTCAGCCGCCCGGTGCTATAAATCAGCAGAGAGGCCGACACTGCAAGACTGAAGGAGACTTTACTGCACCCTGTGACTGATGACTCTCTTTACCTGCTTCCTTCCCCTCTTTTTCCCTTGTTTCACATTCACTCACTCCATCACGGATGAGCCCTGTTGTGTCATCACTTTCCAGCTTATCTTTAATGAAACCCTGTCTACAATATCCATGCGATGTTCTCCAGAGAGGAAGAGACAGCAAAAAATTAAAGCTGCCCCATGTTGTAAATGTTACACAGTTGCATTCTGGGAACATCCTGATCAGGCAAGAATATGGCTGTCGTTAAAGTTAAAGCATATGCATTACATGTGTCCTTCACACAGAAGGCAATCCAAAAATGCGATGCAACAAGTTCAGTGAAATAAAAAAAAAAATCCAATATGGTGGACCAACATACTCTCGTGGTAGTTTGTAACTTTTTTGTGTTTTTGGCAAATTGGTGGCTAATTAATATAAACTTGTACTTATTATTTTTAGGCTATACATTTTCCACTAAAGTTAAGATTGGATGGACCCAATGCTCCTCTGTTGAAAAAAACAGGATATGTTGGTTAAGTAGGTTTTGAAGCTGGGATGCCGGTCCTTTGCAGCAAAAGGAGCAGCTTAAACCAGAAGCCAAATTTCAAAACCTACCTAACCAGCATATGCTGGTTTTTCAGCAGGGTTCAAAAGCTCTTTTTATGTCTGATCTCCTGTTCAGAAAACTATTTGTAAACATGAATGAGTTTTGACAAAATATAGGTCTGTGTACCTAAAAATGTAATATTTTACCCAATATTTATATGTATATCGGTATGAGAGAATGTGTCATTAGCTTAGCAACATGTTAATGCCAAACTCAATTGAAATCAATTATGACTTTAGTCTCTTGTTTAGAGAATTATTTGTGTAGTGCAAAAATTGCTGCTATATAATGTTTAGATTCACTGAGCTTATTGCAGTGCATTCTGGGATTGCCTTTTTCCTGAAGGATACATGTAATCCTTAGGTAAAAACAAGGTCTCTTGTAGTCTAGGCTTACTTAGAACAGCTTTTGAATCAGAAGTGCACCTATAATGCCTTAAATCTGATGCTTTCTAAATTTTTTAACAGAACTATCGCCGTTTTTACTAAGCAGAGTTGTTTTTGCTCTGAACAAGATAGGATGAGGGGAGTAAATAAGTCGAGCACTCTGCAAACTCTCCAGGGAAACAAGTGGGCTTCTGAGTGTGTGTATGTGTATGAATGACTTATGTTTGAGGCCAAAAGAATGCATGTGAGTATGTGTGTGAGAAAGAACAGAGTGCAGAGAGATGAGTGAATAAGTGAGATGTAACATACTGATGAAATTCCCAGAGAGGCCAAAATGGATAATACAATTTCGGCACAGTGATGCACAAACCAGATGGGTGGGGGGTGGTGGGTCATGGTGTTCCAATCTTTCTCACTCTCACACACACACACACACCTGTCTGAGTTAAGAGATACATGGCCTTTCTGGGGGATATTGGTTACGTGTGTTGGGAGTGTACAGGGAGTTTCTTTATGTACTGCAACTTTCACAAAATGGGTTTTATATTTAATGTTTTAATGGGTTTAAAAAAACTTAGCTTAATAATTGAGCATTATATATATTATATTATATGATATTGAAAATATTAAATGGGTTTAGACTAATTGGAACAATTAAAATACTAATAAAATAATATAGTATATAAAAGTATATATCATTTGTATTTCTTATTTTTAACAATTTAATTAATTATATTAACAATTTAGTACTTTTGTTTTTTTCCATTTTGCATTTTGTAAATTGTACATTTTAATTATATAGTTTAAGCCAACATGAAATTGACTTTAATACACTTTTCTGCTTTGATGTTTCTATTTGTATTTATTTTTTCATCAAAAGTGTGTGCCTCTTCAATGACTTTTCTTTCCTTTGACCACCTAGTGACCAATTTTAATGACTCGATCAAAATCACAAATATCCTGTTTCACAATACAAAACACTTAACATCGGGTAGCAACTTTACTGCTGCTGCAACATTGCACTTTTTTTCTGTTAGGAATTATAAAGTTTATTCTACATCTACAATGTATATTCAAAGTGTCTTTATATTGCTGTTAGAAATTCATAAAAAATTAATTTCTCACCCGTACAGTAGGATTTAATAAGTTCTTACAGGCAGGATTTAATAAGCTAACCTTTGACATAAGGATGCACATTCCTGTGTGAGGTTGAGGATTCTCCCAGGATTGATTTAGCTGTGTACTCTGACCTCTGACCTCTGAGTCTAACCCACAGCCCTGATGGCACTCCTGCTATCTCTAATGACCTTTTGATAGTGGGAGAGGAGGAGAGACAGTGGAGCATCACGGCCCCCGCTGGAAAAGTCAACACTACCCTGTGTTGCTTTGCAGCTCGTAAACACTCTGTTGACAGTGATCAGATCCTGATTATCCTCGGACAAGGCAAACAATAAACCAGACCAAGGGGTGGGCACCTTAGAGAGGGGGCGTGAGGGGGATTTCTGATACAGTGGCTAATTTTAAGGTGCTTAAGATTTAGAGTTGGAATGCAAAGTACCTTATCTATGATTTTATTTTTGGGGGGCTGTTTGTGTTTTCCTTTTCAACTAGCCACAAAATCACAAACGAAATGTCTAGGTTCCCTCCTAAATTAAAAGGGAAAAATGTTTTATTTAAATATATATGTACGCATTACAAACCAAATGATAAAATAAGCTAAAACAATAATAATAATAATAATAATAATAATAAAGGTGATTTATAGACTTTTATTTTCCTGTGTTACAACTAAAATATTATTGCAGTACAATGAGTTTTAAAAATTAAATAATAAATATTAAAATCACATAAAATTTCATAAAATCAATGCCATAATACATACAAACATTCAAATTAAAACATCATGCATTACATATTTATTTAGTTAAGAATTGATTTAGTTCATGTCATTTAAAACAATGAATAAGATTATATAGATAGCATCACGCACGCAAACACACACACACAGGTGAAATACATATATGCAACTTTTTAATGTAAATATTTTAAGAATTAATTAATCAAAATTTGCATAAAAACCATGTACCATATATACTACCAAAACGTATAAATATTTGACATTTTAAATGATACTTTATTCATTTTTATGCATTATCATAATGAATATAAGATCCTGTTGCAATGTGGCAATGAAAACAGGAAGAAAAATATACTTAAATGTCATTAAAGGAAGGTCCTAAAAGGTCCCAGGTAGGCTACATTTCTATATTTTATGGTAAATAAAATTTTGATTCTGATGTTCTTATTTGCATATATGGTTTAAAAAGTCATCGCTAAAGTGGAATCATAAAATAAATGCTTTTCAGAAGCACGCAGGCATGGCCATCAGAACAGTTTCTCATTCTGAACTGACATGTTGGTATGAGAAATAGAGACTGCAGGGCCAGGGAGGAATCTGTGTAGCCGCTTCACTTCCCAGCATGGCTCCGGCCTCTCTAAGTCTCTCACTGCTGTGCCTGACCCCCTCCAAACTCTTTTGTATGAAGACCCCTGCTCCCTGTGGACTGCCCGCTTTCTGGCCTTTCACATGAGACTGTGTCAAATTATTCCCCTCGAATCCCCCACCCCTCCACGCCTGTGAGCCCGCCACGCAGTAGCTCTCTCCTTCTCACGTGCACACACACACTCCCACCAACCCAAAACACAAAGCCAGAGGAAAGGAGGGCAAAAGAGAGGTAATGAACTAGAGCGAGAAAGATATCCGGGCCGAACAGAGAGATGTTACATACATGACCTGTGTGTGGAGAGGTCTACGCCTCCTCTCCTGGAGTCTGGTTCATGTGAACACCTTTGATTTCAGTCCAGGACCTGATGAGTCCATGCAGCCCAACACAGAGGCCTTTAGATCCAGCGCAGGGCTCACAGACAGCCTGCTGCTCTTGGCTTGGGCTAAGCTTTTCTCCCTGACAAAATCCCATTCAAAAAGGCGAAAGCTCTGTACAGAGGTGCAGAGAGATGAGAGGAATGGAACTGTTGGGCCAAAGGCTAATAACATGGGCCGGGAAAAAGTTCAAAATGGGTGTAGAACCACATTGTGTGAGGATAATTAAAAATAGATTTACTGAATCATGTTGTTGGTGCGGGTGTTGCTTTGGGATGGCTAAGATGTTTTAGCATTAATGCTTACTGGCACAATTATTGAATACAATCATTTTGCTTTTCATTCATTATCACCAATTATAGATTATATATGATCATTTCTCTACACTATCAAATGTGTGGAATAATTAAGATTTTTTATGTTTTTGGAAGAAGTTTCTTATGCTTAAAACAGTAAAATGGTTAAATATTGCTCTGTTGCTCAAGTCTTTAGTGTCAAATGACTTTTTTTAAGGATTTTTTGATAAATAAAAAAAATCAGACAAAAAAAATTTAGTAAAAAAAAATTATTAATAATATATATATAGCCTACAGTATATATCTTTATGTATATAATATTATCACTCTTGATCAATTCAATGCTTAATATAAGTCTTTATTTCTTTCCACACAAAATATGAAGCAGCATAACTGTTTTCAATATTGATAAGAAATGCTTTCTTAAATATTACAATCATTCCAAACTTTTGACTTTTCACCACATTTCTTCTTGCGTTTATTTAACATAGTTTTTTTTCAGAATTTTCAGCGTTCTGCATACAAAGTTATTTTTTCTTTTCAAAGTTTATAAAATGCATTAACATTCAGGTTAAAAAGAAATCTCTAGTATAATAGCAACACTTTTGGAATTAATATTCCTATGTGAGGATTGATCTGGTCGTCCCTAAAAATAACACTCCACACCCACAGCATGAGATGAGTTACGTGCAAAATTTAATATTGTTTAATAACTAACCATAGATATGAGCAATAACAAAAGTGAAGCAACCATCACTAATAGGTAAAAAAAATGCTTATTTCACAATATTTCAGTATTGATAACAGCTGTAAATCTGTTTCGCATGAAAATCAAAAGGGAGAAAAGTGGGGCGCCAAGGGCATGTTGGCATGTCCAGCTCTTCTCAAGCAGAATAGAAAGCAGCAGTTGTCAGATAAGAGGTCCTCTACGCTCCAACAGCTCTCTCTCTCTCTCTCTCTGGTGTCAGGAATCTATAGGCTCTTCGGCTTGGCTGAGACCACAAATGCATGTTTCTCTGCAGACTTTGGAGAAATTGAATCACACCTTCCACCGGAATGGGCTGTCAGAAGGCAGGCAGCACCTGCTGTCCACCGGTCCGGGTGGGCCATCCCATCACAGGTCTTGTCCAGTGATCACATGTGCAAAGATGATTATGTTATTTACACATGCCTATACACAGAACAGATGACTGTTTCACACACAAGCTCAGGCATCCAGCACATTCTGGCTGTAAACACACACACACACACTAACCAGCCAGCCAGCCATTCCTCCCACACCTGAACTTCTCTTCACACACACCCTCATCTCACAAAGTGCTGAGGAAATAGTCCCAGCCAAACAACATAAGCTACATCCAACCAACGGTCCAGTGGCCAAAATGAACCACAGAATGTATCTACTCAAGGCACAAACACACACGTTTTTAACAGGCGCTACAAATGCATATGCAAAAGTTGCATTTTGCTCTCAGTCTATGAAAAACTCTGTCCTTTATTGTAACTGTCCTTGTCTGTGAATGACTGAGGAATGTGCTCTGTGCAAATATATCACATTCTTCTTGAAAACTCCTGCATTGCTGAGGATTATGGAGGCATGCAAACAGAGACACCACCTGCCAATCACACCAACATCTGTCTCAGTAATGCTTGGTAAAATTTCACTTTTCACAGGTTTAGAGCAATGGGTGGGGGGGATAAATAAAAATAGATTAAAATGGCTTTTCAAAACATTTAGATGTGCGATTAGATAAACTGTGACTTGTGAGCAATGTTCTACATTTTCGTTTGGATTTTTGTACAAATGTTTCTTGTTAATGTCTGTAAGGACTATTCTTATCTTCAAGATGTCAGATTTGTTTTTTTTTTAAACTTGCAGACAAGGCCAAATACATGTTTCTAGTAAAAACTTACACTTATTGCAGTTTATTATCACAATTACATGAATAACTGTATCACAATTTATATTTAAACTGCAATTTAAATTCTAAAATTCTAAAATTCTAAAAATAAGATAGATAGATGATTTTTAATTTTAAAAATGCATAGGTAAATGTTGTATTAACATTAATAAACTTTAATAAATACTCTTAAAATATATGTTGTTGACAGTTCCTACCATTACATTTTTAAAATTAAAAATTTGTGACCCTGGACCAAAGAATCAGTCCTAAGGATTATTATTTTTTTCTTTTTAAATTAAGATTTATACATCACAGGATAAGACAATATTTGGCTGAAATACTAATTGAAAATCTGGAATCTGATGGTGCAAAAAATAAATAAATAAGTAAATAAAAATATTGAGAAAAAGTTTTCATCAGAAATTAGGTTTTGATAAATTTATGGAATGGGAAAAGAAAAAAAATTCTTCATGGAACATGCTTTCTACTTAATATCCAAATGATATTTGACATAAAAGAAAAAAAAAATCAATAATTTTGACCCATACAATGTATTCTTGCCTATTTCTACAAATATACCTGTGGTACTTATGAGTGATTTTGTGGTCCAGGATCACATTTTTACTTTCATTTGGTTACACATATTACAGTAAAAAACAACAACAACTAAATATTACTGAACAAAATATAAATAAAAGGAAATGAAAATGATTACAGTTAGAAACACACTCAGGCTGAGGATGTTTGGGGTTGTAGGGGTGCATGAGGGTATGTTGGTAATATTCATTAAGCGCGCGCGCGCGCGCACACGCACACACACACAGCGGCAGTAGGGCAACCCCCAGCATACTGAAGCTCTGCCCTGCTGCTGTAGGGCTGGAACATTCCTGCTCTGACGAGCTGCTGAGCAATATGATCCCCTCTCCCTCTCCGTGTGTGTAGAAAAAGACAGTAGTAGTAGTAGAGAGAGTGAACGTGTGCAGGGAAAAGAGAGGACAGAGTGAAACAGTTAGACGAGTAGGGTTCACTTACTACGAGCTTCACCGGGATCCGAACGTTTGAGAACGTACTTTGACTCCACGGCGTTCACGCGTCTGTACGTCTGGGACAGAAAGCGAGTGAAACGGCGTATCGTTACTATTTTTCCCCCCGTTGTTTTGCACTTTGCGCCCGCGTCTAATGGAGGGCCCCGTGCGGATCTGCCATCAAGAGAATGTGTTTCACTGCTAGAGCGCCCGGCTGCCAGCAGCTTTTGCCCTCCTGTAAAAGGTAAGAGACTTCGGAGAGCCTTGACCCGCGGACGTGCTGCGTGAACAGAGTCTTCCGATGAAAAGTGTAACAGTGTGAAAAGTTCATGTGTATTCACTTGTTTTTTCCTGCACGAGACGCAGCTGTCTGCACTGCAGACATCACACATGAGGAGAAAGTGTAAAATGCCAAGTGTTAAAACTTACTTTTGTTTTCTTCTTGAATGCACTTCAGACTAAAGTGTCCAGGTTTTACAACAAACTCGACTTCACTGTAAACTCTCTAGATGTCAAAGTGTAATGTATAGATGTAAAGTGCCAAGTGAAAAAGTTTTGTTTGGGCAAACATAAACAATCCCTTTGCCAAAATGTAAAGAGTGTAGAAACAAAGTTTAAATTTTAAACAAACTAGTTAAAGAATGCTAAAGGGCATACAAAAGTGTGTGTAGAAACAAATTCTAAAGAATGGAAAATCAAGGTAAATGGGTGTAGAAACAATGTTTATAGTGTTCAAAAAAATTGAAAGAAAATTCAAAGTTTTAAACGAAGGAGTATGATGTGAGGAAACTGAAATAAAGTGCAAATACAAATTTGCAAAATCTAAGCGTGAAAGATTTTGTGGTGGAATGCATGAACACTCCTTTTGTCAGAGTGTAAAGTGTGTTGAAACAAAGTATCTAGAGTGAGACTGTTCAAACTGTTCCTGTGTAAAAGTGGCAGGCATAAAAAAAAACCTCAGTCCCATGAATGAAACGGTTTCAGTTTTCCTTGAGTCTGAGTTGACTTTAGGTTTCTTTTTTTCTGACAGTGACTTTAATCATAAGTCTAACTGTATAAACACAACATGATGTTCCTGTTGGCATTGGGGGAGCTTTAAGAGTTATCTCAGCAAATATGAAAACATTAAAACAATCGGACAAGTTTTTCTCTGTGACAAGTGTTTTGTTAGGATTGTTAGTCTAGCCATAATCTCTGGAGTCTCTTATAGAAAAGTTTTGGCTGTTAAATGCAATTTTTGTAAGTAAATTAAACTTGGTGTGCATAATCGTTTAACGTAACATGTTTTTAGTTGGCTTTCCTCTGAAATATTTAAGTTGACATCCACTTTATGTAATTTCTGTCTTTATTGACATGGAAAAATGGTAATTTCTTTACCACCGTTGCAGTTTGATGATAGCTATTGATGAAAACTAACCCCACAGTATGTATTAGTCAGACCCCAAACACTCGGCTCTTTGAAATGAGATACCTGTGAGACAGAATCCATGGGTTTTTTGTTCTGGAAAATAAATAGCGCTAGATTGAAGAACAATAAATTAGAAACTTTCACAGGCAATCCACAGAATGGCATTTTAAATAAGATAAAATATGTAGTTGAAATAATGACCGGTTCAGTTTCAAGGTTTACAGATACAATGTTTAAAAGTGTTTGTAAGAAAATATTCTTATTTGTTGATTAAATTGTAGGTTAGTACTGCAAAGATGCAACAGGTTGCGCCAGAATTAGTAATATTTTAAGGGAAATGCTACTCTAAGTATATTGCTCTACAAGCCCTTTGAGAGGATTCTCATCATGATTTAAGGAAATGTGTCTTTGTATAAAAACCTCTCAGCTGAAATGTAAAACTCTCTGTAGAGTTTAAGCCAACCCAAATTCATATTAAATGTCTCGTAATAGTCACGGTGTACTTCAGAATAGTTTATAAGTTTTGGATTTGATAGATTGATGTATTTTGAGTCTATTCATTTAAATGCTTTGAATTTTGTAGGAGATTAAAAATATCAGATTTTTTTATTTGCATACTGATGTTTATGATTCCGGCAGCAGATAGAGGTTTGTATCTTTGTATTGTTTCTCCTGTGGGTGTAATGACTCTTTTGATGTTCTGCTTCTAAAGAGGCGTAAATGGATGCCTACATGTGGCATGTGAGTGTCTTTTGTGTGATCAGAGAGGTTAGGACAACATGACTGCTGGGTAACAAAGCCCTCATGCTTTCTGCTCGGGAGAGAAAGAGACCGAGAGATCTCAAGATACCAGCACAATAAAAGTTTTAAGAAGTGCTTTCCAGGAAAAGCAAGTGTAATGAATGAATGTAAGCATGTGACTTCTTTTCGTTTTAATTTTCGCTACATTCACAGCTTTTTACAACCCCTTGTATTTAGCTGAAAATTGCTATGCAGTTACGCTGCGGTATTTTATGGGACGTGTGAAAGGCGTAGACAGAGGATGAGACACTGTAGGACAGCCGAGTGAACTTTTATCATCATGTCTTTATTTTTGTCCAGGCAGAAATGTTTAGCTCGGTCACGTATAATCCGACTTGTTCTCTTTCACCTGTTGGCTTTCTCTCTCTCTCTCTCTCTCTCATTTTTCAGACGATCTTGTCAGAATAAAATATGGTGAGAAAGACAACTGTGCTGATGGATTAAACATATGCTTATCATCTCATCATAATCACTACACAACAAAATCTCACTTTGCACAGTTGGAGCTGTCGAAATTGTTTCCTGTCACTCTGGTTAGAGATAAAACAATGTTTAGAGTTCATAACCGCAAGTATATGGTGTATATATACAGCTTCAGTTGGGTTTTAAAATATATTGCGGTGGTAGAAGGTTTCGGTTTTGTTGTTTTGGCTGTGTTTTTGGTTTGTTTTCAAGTGCCATGTCACTGTGCAGTTCAGAATGTCTCTTAAAGCTTTTCCAAAGAGTAGTGCTTTAGTGTGACAAAATGCTATAATAATGATTTGATGTTTTATACTGAATTTCACACACTTTAGTATACAGAGTGAGTGGATATTAATAATTAACAATAATCAAACATCACATGTAGCAGCAGAAATTGATTTACTTTTGAGTAATGCATATGTTTTTTAAAACTTTTTTTTTTTGTTTTGTTAGTATAAATGCGTCTGTTAATATGCTGTCACTCTAATTAATAATCCCTTGTGTTACAGTTGCGAAAAAACCTTTGGATGGTTATGCATTTCTAAAAGATAATACCCCTGTGTAATGTCAGTGTAATTACCTACTTCTTCAGTAATTTGTACTGCAACTAACACTACAGTGTTACACTTAACTGTAGTTTAACTGCTTTAAATTTAGTGTAACTTGTAGGGAATATATGTGATTATATATGATAACAGTGATGTTTCACAATCTCTAATATTTTTTATCAGCTCAAAAAGAGAAAGATGAAAAAGAAGGGTTCCGCTCTTTTTCCTCCAGTAGCTTTGATCATTTACTGATAGTGTTTATTAAGCTCCCACATCTCAGATGGGATCTCCATTTTCTGTGTGCTACTAGAATGTAATGATACCCGTATGCTTCCACTGTTTCAAACAGACTTTTATTACATAGGGGCTGCACTTAGAATCTGCTGGAGATGATGTTCCAGAAAACATCATCCTGAATATTTTAGTCTTTCGGCCACAGGTGGGCACCTTCAGAGTACACTCTCCGAAATAAAGGTGCAAAAGCTGTCACCTTTTAAAAAGGTAAATGTTTGTACCTTAAGGATCAATTTTGGTACCTTAATGGTCCATATTAGTACTTAAAGTGTACATATTTGAACCTAATAGGTATAAAAGTGTATCTTTTGAAATGTACTGCCCCAGTGACAGCTTTTGTACCTTTATTTCTGAGGGTGTACCCACGCTCAGTTTTATTTTATCCTGGATGAGGACATGCGAGCATTTCCCGTTCATTCCTATACTTCAGTCAAATAATTGCTAGTTTCTGAGGCCACTCTTTTTGCGCAACTTAGCATTTATCTTTCTAGATAAGTTGGATCGAGAAGTACTTATCTTCAATTGCTTTTGCTTCCCCGTTTGTTTTCTTTGCACATTTGTGATCGAGCCTTCTTGGTTTCCTAATTAAATGACTTGATGACATTCTGTGATTGTAAAGTCATGACCCATCAGTGTTCCTTCACTAATTACGAGCATTTATAAATCATTAGCAGGGCATCGGTTATCCAGTACAGACTGGAGCTAAATGCTGCAGTTCTATTTAGAGCGCTAGAATAATGTTTGGCCGTTTAGAGGGTTCTGGGTAATGATAAACACATGGGGCTGTTGAAAAGGTATGCTAAGTGGCCAATTTGAATGTAAGCATGTGTAATGATTCGGACCCAGTGATGGCCTTTCCAGTCATTCTGGTGGTCTGTCGTAGTTTGTCGCACTTTGTGGGTTGGAAACACTGCTTTAGATCAATACATGGGCAAGCAAAAACCCTGTCTACGATTAGTTAGGACTGTGCTTGTTGAGAGAGATCAGTCTGGGGCGGAAGAGGCGGAGAAGTTTTCATAAAAGTGGATTGAGCAATTCAGACAAAGTTTTATGCTTTTTCTTTTATTCCATCTGTGTGTGTTTGGGCTTCGGGCAGGATAGAATGTAAATGCACATTAAAAGTGAGTGATGAATGTGTTTGAGTAGCTTTGAGCAGCAGTTGAGGCGTGTTGGCGTGGGAGACTTGAACGAAAGAGAGAAAGTTGGTGTATTTAGGGAGTCATCTTCTGCCCTGCCTCTGTTGCCCAACAGATGTTAGGCAGCTTTCTTTTTACCCCCGCCCTGGGCAGGGAGGGCTGAAAGTGATTTTGTAGGGCTGTGTGGTTTGAAGGTTTATTTAGCTTGGGGCTATGATCTTTGCTCTCTGCACCATTCCAAGATTAACCATTGGCCGTAAATGGCGAGATGAAGTAATAAAGTTTCACATAGGGCTGGACAATATTTTTAAATAAATGAATATCTTTAAAATGTATTTTAATATTTATAAACAAAATATATTGTGACTATATTGTGGATATTCAATAAATCGTCTTGCTTTCATTCCTTTCAGACAGGACAGATGTGGTCATGTGGTGTGGCAAGCATACCGTCACACTGCATACATAATCGGCCCTGTCCTGATTAGAAGAACCACCAAACAAATTTGAGGTTATTTTTAATTGGGACCATGATGTCTGATTTCGAGCAGTATAAAGGATTTTACAGAGGTGGAGGATTTGATGAGACCATAACTACAGTGATACTGAGTTGGTCCATCACCCGGAATAATTGCCTTTAATCCCTGAAGTCCAGGTCTCATTAGTTCGGGTTAGCTGACAGCCGTCGTCCTTCTGGAGTGCCGTAGGAACTGGAGACGGATTACAGCTGGCTGCCAAAGCTTTGCTGTGATTTAGGGCCCTGGTATTGGTGATAGATGGCATCCAGCAGTTATGTACATCGGGTGAATGGTGTATCGCACAGGTTTTGTTTCTGGCTCAACAGATTGTAGCAAATTATGCTTTTAAAAGATGATCCAATCACAATGGTATTCACTAAGCGCCAGGATCGTCTCCCACTGGTCTGAGGCAATAATAAGAATTTATTTCTCGTGATTCATTGCCCATCATATTTTTAATGTCCTTAGTTAAACAGAAAATATAGACAAATCTTTAAAATCTACTCCCTAGTTTTTGCACATTATTAATTGACATACTGCACAGAAAAGCTATGCTTTTGGATCACCTATGAGCTGGATATAAAAACCTTTTAATATCCAGTTTTGTCATGATCCTTTTGTGGCACTGCAAGGACAGAAGTAAAAAAATTGCAGCTTTTATCAAAAGCATTGAAAATAAACCATGGGTACCATCAATTCAGATAGTCTAGCTTTTAGTGCATCAAAGATGTACTTTGTCTCCTATATGTAAGTTAACAGCACAATAGTACAGGAAGTTTACTCTTGTTATGAGTGTTGTCATTTGAAGGGATAGTTCACCCAAAAAAATTAATTTGGTAATCATATACTCACCCTCAAGTTCCAAACCTGTTGCTGGCCCCCAGTGACTTCTGTGGTACTTAATGAAACAATACTATGGACATCAATGGGGACCAGCAATCATTTAGTTATCTACATTCTTCAAAAGGTTTCTTTTGTGTTTAGAAGAAGCAAGAAATTCATACAGGGTTTAAAACAACTTGGACATAATTTATCTTTGGGTGAACCACTTTAAAAAAAAACTTTTTTGTTGTGTGTTGTGGTTTGCGACTAAACATGTTTCTTTGAAGATTGACTATATTTTCACCCTGATCTTATCTTATTTTAGCAAGTTGTTGATTTCCTGTGACATTTGAATTTTTTGTTTAAATCAAGTGTTTAAAATAGCTTCTGATTAGTTTAAGAAACCCCAAGTGTCTTTTTAAATTAGTGTGTCAGGTGTTAGCTGAGTTATAATCGCCAAATAAGCATGTTTTTATGACAATTATTGAGAAGACCAGAAAGTTCTTTTATGAAATTATGCACGCTTAGCTGTTATTGATCAAATAAACGCAACTGACTTTAATGTTTGGGGTGAACTTCTGAACTTTACACATTGCTGACAGTTCCCGCATTTATGAAAAGACAGGGGAGCCCTGACCCTGTGCACAATGTAGGAGGGGTTTTCTGCATCCCATGCACCTTCCTGTTCACAAGATTCATTTCTCTGAGACTTCCCGAACTGCCCCTTCTTCACCAGATCCTGTTCTAAATCCAGCCTTGAGAGCAACTAGAACACTTCCTTGTATCTTTTTTCTTCTTTTTTGTTTTTTTTAACTTCAGTACGAGCCCAGCTATACCACAGCGTTCTATTTCAAACACTGCTGCCCATAAGCGACATCTGACATGGGTTTTCTCTGTAGCCCAGTGCCCAAGCCAGGCAACAGATCAGCAGGACTATATTAAGGCAAAAGCAGCCACGGCTGGCTCCCCCTTTGCTCCTGACAAACAGACTGTTTGTTTGGAAGGGCTGCGTAACTGGTGGATCAGAGCCTGAGGCACTGTGGGTAATACTACTGTGAGGCCTGCGGTTGTAAGTGCCATTTTGAGCCTCGCGATGCGGGAAGAGGCAGCCCCTCTGGGGAACAAAGTTAAACGGTCATTTATAGAGTCTTTTTCAACTGCTTGAGGAAACAGGAATTAATTACAGGGGTAAGCCCAAAGAAAGCCCTGCATTGTTATGCCTCTGACCCATCCCTTTAGAACAACCCAGATTAGATTAAGATACAGGATGGGAGATGCATAATATTTATGATTCTCTGACAAACAGGCTTCCTGGTCTGTAAAACCTCATCCATTGGTGCTCTGAATGAGGCCTTTTATAAGCTTCCCAATTCTGTACTGCTACTGCTCTCTTTCCAGTGGTGGGACAGTATAATGCAGATGGAGTGAGTGCAAGCTGTATTATAATCATTAGTATTATTTTGTCGTTTCATTAAGGTTATGTTGGTCTTTGCACCATCTGATCCCACTGCCCCGGATCTGCTCACCTTCAGGATAAGAGAACAGTGGAAATCTGAATATGATGGAAAATTCAAGCATCTAACAGCCAGTGATAGCAATTCAGACAAGCTCGTTTGTTGTACTCACACCACACAATTTGTTTTGTTATTTTGGAAGCACTGGAAAACATGACCTCTTGGCTTGCAGAGGGCTACAAGACAAGACAGATAAACATTTAGACAACCTAAATAGATTCAGTCAGAGGCAATGTTTGGAGTGGATATTTATTTCAGAGCCCTCAAGCTTGTACATACAAGGCAGAGAGTTGGCCTTATGTTTTTGGGGGGTTTTCAACACACTCAGAAAGTATAATTCAGCCTTCGTAGCCTCTTACATTTTGTTTGTTTTTGTTCTATGAGGTTAATTTTTCAATTTTGAAAACCCAAGAGTTGAAAAGGCACAGCATTATACCCTTAAACTAGTCAAAAATTCACAATGAATCTTGATCATTTTTATATACATTTTTTTCTTGTTTGAGTCTTATCTAGTTATGAATTTTGTCTCTTACACTCTTGGGTCTTTGGCCAGCATGAATGTTAGAGTGATGTTCCTGGTCTCTGTTATTTGCCAGTGAAGATTTCAAATCCTGCTGTCATCTTGTTTTTGTTTTGTGCATGCTTTGAATCGCAACTTCAAATATATGTCCCTGCCCTGTGAGTGCTTTTGGTTGGAGGCCAAAGACCTATCGACGGGACACTGAGCAGGACCTGTTGTGTAGCTGTATGTCCAGCTTAGTTGCCATGGTGATGGAGAGGTGATGGAATCCAGGAGGGCGAGGGAGGACTGAATCTGAGCTGAAGCAGATATAGGAAAACCACTAGCTGCCTCCAACTTTTCTGCAGCTTTCATGCTTTCAGAAACTGGACTCTGTCTTTAAATTTGCAAGAGCATTTAGAGGGAATGGGGTAGAGTCGAGATTAAAACGCGCATTTCTTACATGAGCACCACAACTTGATGTGTCTGGAACGTTTGTATATAACTAGGCCATGGCTCTGACATGTTACTGTTTTCTCAAGTCAAAGCTTTTGGAATTTGAGCGCTTGGCATCAACAGGAGAAGTCATCCAATGCTCTGCCGACTCTAACCGCCTCACATACAAACTCGTTCTCATCCTCCACTGCTTGGCTGATGAATCAAACACTCTTGGCACAGCCTGCCTATCAACTTTGTCTCTCAGCAAACCCTCTGGGCAGACAGAACCGCTGTCTCTCCTGTCTGTAACATTCCTCCTCTCCATTAGAAGTACCCTTCCTGTGTGCAAACGTCCCCTCGAGGGTTCTGAGTAGCTGTGAACTCAGCTGGAAGGATATTCTGTAGCTCCCACAATACCGTGGGTGTTGTTAGTTATGCGTGTTGCTTTTCTGCAGTTTTGGCTTCGGCCTTGTGCGGTGGGATACCCTGAGATCCATTTCCAGTGTCCGAGACGACCCTATTGAGTTTCAGTCCTCTGCCTAATCCCTGTTGTTGAAAACCTTGGGAAACGGCCCCCTTACCTCTGCACCCCTCCTCTGTCACCACCTCCCCTTCCACACCACCTCCTCCTCCTATTCCCAGGCAAACAAGACGCTACAGAACAAACTCCAATTAAGAGGGTTTTTCTGTACTGTACTGGGGAAAAGGGTCTCCCTCCCACTTCGTCTCACCGGGCTATCTCTGTGTGGAGTGTTTGTGACCAAGGCCAAGCTGCCCGGGGCAGGAATTAGCACTGTCTCCCTGGTCTGAGGCCTGGCACTCATGGGAAAGAGGCGGAGGTAGACCGGGTTTTTTCTGCTGAGAATCCCCCCGGGAGGGAGAGGCGGGAAGGAGATGTGTGTGTTCTTGGTAAACAGTGCTTTGTTAGAGGTGACTGTCTGATCCCTGGGGCCTCTGTTCTCATTCCTGTCTTCTTCCCTCCCCTACCATCTTTCCTTTCACCGTTAACCACGCCATGGTCGTCCAGGCTGTGCCCCGTCACCCCATGAGCATCTCACCCCAAGGGCTGTCTGCGCTGAGTACACTCTGATACAATTTCCTGTCAACAGAGACAAGCTGCATTTTACAGCTGGAGGAGGCCGGTCCGGGGAAGTAGCATCAAACTCCTGATGTAATGCCTCTTCATACACATACTGTACATACTCACCCACTCTTTCAGTAAAGAGAGCAGTTGAAGGTTAACCTCTGTTTATCCTTTCTTTTAAGGCTTCTGGTTGCAGATAAGCACCGCCTAACTGCAATCTGATTTCCATCTCAGCTCATGGTAAAAGGAAAGAATAAATGCTCCCTTTTTAATGCTTAGTACCTTACAGATGTCTCTAACTTTCTCTCAGTTGTGTTCCTCATCCCCTCTCTCTCTTTTTAATAATGTCTGCTCCCTTTAATCACTGCTCAGTTCAGAGGCCCAGTATTTCCATTCATTAGTCCCATCTGCATGGCCTGGAGCTGCCCTCATTCCTGCCACTTGGACCAGTAGTAGCCTGTTATAGCTGAACTTGGGTCATCCGTACTAGGCCTTGGTTCCCACCCCCTTTCCCAATCTCTTAGCCTTTCTCCCTTTCCTGATCTGTTTTGCTTGCCAGGTTTTTTGGATTGCACCAAGTCAAGACATTGTACTGTCAGTTGACTGGGAGGATTACAAGCAAGGTTCACACAGTTTGTCTGTCAGGCATTATCTGGGGAAATAAACTGAGGTTTGGCAAGTATTCACCTCCTGATGAATCCTTTTTTTTCCCCCTTACTGGCACTCCCTTCCTCTGACTCTCCTACCTCCTGTTCTTCCTGCCCCAGTTTTCTCTCGCTTACTTACTCCACCTTTCTTATTTTGTCATATTTTTCTTCTTTTTTAATTGTTTTATTTTTGTAGCCTCTGTACTTTGTAGTTCTCCTTCATCTCTTTCTCTCTCTGTGGAATGTATGGAGAGCGGCTCCTCTGTCAGGGTTTGTGGGGGGCGAGTGTGGACAGGTTCAGGATATGGCAGTAGTATCAACCTTACCACATAGGGTCAGATCAGACTATCAGAAAAAATATTCACTCACTCTTCTGCTCCTCTTACGGTTTCACTGTCTTTTGACATCTGTTTTTCAGTCTCTGTCTCTTTCTCGTGCCCCACATGTTCTTCTGCTTTGTGTGTCCTTGTTTTCTACATTGCCTAATAACCATAGCCATTCAAATGATTTGTTTGTTTCTTATCCATGAAGTTGAGGCCTCTACATTTCTACCTGTTGTGACCTGTTCTTTTATAGCCCTGTGGGGTCTTTTGTCCATGTTTACTCAGTATGACAGGGATCTGGGCAGAGGGCAGATGACACTTGAAGCACTGCCTGCAGAGAAAGACTCATACTTGTTCACACCTTTTTTATAGGACTGCAGGTGCCACTTCCCGCCCCCTTTGCACACACACCAAGGGGCTTGTCAGACTGTTTATTTTCCTTGCTGTCACCCTATGTTATTTTCTGCTTACGCTGCATCCATCTTTCTGCAAGATTGCCCCAGCATTCCAGCAGAGTGTTATGCAGAGGCTATTTGTCATATGCAGATATGAGGGTATCAGAGCCACTTTTATTTTCAGTGTGGATACTCTGTACAGCACATTAATTAATTGCTGGAAGAGTCTTTGTAAAACTGTGGAATATAGCATTTTTAAGTATGGATGCTCTTAGACATCCCGAGGAGTCTTGTCTTCCTTACCTGCACTTTGGCAGGATCTCAGGTATGACCCTGAACTTGCTCCCTCATTCCAGAGAGAAAACAGAAAGGAAAAACAGTTTTTACTCTGACAACTGATAAGGTTAGATTTATGATCATCAACTGCCTGTGGGTTTGTTGGACTGCTGTTTGATCAGGCTCTTTGGAAGCCTCTCAGAAAAACACTCAGTGTGTGTGTATTTTCTCTTTTGGCTTGAGAAAGTCCTCAATCAAGCTTGGAATTGTAAAAACAGAATATAAAGAGAAGGAGATGCAGGAGAAGTCTTCTGCAACGTTTGGAGACTCTGGAGTAGCATGCTGGCCAAAGATCCTGCCCTGTAAACCAAATACACCTGATGACTAGGGCTGCACGATAATCATTGTGTGATATGTAATGCACATCTTGTCAGTATAGCCGGTTCTGTAATCAGCGATAAATTCCACTAGGTGTGTGATTTCAGCCCTACTGATGACCAGTGTATATTTAGTTTTGGGATGGGATGCTGTTGTGCTTCTAGCATCCCCACCACGCTTTATGACGAGCTTAAACTAAAACCTTGGTCTAAAGCAGGCTTTCTCAACCTAGGGGACTGTCCTGTAAAATTTGACTCCAACCCCAATCAAACACACCTGAACCAGCTAATTAAACTGTTTAGTATTACTAGTAAGCTACAGGCAGTTGAGTTTGGTTAAGATTGGAGCAAATCTCTGCAGGATAGTGGCCCTCCAGGACCAGGGTTGAGAACCCCTGGTCTAGAGGTTTCTGGAGACATCAGCTGTGAAACATTACCAATACCTTTAATCTTAATTAAAGTGTTTAATAGAGCTAAACGTGAAGCTGACTGTTGAGCATTTCTGGGAAATTCAGCCAAATGTATCTCCTGATTGTAGACTGCTCATGATTGGTCAAAGCTATTTCATACTTTTAAGCAGGTTCTTCTAGCAATGACTGGACAGCCAAGAGTAAAGCTTTCTCAGCCATAGGTTTAATTTTTATTTTTTTTCTCAGCCATTTTTTTTTGGCCAGCATTCTTTCTCAAGTCATTGTCAGTACAGTGATGTTACATAAATAGAGGTGCTGTCAGTCTAATGTTTGTAATTCTCTCTGTTTGTTAAACCCTTGCTTCCTTCTGCACAATTTTCCTTTTGCCATTAATCTTCTCTTTTGATGTGGCCTGTGTGATGGAGATCTTCAGTAGGTATAGGGGACTTCCCTTCCCTTTTACTATCAGACATGTCTCAGCACTCCGCTACCCGCTCTGTCTCTCTCTATATACTTCTGTCTCTGTTATTGAAGGCTCTAGACTGCTCCAATTCCCTGCTGTCTCTCTTGCCTGCATATAGTAGTAGCTGCCTGTCTCTCTCTCTCTGATGGAGGACAGCAGATATCCTACAAAGTGTCTGTCTGCCCTGAGCCTAGTACATACAGGCGGATGTCAAAAGAAAGGCAAAGAGATAAAACACAGGAATGATGCTTGTGTTTCCTCGTCATGCCAGATCTGTTGCAGAGATAGCAAGAGGCGCAGCGTCACTCCTCACACCAAATATCTTTATTCAGGGTTATACCCAACCCTCCAAGGGTACATACCATTACCTTCTATGTACACATGGGCCAGTGCTGCTCATCTTTGCCATTGTGTCATTCAAGGCTGTTGTTATTGTTGTAATTATATATTATTATTATTATGGGAGTGAGAAGATTGTTTCCACTGATGGCATTGGGGCACTGCAGAGGGCTGGCTTGTTGGGACTCGTGGACAAGACACGTTACCCTTAGAATTTCTTGGGCTGACAAACCATGCGCACAAATAACCATTGCATAAATTGCGTAAATATTTACTTTATATCTAGAAATATGTTTTCAGAAGTGTGTAGATTTATTAAACGCTCATCTGCCTTGCAGCCTCCTTGCATTCTGTGCTGTATTTTGTTCTTGCCAAGTGCAGACCCTGTTTTTTGGGGTGACCCCAAGGGGCGGGACCACAACTGACACACCCGCTGACTTTCTGCTCTCCGCTGACCTTTGACATTTGGCTTTAGAGGGGGCGTGAGCAGGAGGCTGGGAGAGTTTATTATTTCCTGTGTTTCCTACTTCACCTTCCTCTGAGTGGTCCCACAAGGGGCGGGGGAGATGATATGTATGTATGTGCATGTTTGATGCTTGCAAAGAGGGTCTGTAGGTGTCACTGCAGCTAAAATGAATGATGGGATAATGGATTCTTTCAGAATGCAACTATTAACTGTGTTCAGTACTTGTCCAAAGATGTTGTGTGCAGTTGCAGCATGGTTACTAATATGCTTTTGTTTTAGCACAATATTATGGTTGCCAGGGCATCATTTTGGTGGATTGGTTGCTTGGTTTGAATGGTTGCTAGGTAGTTGACGAAAAAGCCCACTCCTGACTTAAGTGTAATATTTCTTTTAATATTACAGTTAAGTCAGCTGTCAGGTTTTTAACACACTATAAGAAGTGGTAGCTAATAATGCCACTTATTATAGCAAGCACTGCTCAAGAAAAGCGTAAAAAAGGAATAAGTGACACAAGAGAAGGATTTAGTATGTTTGAATGTGAGTAAATTTGAGCGTGTGTGTCCTGTCACAGACTTGTTCAGCTTTAGTGGTCTCACCCAGACATAACCTCTTTAATTTGACCCAGTCGAGTGGCCTGTCCTGTGGGCTGATGTTGGGCCGAGCACAGAGCCCCATGGCACCCACAGTGTGAATATCACAGCTGGGCGGCCATTGTCCGCCAGCCCTGTGGCCCAAACCACACTCACAGACCAGGAGCCTGTGATCAAAGGCCCTCCGGATTAACGCAGCCCAGATACAGAGGACTGGCGCTAGGGGAGGGATGGGTTCAAAAGCAACGAGGAATGCTCCTAATTACGATCCTTTCACTCTTTTCCGTGTCTCACCCTTTGGGCGCTCCCCTGGTCTTTCTTTTTAGGGTGTTTGAGACTGTGTGTGAGTGTGTGAAAGCCATGTGGAGGCTCTTCAGGCTACAGTGAGTCTGTGAGAAAGCAGTGCACTGTGACAGGATAGTGATATTAAGAGTAGACCACAAGCAGACTCTTCGAATGAAGGAGAAATGAAGGAGCAAAAGAGAGCAAGGGAGGAGAGAAGGATTGTAGGTTGAGGGTGGGTGAGGGGGCGTACAAGTTCAGGAATTTCTGTTTCACTGGAGAAGCGCTCTGTGGGAATGGGTCGTAGATCAGCAGAAAGAAATTTCTCTTTGGGGGAAGGCTGTAGGAGATCAAGGCGTGTGTAAGGGGATGTGTCATAAAGGTTATTGAAAGTGTTGTTTAGGATTAACTGTGAAATGTTACATTTTGTAACTCCTACAAGCTGAGTTCCTCAACCCTGCTACAGATAGAAGATGAAAACAGTACTATCTGTAGAAAGAGTAGGTGTCTGGGTAATTTTTATTATTGGTACTTGTTGAGGCATTTCTACTTTAGCAATCTGAGCAAACCCCTAAATAATAAACTTTTTTGCATCTGTTGTCATTTGCTTATAGTCATGAATGCTACATTTGCATGTGCTGTGGCCTTCAAAGTGAGTTTTTTTTTTGGCAGTTTTATCATTGCCTAATAATAATATGAGTTAAAAATTACTACAACCTTGCATTAAAGGAGTGACCTAAACCATATCTTTACACCAAGTGTTAGAGAGACACACCATATCAACCACCTGAGACATGCAAGCGAATTACAAAGAATTATATATTTTTTCATCTATAACCAATACAAAATAATGTGTCCACCTTTCATGTTTTGCTACTAACAGCCATTGTTGTTATAACTATTGCATGAACAATATTAAACTATCATTGACCATGTTCAGTCTTTTCAAATATTGTATTGCCCATGACTGTTCCTAATGTTTGTTTTTATGTGTTCCAGGTGTGCAGTGTGTGTGGACGGGGTGTGTGTGAGGCCCCAGGTTAGTGCACAGAGGTGAAACAGCGTCATGGAGGACAGGGGCCTAAGATTACTGTCCGCTGTGCTGTGTGTCTGCCATACCCTGCTCCTCAATTGCCCATGTTAGTAACACCCAAGTCGAGCCATTAAACTTTAAATGCTGAGTGCAATGACATGTCTTCTCAGCAAGCTGAAGGAGGAACATTTATGGATTATGGTCTGTTGATGTATTTCTTTTCTTTTGTCTCTTTCTCTTTTAGCTGTCCTGTCTCTCTCTTTTCGTGTGGAGCCTCTCTCTGTGGTACAAAAGCAGGGCAGTGCTGTCCACCTGCGTTGCACAGCGCGTCCAGCCACCGCCAGAATCAGCTGGCTGTTTCAGGGTCAACCACTAGACCCTAGCCACCAGTCTGGAGTGGAACTTAGTCTAGGCTCCCTTTCTCTGTCATCTCTCCAACCAGCTCTCACGGGCTCCTACCAATGCTTGGCGCAGTCCGAGACAGGCTCCATCATCAGCCGGCACGCACGAGTGCGCATTGCAGGTAGGCAGGTTTCATCACACGCATAGCATGCTGACAAATACACTTTCAGCGCAACTGTAAGAACAACACTCTTACAAGAATGCACTTCAAAGAGGTCGCTGGAGAAGAAAGACAGGAAGTATCAGAAGGCGGATTTTTCGAGCCATTAACACTGTTAGAATGGCCAACCGTAGATGAGTGTTGGAGGGGAAGGAAATGGTTCTTTCTTTTCAGTCTGGCACTTTTCCAGACACCTCTTCAGCAGTATCCTTAATGAGCCTGGGGGCTTCCTGTGTCGTACCGAGAGCTGATGCCGGGAAGGGCGCCCTATCGGACGCAAACCCCCCGGCAGCCGACCCAGGGCCTGATCAGGGTTGCAGATAAGGCTGCATTATTCAGTGGAAAGCACATGTTCTCTGCCACTCACAATCCAATGTAAACACATCTTTGACAGAAGGTCTTTGTATGAACTGCTGCTGCTATGAAAGAATATACCCGTTTATTACACAGCTCTCGCAAATCTTTGATTCGGATGGGTCAGTTGCCACATTCTTTGGTCAGATAGAATGATTGCTAAACTGTATAATTGTAGACCAGCTTTTCCAGTTTAATTTCTCTCATAGGACTACACAGCTTCTTTCTTTAACTGAAAGTCATTACTTAGTCATATAAATAGTTTCACATCTGTCTCTCTTTTGATTTCTTCATTCAGATATTGAGAGGTTTGCAGAGACCCATCGGAGGACATTTACTGTAAACAAAGGCGAAACCGCTTTTATCGAATGCCCACTTCCTCACAGCAATCCACCTGCTCTGCCACGTTTCCGGATACGGGGGAAATGGCTGGAACAGTCTACAGGTACAGACTTGACTGCTTCAAATGCCAAACCCTCCAGAAACTATAAATATACAGTTGAACACTTTGAGATATTGTTTCTTTTGTTGGTTTTTCAGACGAGTATTTAATCCTGCCCTCCGGGAACCTTCAGATTGTGTCAGTGTCTTCAGAACATCAGGGCATGTACAAGTGTGGGGCTTATAATTCTCTAACTCGAGAGACTCAAGTAGAGGCTCATGGCACTAAACTCATAGTCAGAGGTTGGTTGAGCAAACTCTACTTGTTTTTGTAGGTATCACAAAGATTTTAGTTATCTGTCTCATACAGTTCATACTGTATAAGTTTTGCTATAAAATAATTTTTTTGTTAGACAATGGTTATATACTGTTAAAGTATTTACATTTCTGAATGAAGGATTAATGGGATTGCACTCTTTCTTTTCATGTAGATTCAGAAAGCTCTTCACCTGTAAGGATTGTCTATCCCATCACCCCTCGTAATTTTACAGTGGACCAATCTGGATCTCTGACCCTTGAGTGTGTCGTATCAGGAAGTCGTTCCTCAAAAGTCAAATGGATTAAAGATGGAGTGGACCTTTCTTTGAACTCCAAATGGATTTTGTTGCAAAGCAACCTGGTGTTAAATGATGTTCAGCTGAGTGATGGAGGACGTTATTGCTGCTCTGTTCTGACTGACCATGGAGCTGTGGTCAGTGTCAACTACACTGTGAATGTGCTTGGTAAGGAATTAATATTAATAACTCATCATGTTACCAATGTTTGGGCAGCTTAATCCACATAGTTCAGGTTCTTCTCAAGCTCAAGAACTTTTATATGGAAGCACTGGGTAATGTTCCTTGCATGAAAGGTCTGAATTGTTCTGTTTCATTTAACTGGAAAAAATCTAATTTCTAGTTTTCATACTTAGGAAATATGCAATATAATGGGACGTGATGTCCAACTTGGAAACCTAAACCATAATAATAACCTGTTTATAAAGTGATAGCATTGGCATTTTTGTTCTTTATACATACTTCCTAACAACGAACAACAAAATGATCAAATGTTGGAAATGATCAGATGTAGGAATATCCCAGAGAAATATAGAAAGAAACACAAAATTAGTAGTTTATGGAGAATAGTTGGATCATTCTGTTATGTGTATATTAACTCCAGCATTTCCCCTCTTTACAGCGCAAGTAAGTGTCCTGCAAGGTATGTCAGATCAGGTTGTGACAGTGGGCTCCTCCGTGAAATTTACCTGTGCTGCCAATGGTAGTCCAATCCCCAGCATCACATGGCTCCTCAACTCCGCCCCCCTTTCATTCTCACCCCACCTCCAAATCGCTGGCCCCTCCCTTCACATCCCTTCAGTAATGGTTCAAGATCAGGGAATCTACCAGTGCCTGTTTGACAACGGATTTAGCTCTGCACAATCGTCTGGAAGACTCAGTGTTGAATCAGGTAAGACGATGCTCCAATGCACCCTAATAAATACACCTTAATAAAAACCTGGATACTACCCACAACACCCTCAATGATCTTTAAAAGAGAATTTTACTAGCAGAAGTAGCCGAAGACACAGGTTTACCATACAGCGAGTTGTGGCAGTATATTCTTCCAGCAGGGCAGAGAGTTTAGCTGGAGTTTGGCTGCAGAAGGGGGAGTTGAGGCGGGTGTATTTGGCTGGCAATGAGAAGGCTGTGAGAGTGAGCTTTGTGCGTGCTGTTGGGGATAAGCTCTTGGACAGCGGAATGTAAGGAGTAACTGCACAAGGTTATGACGAGGACCAGACCACCCAGCTGTCAACATCACACACAACTAGCCCTATATTTATTAATACACATCTCTCTCTCACACACAAGCCTCCCCTGCCCTCCTCTGAGGCTATTCCTCAGCCTTGCTCTGTGTCTCCAAACATGATTGATAAGCTTAGAGATATGCAGACTTCAGAACAGATAAAACATGACGGAGGTCTTTTCCAAATGTTGGCTCGTATCGTTTTTTTCCTGGCTCGGCTACAAGGGTGATTTATTTTGCACTGATAAAATGCAGGTCAGTGTAAAAGCAGAGTTGTTTATGTTTAACGGCAAGATTTGAGATAGATACGTGATCCGTAGGCTGCTGAAAAAAGAAGAAACGGCGTTAGACGTGATCAGCTCTGGGCCTGGGAAAACACGTTGTGAATTTAATGCTTTAGATTTAGCTGAGGATACTTAACTTAAACACCACAAAAGTCAAATTTTGATTTCATGAGGTCTCATAGGTGGCAAGTTCTAAGCCCACAATCCTGTTCTCTCCTGAAAGCGGCATTTATGTGAAGGGTAATTCTCTCTTGTGGAAAACCACTTCCTGTTATCCGCTGGTACAACTCTGCCGGTCCAGTCACCACACATTCCGTCCTGCTACTTCAGCCCCCAGTGGCAGGCAGGTCGCCAGTTGACAACGCTATCCGGCTTACCTTGTTTCAACCTGGCAGCAGCAACCTGTACGTTCAGACTGCTGCTTACGCTGGGCGGTACACGTGCTAGGCCTCCAGTGAGCTTGGATCTGCCATGGCAGAGACCTTGTTGACAGTGGGTAAGTCGAGATGATGTGCGGCCTGAGTGCAGTCTGAGGCCTGATTGTTCCTCTCACCAAACCAGTCATTAATGATCGCACATGTTTAGGCACATGTGAGTCACAAAGTAGAAAGACTTACAGTACAGAAGAAGAGAGAAGATCAAAGAGTCAGAACAATATTTACTGTATCATGCCTTCATCAGTGGAGTTTACTAAGGCAAGCATCGCAAATTAGTATTGTTCATACTTATGATTAGGGAATTGAACAGACACGTAACTGATGTGTAAGGTGCTAAAGAAATGAATTATATATCAAATTGTCCGGTGAATGATAGCAGAAATGTGCCAAGTAAGCGTGAAGACTGCAAGTTATCTGAACAAATTTTGATTACCTGATGGGACAGACCTGCATAATTGTGTTGGAATAATACAAGTAAACTTCTCACTTTTGACTTAGCTTTATATACATATTTTCAATACATTGCACTTTTCTAAATGTCTTTTCAGCAGTCCAGACAGTTGCAAGCATTTTACAAAATACACATACTAATCTCTGCACCAAGAAAATGTTACTTTTTTACATTTTACTTAACCTAAATAATGTCCCTATATGTGGTTTTAGAGATGATGTGGACTTAATAGTGTGTGTTGAGGGCACCGAGGTTTGGCATTTTTCAGATCTTGAACAGTCTTGTGCAATTCCAGATGCGTGCACGCAAGTGTTGGTATTGGGACAGGCCCGTAGACTTACTTTAAAGGAGTCACTTTTCAGTGTGTAACATTGCTTCACTGAAAATGTCTTCAAAAACATAGTACTCTTCATTCATTTCAGATGCCAGGTGTAAGACCGTGGCTTACCCATAAAGCATTCATGGCGTGCCCTATGGCTCAAACAGGACATGATTGGAAGGTGGGTTTGTGAGCTGGTGCAGGGCTCTGATTCGCTCTGGTATTTTAATGGCCGAAGGGTGGAATGTGTGGCGGCTGGCGTCGGGCCCAGTTTGAGCTCTAGTGTTACTGACTCTGGGGCTGTTTGTTTTGTAAGGTAAACCAGTGCCACACACCCAACAACTACGAATAAGAGACCCTAAGAACCAGCAACAAACCTCACCTCTCCTGCAACTGCTTTTCAGCTGTTAAGCTAGGATTACTCAATTGCTATCTGACCCTTACCCTGCGGTGACATGACTTTTGTAACATGTATACAACATGCATGGTGAACAGCTATTCTCATGTAAAATGAATCCAAGTGTGTGTGTATATATATAATATATATATATATGGTTTATGTCGCCTTACACTAAATCCAAGTTCACAAAAATTTTGCTCAGATGATCGGCTGCCAAGCCACAGTCAGAAGCACAGATTCCCAAGTGGACCATTCTGGTGGAGGTCAATAAAAATAAATAAATTAATAAAAGAGCTTTATTTTATGTTTCCTTGGAGGTATTGGCTTTTTATTTTAATGCCAGTGGAAAAGCTGGAAAAGTAGTTTCTAACATTGCATATTGCCAGTCAGAGTGTGCTATAGCTGTGTTTAATTAACTCAATACTATTAACTTATGCTATTTGAAAAGCAAAATGGTAACACTTTATTTTGTTAAAATGTTACATGTATTTACTATAGTTATAACAGTAATGTTGTTAATTAATATTATTTGGTACTTGTTTGTGTAATTACTCTGTAATAACATCACCTTAAAACATTGTACTGGTAATACGAATAACATTTAAGAATAAGATAATTAACTATTAAAAATAAAAAGCATATCTGGAAAAAAATTTATAAAGATAAGATGCATGACCAAAACTTCTTTTTTGCCCTGTAGAACCCCAGTTTAGTTCCATGTCTGTAGCTCCCATGAAGACGCAGCCTTCTGTCCACCCTATCCAGAGTGATGAGGGTGATGAACTGTTCCCCTCCATACGGGAAAAGGTGATTGGTGAAACTACAGGACAGCCCACCGAGAGAATCAGCGACCAACCTACGCCAGAAGCACCAATCATAATCAGCCCACCGCAAACACACAAACCCAACATGTATGATTTAGAGTGGCGAGCAGGTCGGGACTGGGGCATCCCTATCAATGCATACTTCGTTAAATACCGCAAGGTAAGAAATCAGAGTATGCTTGCAGATTTTCTATTGTGAATGTTTTACTGATGTACTTTTTAAGTGAGGCACAAAATGTAGGTAATTATTACCTCGTCAAGAATGACTGAATCGCGCTCCACCCTCTTCTTTCCCCTGGCGTTAGTTACCAGGTCAGATTTATAGTTATTAGATTTGAGAATGAGCACACACTCATAACAACGCCCTGTGCCGTTTACTGTAAAAGTCAGCACTAACACAATTCAGCAATATCTGCCAGCCAAGAGCTTTTTGGTAAGAAGTTGGTCATTTCCTCTTTAAAAGCCTGTGTTTTCTTCAATAATAAGCTCCCTTGGCTAATAAAACTGCTCTGGTTCTTTTCAAGATTGCATTGGCAGCGTTTGTCACATTGGCTCAGGAAAAAGTGACACAGCTTGCGCTCTCAGGAATAGTTGAGTGGGTTGATCTTTTGTCATGATTCAGAGTAGGAGAATAAGAAAGATGTTACTGTTCTTTGTTGACCTTTACATGCAGCACGTGCAGTCAGGGACAGAATATCAGGGCTGAAAGGTGCATGAGATCACTACACAAGGTAAGACTGTCTCTTGACTGTGCATGTGCTGAATGTCCCTGTAGGTGGACGACATGGGTCATGTGGTGGGGAACTGGCACACGGTGCGCGTGCCAGGCAGTGAGAAGTCCCTGCCCCTGTCTGAGTTGGAGCCGTCCAGCCTGTATGAGGTCCTGATGGTGGCCCGCAGCGCTGCAGGAGAGGGTCAGCCTGCCATGCTGACCTTCCGCACTGGAAAGGGTGAGGATACAATTTGCATTTTTCCCAGCTGAAGCTCATTTTCACTTTTCCAAAGCTGTTTGGCTTTGATTACCTCAGAACTAGATCATAATTCTGTGAATCTGAGCAGTGGAAAGTAGGTAAGAATTGTGTTTTGGGTTCACATATTACATATACACCACCATTCAGAGGTTTGGGGGTCAGTAAGTTTTTTTTTTTTTTATTATTTAAAAAAAAGTTTCATTTCAAATAAAGTATGTTCCTTATCTATTCATCAAAGAATCCCGAAAAAGTGGCATGATTTCCACAAATAAATTAAACAGCACAGCTGTTTTCAACATTGATGATGTAATAACAGTTTCTTGAGCACCAAATTAGCATATTAGAATGATTTATGAAGAATCGTGTGATGTGTGATTTCTGTCATGGGAATATTTATTTATTTATTTTTTACAATATTAATATGTTTACAGTATTTATTGTAGAAAATAAATTCCACCTTGGTGAGCTTAAGGGAAAAAAATTACCAACCCCAAACTTTTAAATGGTACTGATTATTATATTATATTATATCATATTATATTATATTATACTTAAGTTAGTAATTAATTTAAAGTTTTCATAAATTACAGTAATAAAGATATATGATGCATTTTAAGCATAATGAAAAACTTTATTTAGTTTATTTAGTAAAAAAAAGAGAAAAGGCCCAAACCATGTTTTCCATCACAATACAGTATGATCACCAACAGCATCGTTATGAATCAAATATAACTTTTCTTTTTTTGTCTTCCTCTCAGAAAGGACTTCCTCTAATAAAAACCCCTCCAAGGCTCCGATTGTGTCACTTCCAGAGAAAGCACTAGAAGATAAAACCACCAACAATTACTATGGAGTGGTCATACATGACAGAGGTAAAGAGATGTCCCCCAACAGTATTACACCACAAAGGTCTGTCTTCTGCTTTCTTATGATAAGTAATGTACTTACCCTCCAAGAGTAGTTCACCAAAAAATTAAAATCTTCTCGTATGTGTTCCGTGGAGCACAAAAGTAGATATTTTGAAGAGTGTTCATGCTTATTTTTTCATATGTGACCAGGCACCAAAAAAGACAGAAAATTAATCTGAAGCTGTATGATAACTTTCTGGTCATAATATGCCTTCAAATATGATAAAGAGTGCAAGAAGATATTTCAAAATGTCTTCTTTTGTATTCCATGTCAAAATACAACATATGGATGAATATATATTCACTTTGGGTGAAGTAATCTGCACAGAGACTCATAGATGTGTGAGATGCATTTCTGTAATTAGAGTTTGAGTGTGTGTGTGTGTGCACATGTAAATTCTAATGGGTATGGACCCAATTTTATTTGCTGCATAAATTTTGCTCTGTCTTTCTCTCTCTGCTTGCGTCTCTGTGTCTGTGGCTCAGAGCCCATTCAGTAAGTACTCAATTGACTCTGGCATGCTGTCGGTCTGTTGTGTGTGTGTGTGTTGGTTTATTTTATCTTTGTCTGCTCTTTTGGTCTTTTCACTGATGGATGTTGAGGTTACATCTTGCACTTGACATGAAAACTGCTGTTTATTTTTGGAAGACACAATAATTAGATCTTACAGTTTGCGTTTACTTTTTTTTCTTTTTTTTTTTAACTTCTAATTGGTTGGTTTCATCCCTAAGTTCCCGAGGCCCCAGACCGCCCAACTATCTCTATGGCTACAGAAAGCTCTGTTTATGTCAATTGGATCCCACGAGCCAATGGTGGCTCTCCAATCACGGCCTTTCGTGTGGAGTACAAGAAGCAGGGCAGAAGTGGGGACTGGATCATCGCGGCTGATAATATCTCACCACTTAAACTGTCTGTGGAAGTGCGCAACCTGGAACCGGGTAAGGTTACACCAGGATTTCCACAGGTTGGAAAATGTTCCCCAGACATATTATTTAAATACAATACCAATCAAAAGGTTTTTAACAGTAGGATTTTTAATGTGTTTCAAAGAAATCTCTTCTGCTTACCAAGTCTGCATTTATTTGATCCAAAGTACAGCAAAAAGCATTGTCACTTCCTTCAGAAATCACTCTAATATTCTGATTTGCTGCTCAAAAACATTTATTATTGTTGAAAACATCGAAGTAGTTTTTTTAGGTTTGATGAATAGAAAGTTTAGAAGAACAAGATTTATCTGAAATAGAAATCTTTTGTAACTTTATAAATGCCTTTGCCATCACTTTTGAGCAATGTAATGCACCCTTGCTAAATAAAAGTATAAAAAACCTCTAAGCTTTTGAATGTTATACTGTAAAGTGTTACCAAAAGCTTTTTATTTCATATAAATGTTGCTCTTTAAGTCTTTCGATTTATTAAAGAATCCTAAAAAAATTTACTCAACTGTTTTAAATATTGATTATAGAAATAAAAATGTTTCTTTTACAGCAGATCTGCATATTAGAATGATTTCTGAAGGATCATGTGACACTGAAGACTGAAGTAATGATGCTAAAAATTTAGCTTTGATCACAGGAATATATTACATTTTAAAATATATCCAAATAGAAAGCAGTCATTTTAAATAGTAAAAATATTTCACAATAGTTCTGGTGAGTAAAAGAGAATTCTTTAAAAACTACTAATTAAATCACTTGACTAATAATGTATATTATTTGGATCACACTGATAACTCTTTAGTATAAGGACCAATTCTCACTATTAAGTAGTTACTTATTAGCATACCTATTATTAACATAGCTGTTTATTAGTACATATTAAGCACATATTCTGCATGACCATATTCATCCCTAATCATACCCAATACCTAAACTGAATGACTACTGTACCGTACTAACTATTATTAAGCAGTAAATTAGGAGTTTGAGGCAAAAGTCATAGTTAATTGTTTGTTGGTAGTGAGAATTGGACCTTAAAATAAAGTTTGACCATCAGACTTTAGTTTAGGATCCAATTCTCAGTTAAATAACTATTAAATACAACCTTTGCCTCTATAACCTTATAATTAATGCTTATTATTAATAGTTAGTAAGGTAGTGGTAAAGTTTAGGTATGGGGTAGGATTAAGGGATGTAGATTAAGGTCAAGCAGAATATGTACTAAAAAACAGCCAATATGCAATACCCCCCCCCCCCCCCAAACTAAAGTGTTAGTATTATTTATTTTAAAAATCTGTAATTAATTTTTTATTCCATTAATTCATTTTATTCCATCCAAAGATGAGGTCTGTGTGTAAATCCTGTTGCACATGACATGCACTTGAAAATCTGCAAACCTAAGAAAACCACATCCAAATCTGGTCCAAATTACCGGGGACCTAAATGTATGATGAGCATACGACAAAAATATAAAAGTCTTGTTTGGTCTAATAAATCTTTTCGTGACAGGTTCCACATACCGCTTCCGCGTCATTGCCATGAATAACTATGGTGAAAGCCCTGCTAGCGCCACCTCCAGGCCGTACCAGGTGTCCCTGTCGAGTCCTCCCGTCTCAAACCGTCCGATCACTGGCCCTCACATCTCCTTCACCGAAGCTGTCAGCGATACTCAGATCATGTTACGCTGGACTGTGAGTATACTTGTGAACAGACATTACATGCAGTACATTTACACTGTCTGCCAAATAATGTACACTAACTCTGCCCCAAAACTTGAGCTGCCCAATTTAAGCAGCACTGCTGATACAAAGGCTGTTGCTAACAGTAGGCAACAAAATATATACTATCGTTCTGGCTAAAATCAAGGCAGTTGCTTGTAGAAGCAGTAGACAGCCAGGCAGAGAACAGTTTCTGTCAGGCACTCAGTAACTCATCACTGAATAAACTGTGAGTTTTTCTATCATTCCATGCTTCTGTATGTGTATTATTAGCACATTAATCTTAAAAAGGGTCTCACCACTTGTACAAACAAATGCTGTTTCTGTTTCTGGCCTGTTGAAGGAATAACCCTGAACCTCATATTAGCAGCTCAGGGGTTGAAACTAGCCTGTGTGTGTTTGTGTTAATGTTTTAGACATATGCCTTTTATATCTAATGGCCAATTTAATTACACTCACATTTCATGCTTAATTCGAAAATGAGAGTGTAAAAAGTGTCGAGAACTAACCACATAACAAGTTCACTCTCCGGTTTGGTCTTCTCTGCAGTGCCAGTTGTGCTTTTCAGCACGTTAGCAGAGTATTTCAGGCGCTGTAGCTTTCCCATCAGCCCCAGAGAGTTACCCCAGAATGTCCAAACAGACCTGTAATTGGCAATGGTTACTGGTGCAGTTTTGCAGGAAAAAGTGTGTGAGTTTAGGAACAGATTAGGAGTCCTTATCCTGTCTGAACGAGTGCAACGGACTGACTGAGTTTAACTATTTTTAGAAGACATGCATGAGAAGAAAAGGTTTGATGTGTCTTAACGGAGAAGTCCATCTAGAAATGAACTTACCTTCATTTCTGAATTTGTTTTGTGGAAGAATGTACTGGTTGTACATCATTTCAGACCATACAAAATGTTGTGTGATATGTAATTACTGACTGATTATTTGGATCCTGTATTGAATCAAGTGTTCAAACGAATCGTTTGGTGAATTTGGTCAACAACTACTTTCAAAAGATTGGACATTGACACTAGCAAACATTCCATTACAATGCTTTGAGTTGGTCCCTATTCACTTTCATTGCATGGAAGAGAACACCAAGATCAATCTGCTAAAATCAGGCATGTTTGAAATGACATGAGGGTGTGGAAATAAAAGCTGAATTTTATTTTTGTTTTAACTAGCTCTTTAGCTAAAAACTTTGTCTACGTCTAGAAGTCTTAAAGTAACAGTTCCAAAGAAAGTATCATTTTAAGGTTCAGTGAAAGATTGGACGTGGTCATGTAAAACTAAATTAGGACTGTTTATAGTGCAAGTAAAATGACATAATTAGGTAGGATGTGTTGATTCTAGTTAAACTTTTAGGTTCTTATCTTTTGATGGCATAGTGTATATTGAAGAAACAAACAAATATATAGGCCCTAATTTGCTTTTTCCCCCACTCTCTTTTATAGTACACTCCTTCCAGTAATAACAACACACCCATCCAGGGATTCTACATCTACTATCGGCCGACAGACAGCGACAATGACAGTGATTACAAGAGAGATGTGGTGGAAGGTGAGATCATGGTGTCTGTCTTCTGTAATTGCTCTTATTTCACGGCTTCTTTCACAATAGATAATTACATCCAAATTACATTCTGTGAGAAGAAATACTCTGTAAAATGATAAGAGAGACATGAAACAAACACAGCTGTACAGGAAATCAGTTGCCTGGGACAGTGGTCAGTTATAGAGTTTATTAGACATTATAAGCATTTGACCGATAAGTGCTACAATTGATCAATCAGAATGAGGTATTCCAGAGAGCCGTGTGGTATGAGTGTGTAATGTATATTCGGTCTCATAGGGGGCGGGCCAAAGAAAGTGTAATCTGTTGATTGATGTGTAGTGAGTTCTGCGCTCAGAATAATGAGTCTGTGTAAAATGTGTTTTTAATAAATGGCTGCCATACTAATGGGCCTGAACTGAAACCCAACACTGACCGCTCAGAGAGGGATTCAAGTTTCTGAGAGGAATGTTAACTGCCGTCGACTCTCCTCCGCCTCCTATTTTTACGTTTTACCCCCTCTTTCTCTCTGTTCACATTCACCCCTCAAACCTCTCCTTGTCCATCCACAAAACAAGCTGTCAGAAACATGCTGGGCAGATGAGATGGCTTCATACATCTCAGAGTTTACAGAAACCTCAGGAGCGTGTCCTACAAATTGTTGTTTTTCAAGTCAATGTGAAATGCTATTTGCTACCTTTTACTTTCATATCTTGACTTATTTGTAAGCAAAGCAGGAAAAATGAAGGAAAAGACTTTATTTTAATCATAAAAAAATTGATTAGATCATGAATTAGGATTTGAATTATGAAAGTAAATAGTCATTTTAACCCTATAAACCTGAATGTAACATTTTAATTCACTATTTTCTAAATCCTCTATATTATCAACATAATCAAAACCTTTATAGAAAATCCTATTGTATATATTGTTTGATAGGTTACATTTTTTAGCAAGTAAAAGACCTTTTAGCATAATTCTGAAAAATATTGTCAATATTACATAACAGGACAATATTTTTCAGAATTATGCTAAAAGGTCTTT
>JAUCMR010000043.1:8859119-8895720 GCA_032357425.1 Enteromius argenteus | reverse complement strand
TACTGAGCCTTGAGGTACTCCATATTGCACTTGTGATCGATATGATACATCCTCATTCACTGCTACAAACTGATAGCGGTCAGATAAGTATGATTTGAAACATGCTAAGGCACTTCCACTAGTAAAAACTATTAAGAAGATGTGTTTTTATAATTTCATCTGTCATGGGATATTTTTGGAGATATGAGAGCTTGATGTGCTATGGAAACATACAGTAACTTTCAGACCCCAAACATCCTCCACCATCATCCATAAAGAGCATTTACTGATACTGGGCTTCAAAAAATGTCTCCTGAACTTTTGCACTGATCACTGACAACTACAATGATGATAAAAATGAATTATATGTTCCCTTTATGGGATCTTGACCTCCCTATTCACATAGAGACTCCTGGCTACACCCTTCCTGTCAAAGCATGTAGAAAGTCAAATGCATACACAGCTCTGATACTGTACATACTCCCCATCTATAGCTTATCCACAGCCAACTCTTATATTAAGAGTATATTAAGAAAGCTCATAAAAAACATTAAATACATACACTAGCTATTTTTTGTTTATTAAAGAAAACATTTTCGTGTCAACATTATGAGTGATTTTTTCACTTTTTTTAAAAAGTTTTTTTCAGTATTTTCAAAAAGTGGCAGTATAGCAGGAATTGGTGTAAATTTTATTGTCAGTTTTCGCTGTTGTCATGGTGGAGAAACAGTTTGGGAAGAATCTTGCTAAACAAATTAAAGTCAATGTTTATAGCAGCGTTCATAAATATTAATGCAGACATTTGAATTCTATTGATATCGCACCCTAGAGTACTGAGGTTTATTGCTGCCAGAAGAATGCAAAAATACAGAAAATATTGTACACTACACATATATATATATATATATATATGTATATATATATATACCACTGATGGAAAAGAATGATTGCACCAACATCTCACGATCACATTTAAGACTTTTTTTTTTTTTTTAGAGATTGTTTAGAATTTTAGAATTTCACTACTAAATGTTGTCATTAATGCTTCCATTTTTAACTTGACAATTAGCTTGATTGTTCTAAAAAAAAAAAACCCAAAACATACAGATTTATTGTACATGGTCTACCTTAATATTCTTGAACCAAGCCTTTGTCAGGTTATGAAATTATAACTTGCCTAACTATGATTGGGATGTTAAACCTCTATGTATTTTGGCCTGAGTTCTAAGTAGAGTAGGCTGGTTGGAGTGTAGTCTCATAGTCCTTAGTAAACCCAGTCAGTGTCCTTCAATTTTAGTGACAGCTCTGCCACCAAACACTCAGACCTGCTGGTTATTCCCTACAAACCCTTTGACATCATGACACTTCCATCTGTCATTCTTGGTTGGAAGGAATAATGAAGATGCAAGAAAGACAGCAGGTCTTGCTGTTGCCAGATTGTGGTGAACCGTTTAGCGCACAATCCAGGCCACTTCAAGGTGGTTTCCTGAATTCTGGCTGGGCTTACGGTGTCTGGATTTTAGAATTTTCCCTTCTGTTCCACTGGGCTTCAGCTGGAAAACCAAAGTCAGGATCTAAACAACAGGCAAAGGTAGGCTTAGAAACCTTAAGCATATCAGATCACACAATGATTTTGAAGCTTATCCTCCAGGACCTGTGAATTTTGCTTCAGTATTGTGAAGATGACTTTTAGAGTAGTGACCAGTGTAGCTTGAGCCACAAAGGCATTCCTGTTGCTCAAATAATAGAGAAGGATTCTAGTAACGGCAAGGTCAAGGGTTCAATTCCCAGGGAATGCTAAAACTGATCAAATGAATGCCTTAAATGCAGTGTACTTTGGTTAAAAGTGTTTGCAAGATGTATAAATGCGGCAAAGAGAATCAGAACCTTTTGGCAAGGTACTAAAACCATTTAGGTCAGGTGCTAAAACCATACCTGTATGGGCAATTAGGTTCTGGAGGGTCACTGTCCTGCAGAGTTTAGTGCCCTAACAAAACATACATGCTTGTAATTTTTAAGCAATTTTAAAAACATATATTCTCAGAAAAACGTACAAAAGCGGTTACTGGTGCGGTACCTTTTAGGTACTCATATGTACCTTTAAAGTACCAATTAGGTACAAAGGTGTATCTTTTGAAAAGGAACTGTCGCAGTGACAGCTTCTGCACCTTTATTTCTGAGAATGTAGGTAAGATTGTTGATTAGGTATGGAACTAAACTCTGTAAGTCACTGGCCCTCCAGGACCAAAACTGCCAAACCCCTCTATTGAGAAAGAGTCGAGGAACAATAGATGGGAAAAGGATACTGAAGAAGAATAAAGTAACTGTGGCACGGAGAGAAAGAAGAGGGATGTTGACAGAGGTCTCAGGTCATTTGATGAAATGAAGATAAGGTTGAGGATCTCCTGATAAAGACCTGCTTCTGTCTGAGGTCTCTCTCTACTTACCCAGCCTCAACCCTGTCCTGTTGCCTCCTCCACTCAGACCCCTTATTAAGGGCACCATGGGAACAAATGTGCCCATTGTCCACACCAAAAATTCCTCCCCCAGTCTCTGAGAGGACCTGTTAGCGCCCTTTCCAACCCCCTCCTCCGCCCACCATTCTTCGCCTGTCTCTTTGGCACACCCTGAATGAATGTAACACTCATGAATTAGGCCTCGATTCTTTCTCTTTTCTTGCCTCTTGTTCTGAGAGTGGCCTGATTTGACTCCAAGCCGTTTATCCACGAGAGGTTACAAAACCGCATAAAGACTCTGGGACTCTGGCCCTCCCCCAGACCTCTATTATTTTAAGCAAATTTCAGCTCCATAATCAGTGTTGTACAAATAAACTACCATTTTCTTGACCAAGATCTCCACAGCCGAGAGGAAATGTATTCAAGACTTAGTAGATCAGCTGATGATTGGCTTGTTATTCCATATGGGGTTTGAATTATGGATGGCTATCACTATATTTCTGTTGTGTGGAAGGGATAACGGTCTCGTAATGTTAATTTACAAGCTTTCTGTTATTCCTGAGGTCTGACCTGTGTTACGCTTCTGAGTTCCATGTGTCTGTGTTTCTGCTCATAATTAGACCAATGATGACAAGTCACTTAAACATGCTGACAGCACTAGCCGTTACCTCAGTCAACCTTCACAACATTTTCCAATCCCAGTTGATGATGTGTGAAAGTCAATTTTTTTTCTTGCCTTGTGGGGTGGGAGAAAGAGTGCAATGCCTGTCAATATGGTCACAGTGTATATTTGCCAGGTGTGATATAATTGTTTATCCTGGAACAATATTCTTATTAACCAATCATGCATTTCCAAACACTTGATACTTCTTTTCTTCTGTAGAAAAGAAAAGGATATAACTGAATGAGTATTTTGATGAGTGAAATCCATACAGTGGCAGGACATAAAGCACCTAGGAGTGTCAGCAAAGTTCAATGATCATTTCAAGTGCTCCAATTGGTTTCAGTTTAAATAGCCCAAAATTTGAGGGAATTTAACAGTAAAACTGTAACAGCTACCATTGCTTTCCTGAATGTTATTTAGTATTTCACACTCCAGTCCAAAAGGTGGTATAAATGCACTCTTTGTTAAGCTTTTTTCTTCTTCTTTCATCAGATTGTTTTGCGCCAAAACTTACTGTAGTATGATCACTGAGTGCAAGTACTGTTTTGCTGACAAACTTGGGTGCCTTTTTAAGGATCTCAGTGTACTGCCACTGTCCCGAATTTACCCAACCACATATTTTGGAAGAGTTTGGAATGACATGATGGTGAGTAAATGATAACATAATTATCATTTCTCGGCAAACTATCTAAGGCATATCAACCTATCATTTCCTCCAGATTGTGGGTTGAGGGTTGCGGTTTGCAATAGGGTTACTACATTTGCTGTTCCAGGACCATCTCCCACAGTACCTGCCAAAATCAGTCATCAGTATATTGAGTCATATCAGAAGCAGCAAAAAGACTGAACAATTCTCGCTAAATACATTTTGTTGTTCATAATTTGTAGGCATATCATTTTTGATGTGCTACAATTGTGGTGCAATCCCGTTGCCTGAGCATAGCCATTGCCAAGGCTGAATTTCCCATCACAAAAATAACTGAGTTATGTGACCAATATTTATATCGGTAGTTCTGGTTTTCTTACTGATCTATTGCAGCATAGAAGCACAGACATGGTGGTTTACAAATCCATTACTCAAGGCCAAAAGCTGTTTATTTCCCACACTAAGGGATAGTTATGTTCCTACTGGTAACCTACAAACAAAATATTTAGCTACTCAGATATTCAGAGACAGATTGACTGTTATTGGCACCTCAGATGGAATGATGGAAACTTGGATAATGGCTGTGTTGGATGTGAATATCACTTTAGTAGAAATGAAAGATATTTTGTTTACAGAATTTGAATTAAAAAATCAATGTGACCAACACAGCAATGAACAGCAGTTTATTTGTATTCAAAAATCATTTATTTAAATGTGAATATGTTAATCCTGACTATATTGCAGTGAAATAATAACACAAATATTGAACACTGTCACATAAACTGTTCATGATAGAATACACTGTGATTGGTTACGTTAAATTAAACTGCTGCTTAATCGCTGGATGGGGGTGGGGATCCTGACCCCCTGGATCTCTCTTCCTCTTCCTGCAGCTGCAGCTGGGTGTAGTAAAACCTAACCTTAGGCGGTTCTTCCATGTCGTATAAGGCCTGGCAGGTGTAGACCCCCTCGGCCTCATCCGAGACCCCCTCAATCACCAAAGTGGTTGTGTTAGCGAGCAGGGAAATCTCTCCCAGGGTGCTGGCTAAGGCCAGGAGCTTGGACCCTTGGCCGTAGTTGTAGGCCAGAGGCTCATTTCTCTCTGTCCCAGGCCTGGAGAAGACCCAGATGAAAAGTGTGGGCACGTCGGATCCACAATGAAGGTGCACAGTGCTGTTTACTGTAGCCTCCACGTGTTGCCTGATGTACTCGATTTCATCAGGGTCAGGGATATCTAGACCTAAGCAAACACAGGCTAAAAGTAAATTTGTCAGAAATTCCAAAAATCATATACAATTTGTTTTATGCTCACATGCCCTTAAAGGGTTAGTTCACCCAGAAATGAAAATCTGTCATTAATTACTTACCTTCATGTCGTTCCAAACCCATAAGACCTTCGTTCATCTTCGGAACACAAATTAAGATATTTTTGATGTTGTCAGAGAACCATCCGACCCTCCATAGACAGCAACACAACTGAAATGATCCCAGATCCAGAAACGTAGTAAAAACATCAGTAAAACAGTCCATGTGACATCAGTGGCTCAACTTTACTTTTGTGAGAGAAGAATACTTTTTTTTTTGTGCAAAGAAAACAAAAATAACATAATTTACTCAACCGTTCTTCTCCCGTGACTTACATCTTTTGCCCTTTTAGAGAGTATCGCAACACATGCATACGCTTTCTTCTAGGCGTAAACAACCGCAGATTATGTGCATGCGTGTGCTTTTCCCCGGATGTAAACAAGGTTGATTACGTCAGATACGTTAAAGCATGCGTATGCGTTGTGTTGTGATACTCTCTAAAATGGCGGAAGACATATGTCAGAGGAGAAGAACGGTAGATTAAATTATGTTATTTTTGTTTTCTTTGCACAAAAAAAATAAATCCTAGCATCGCAAAAGTGAAGTTAATCCACTGATGTCTGATTTCAGTTGTACTGCTGTCTATGGAGGGTCAGATGACTCTCTGATATCATCAAAAATATCTTAATTTGTGTTCCGAAGATGAACAAAGGTCTTATGGGTTTGGAACGACATGAGGGTGAGTAATTAATGACAGAATTTTAATTTTGGGGTGAACTAACCCTTTAATGGAGTTTACCAAATTAAAATAAAAATCATTAGTCATATACAATGCTTTTGTCTTAATAGTCTCCTATTATCAGACACTTTCGTCTTCTGAATCAATCATAATTGTTGCCAAAACAAACTTAAATCTTAAACCTAAACCTTAAATCTTAATCTTAAAAAGTGCCAAACTTTATATTAAATGATAAGAAGACTTTTTAATTATTTTACCAGGTTTGCAAACTTTGCATTAACTTTACCCTAATAATATTACAAAAATGGCCCCAAAACATTTGAACTAAACCCTCTAGTGTTTGGTTTGGTTTGGAAGACATATTCTCCCCAAGTAAATATGACTGCGTTGATAACTCAAAGGCGCATAATTAGAACTTCCTATTCAGCATATCGCTACTTGCGTCTCCCCTTTAAACATGAACTCTCTGTCCTCTTGCTTTGTATTAAGAACGTTCCTGACACAGTTCTTTCCAGAAACCTAAAACAGACATTATCCTTCATCGTTGCTCCTTACCTTCTACAAAAACCAAGAGGAAACAACAAAGTAGAGGAAAAAAACGTGTGATCCCCATGGTGCCACAAACTTCAGGAAATGCTGAAAGCAGACCTACACACAACAGGCATTTGGACAGTTTCTCTTCTGTCCCAATCTAAACCAGACCCTTCTGATGAAGAGACTACTGGGACTCAGGTAACAGACAGAGTACTCCATCTCAGTTACTTTAAATAATTTATTAGTGCCTTACAGTGCCCTGGTGTGCCTCGTATGGTTTCTTTCATTCTCTGAGGCAGAGAGAGGTATAGAGTATCTGGAGGTGACACCGCATCATTCATTATTGAGCAGGTCGAGGTAAAGGACTTTTTGAAATCCCATATGATTGTCACCTGCTCAAATAGGAAGAAGTTCAGGGACGTTCAATGAGAAGAACAAACACTGCTACATACTATTTACTTGGGTTAATAGGTAACAATCTCTGTGCACATGGATTACTGGAAGTGTGAGTGTTCACGCTGAAACCAAGGCCTAGTGGTAATGAACACATGCAAGTGAGAGGAAGGAAGTAGAATTACAATCTCTCTATCCATCCATCCATCCATCCAGTTAAATCACTGTGATTTCATATGTTAAAGGTGAGATCCACAAAAGAAAGTTACTCAGAAGAAAGAAAACCCTATTTAGGTCTAGAATAATGCAAGGGTGAGTACTTTTTGACTGGACCTACGCCTGGAATTTGAGTCGTGAGACGTTTATATAAATTTTTGCTGAGCTATGTTGAAGTCAGTTGATTCTCAAATATTGCATTGAACAGAATGTTCTTTGGCAGGAACGCCACAATTCTGCAAGTTCGCATAAAAAAAGACAAAAGCAACCCCTGCCATTTTATTACCGCAGATGCTGCATCACACAACGACAATGATGAAAGGTAGATAAAAGGCAGAGATTCCAAAGCGGGGTTGATTTGTGATGAGTAGGATGAGTGGGCCTGCTTTAGATGGGGCGGATTGGACGACCAAATTCCTTACCGGTGAAACACATCCCTTATTAAAGCAGTCTGAGACTGCGGAGGCCAGACACATCTGCTCCGGCAGACCTACAGCCCTGGGAGGGGAGGAGAGAGAGAGGGAGAGAAGGAGGGAGGGAGGAAAGCTGGAAACCGTGAGCAGTAGAAAAACAAAATGTTTTGGGGGTGGTTTTTTTTTTCAAGAGGGGGGAATGGTGATGAGAGGAGATAGGATTGGAGAGATCGGAGTGGAAGGTATTACAGGTCTCGGAGTCTTATCTGGGGCCTGTTTGCTGGGTAAAAGCTTTCAGGTGTGGCGTCCTTTTAACACAGATCCGGCTGTGCCTGGCAGGGGGGTTGGCAGCACATTAGAGTGAGGCCCGGTTTGCTAAGAAGAGCACAGGTCTCTTGGACGGCTGTCCTTTTAAAGAGGAAAAGTTTAAAGACAGTGTGTACACACAGCTGTACAGCAGAGACAATAATCACTTATATTCAAATATTCAATTAATGCTTTTCCATTTAATTTTCCATTCTGTTTCATTATAAAAATCTGATTAATTCGATGGAATCAATTTTATCAGATGGTTCAATGTGAACGTAGCAAAAACGGTTTACTCTACTCTTTATTAGCAGCTTGTTATAGAAGCCTGTTTCAGCCATTGAATAAAACATAAAAAATTGTTATTGTATGTTTTTTTTTTTTTGGAATTGTGAGATATATACTTGCAGTTGCAAGTTCTAAAGTCAGTATTGTGAGATATAAAGTCCTAATGGCAAGAAAAAAGTCAGAACTGTGTGATATAAAGTCTCAATTCTACTTTTTCTCGCAATTGCGAGATTATATCTTGCAATTCTTTTTTTCCTCAAAATTGTGAGATATAAACTCAGTTACCAGATATAAAGTCTTGTTTTGAGGGGGAAAAAGACTCATATGTTCTCAGAATTGCGACTTTATCTTGCAGTTCTGACTTTATAACTTGCAATTGTGAATTTATATAAAGCAATTCGGACTTTATATCTCACAACTGAGAGTTTATTTCTGAATTTGAATTGTGAGAAGTTGCATGGATTAAGAGATAAAGACAGCTAGATGGATAGCACAATCTCTGCCATTGATTTCCTTTCTCAGTGATCATCACATGACCGTATAATGAATTCAATGTCTGGCCTCAGCTAAAACGACTGCAGAAAATGATTGCATCAGGATCTGTGTATACACTGGCTGAAGAATGCCATATCCAGATCAGATGGTGTTTGTGCTGTAACTGTCGAGTATGTGCAGATAGTCTGTGTGTCATTAATGTATCAGGCTAAGCTCTGTGTCTAGTTAGTGTCTCCCTCTGTGTTCTTAAATATGTAACCTGGCACGTCCACCCCTAGCTGAGAGCTCCTCTACTTTTTTGTGTTTTCCCCTTCTTTCTTGTGTCCCACAGTACTCTCAGTTGGGGTAGCAGTCTGCATTCACACACTTTTTTTCTCCTTGTGAAGTGGTCAGGTATGTTTTGTTCAACATCACTGATATACCTACAGCACATGAAGTGAAGCTCGGCTGGACCCCAAGTTTCCTCTGAAACCATCTCTTCTTTGATTTTCTCTTCTTTATCTTGTATTAACCTTTATTTGTCTCATCTCATCTTGTTTTGTATCTTCTAAACATTTTTCTCTTCTTTCTCATTTTCTTATCATTACTCTTCTCTTCTGCCTCGTCTTTTTTTTTGGTCTCCTCTCTTTTCGTCCTCATCTTACCTCCTCTTGTCTCATGTATTCTCATCTCATCTCCTCAGTTTTCATGTCTAATATCACCTCCCTCTTCTCAAATCGTCTTAATTGCCTCCTCATCTTGTTTCCTCTTTTTTCTCATCATATGTATCCATATGTCCCTTCTTCTCTCATATCATTTTGGTTTACCTGTCTCATCTAACCTCATCTCTTTTCTTCTCATATTGTATTGTCTCCTCTTGTCTTGGTTCTGCTCCTTTCATTTCTCATCTTCTCTTGAACTGTCTAATGTTCTCATTTAATGTTTTCTCCTCATCTATTCTCTTCCTTCCTTCCGTCTTCTCTCTACATGTTATATTGTCCCATCTCCCTCTTCTGTCCTCACATCTCAACTTGTGTTATCTCATCTCGTCTTTTCTTCTCTACTCTCATTTAGTCTTATCTTTTCTTCTTCTATCCTCTCGATTCTTCTTTTCTCATCTCATTTACCCTCCTCTAGTCATCTTGTCTCCTCCTTATATGATCTCATACTTGTCTCCCTCTTTGCCCATCACCTCTCAATTTATTTCACACTTCTCTTGTATCTTGTATCCTTGTATCCTCTCCCTTATCTCTTTTTCTTCTCATTTATTCTCCTCATCTCATTCTCATAATGTCTCATCTGCATTGTCCCCATATTATTTCTTCTGCTCTTTCTCTCATCTCATGTTTTCTCCTTGTGTCTCTTCTCCTTTCTAATCTATTCTCCTGTTCGCCCTCTTGTCTACATTCCTTGTCTTCCGCATTGCCTCATTTTGTTTGTCTTGTCATCCTGACTGGAAATTTTTTTATTCTCTCGTATCTTTCTCATCTGTTCTCATATGTTCCTTTTTTACTCCAATGTCAACTTCTTTGTTTCGTATTTTTTCATCTCACCTTGTTTTGTCCCATTCTTTCTTCACTTTTCAACCTTATCTTATCTCCTTTTCTTATATAGTCTTTTCTTTTTCATTTATTGTTCTTGTTTAATGTCTGCACCTCTATTCTCATATTGTCTAATCTCACCTTGCCACCTTCTCTCTCTTCTCTTCCCTCTGTTCCTGTGTCTTTTCTTCTCATCTTGTACTACTTCCTCGTTTGTTTCTTTTCTTCCCTTCTTCTCACGACTCACTTTGTTTCATCTGTTCTCCTCTTGTCTCCTGTAATCATCTCATTTAGTCTTCTCTCATGTCATATTATTTTACCTCGTCTCTTCTTGCGTAGTTACAGTTTCGCTCCGCATTGGTTTTGATCATCTTGGACCCTGTGTTTGAGGTTAGAGACAGATGACAGAAATACAAGCATGATGAGAAAGGAGAGGATGGCAAAGGACAGCAAAAGTGGACGGCACGGCAAAAACAGCATATGGGAGGCAGAAAAAAATAGCACAGATTTTCATAACTTTCAGCCACAGTAGGATTACAGTGGAGCCCGATGCCCGATGGGACATTCCAGCAGCATCAGATTTATCCAGACTAGCTTTAAGGAGGGTGGCAGACAGGACCTGCTTATTCATTCCTTATTCTGTCATTACCGTAACTGCTGACAGCTTTGCGTTTAGTTCATACTGTACACACAAACCACATTTTCCCAGGCTCCATGTTCTGAGTTACAGTATAGTATGGAATATCTTTGGCTGCCACTCCAAGGGCAATACCGTAATGGCTTCTCACAGGCCCACTCAGGCTCTTAATGATGGAGAGGGGCTTGTGGCCTGTCAACAAAGTGTGTCAGGCTCTGAACAGATGAGCTTAACTGCTTTTCAAAGTGCCGTGGATGTATTTGTGGCTCTGCCAAGCGGCGGATACACTAGAGTGAGTTTTACAGCTCGGCTGACCTGCCACGGAGGGAGCGAGAGACCCGTGACACGCCGAGACCGGCCTGTGTGCGTATATGCATGAACCACAAAACCCTGGAGAGGGTTTGCTTGCGTTTCGGTGGAGCGCTTTCGAAGCGGAACGCAGGTTCACATCAGGGATGGCGAACGCCGGTGTGTGTATAAGAGAAGGGGGCGGTCCAGCTGACCTGGAAAGAGCCAGATGGGAAAAAGGCACCACAGAGGCCTTCTGCAAACAACATGTGGAAAGGCTTTGGCCTCTAATGTAGCGTGGAGCGTTTATGTACTGCATGCAGACTGCTCTACTGTCCATCAGTGAGAAGAAGCTTCAGTGCTTGCAACGACGCTCGCAGTCGAGTGGCCGCGACGACCTCATCTTCTGCATCCTGCTTCCTCTTAATCTTACTGACCCCCAGTCGGAGAAAAAGACTCCCTCAGGGCCGTTGCCTCAGCGGCTCCGCTTCAGCTGTTCAGTGTGCGGAAGTGCTTACCCACAATCCTCCCTGAGCAGGTGGCCCTTAACAGGCCTCTTTGTTTTCCTGTGTCTTGCCAAAAGAAGCTGAAGGCAGAGGGAAGGAGAAGCTTGTGAAAATTAATTTCTTTTTTTTTTTCCCCCTTTGGTTTCACATCTTGGCGCTCTGCTCTTGGCTCTAGCCGGCCCAAACGTATATGAAGCATTCACAGGCTCCAAAATAGGATTTCCTGCACTTGTGTGATGTCATATTTCTCAGGGTCCAAGGAAAAACGAGAAGCTCAATTTGCGCTCTGTGGAGAAACGCAAAGCAGGTCCGTAGGGACGTGGTATAAGCGTTTTGTGAGTGTGGCTGGTTTGCTTAATCTTTCATACACTTTTCTCACATTATCAGTGACCCCTTTGTGATCCCACAAGATGGGAAGAGTTTTACAATTCCTCATTTGGCCAGTAGGAAAATAGGGTATCTTTCTGTAAATGACTTCCTGAACTCTCTCTGATGTCTATCTCGTATCTCCTCAGTCCTCATTGCTCAGTGCAGCCGGCTCTATATCGCTCCCAGAGCTGTTAGTTTCGGTCTCAGAGCCAGTGAGCAATTATGTGCAATTAGCCTTTACAATCCAGTGTTGCTTCTGATGATCTCATGGATAAATGCCATGGGGATAAAGAGAGGAGATTAGGCTTCACATTGAAATCTGAAGGATAGCTGGACGGAAAAAGGCTTCAAAGAGATTGGTGTTGGTGCGGTCCTCTCAACACCTGGCTAGATAACTGACAAAGGACACCATAAGGAGACATCAAGGACAGTGCTGAGAACAACTGGCAAAGGACTGCAGCAACTGGCCTTGAACTACTAGTCAGTGTGCATTCTCCCAGGTTAAATACAACATAGGATGTGTTTATTTCAAGTGTGGCATGCTGGCCACTATTTTGGCTCAGTATTTGATATTTATTTTATAAATAATATCTTGCATTTAAAGATATTATTCAGACATCATACAATTTTCATTAACAGTGACATTAAAACACATTTTAGTCCTAATATTAAGAAATGTGCAAAAGTAGTATACTTCAAATAAAGTTTAACTGTAATTTTTATATTAGTCTTGAGCGATATGTGAGCACTTATGTTAATATATTTGCACTATACTTTGTATGAAATATATTTATTTTAAATTTTAAATATTGAGTTTTGTTTAATAGGGTATTGATGCTTAACAAGAAATAATTCATACTTTTGTTTAATACTTTTGTACACATACTGTTGAAAAATTGCACTTAAAATGCTGTTTCTAAGGCCACCATGAGTATGCGATTTTTGTATACATAACCGTATTATGCAGGTGGGTACCCCCTCTTTTTAAAATGATTTTCTAAGTTTTCTTTTGTAAAATTATTTTCTTAAATATTTAAATCTGTAAAACATTTCATCTCTCTATTTTTCACTTTTCAGAAATAAAATACATAAATACATATATCATATAAATAATAATTATTCATTTATTTTTTACATTATTTACTGTAAAACTATTCTGCTCATAACAAATTTAGAGAGACACTACAGTACAAAGCAAATTCCACCAACAGAAATTAAAATGGTAAAGAACAGGGGTTCTTCCACCTAGAAAAGTATTTCCACTTCAGAACGACAATTTAGAAAGCATTTCAGCTCAAATATAAAGCATTTACACTGAAGAATTAAAAATGATTTTCTCTTTGAAGCCCTGCACTACTTGCCCCATACACTTACATTGTGGGATGCATCACACATTTTTACAGACCGAGTCAAAATAATTTTCTGCGGTAACTTATGACAGCATAAAGCTTGCTCCAGATTATTCCTTTAATTTAAAATTGCACAGTACTTCTTAAATAATTTATGTCATACTCTAATTTTGATTCTGAGTGTAATAGGCTTTTTAAAACAACATTATAATAGATTTCTTCATAGGATTTGGAATGGTGTCTTGAGACAATGTACATCAGGAGATTTGTCTTGTGGTTTTTACCACATTTGCTTGCCATCGAGGAGTGAGATTTTCACATCAGTTTCTCAGGCTGCATACATAACATCACACACACACACGCACACCCCAATGGAACTGCCCTGGAAAGCCACCATCGCAAGTTTTCTCTCTCAATAGAAACCAGACCACATCGCTAACCATGACAGTGTTTGAAATGTACAAGGATAATATGCTTTCTTAACACTTAGAAGAGCAAACAAACATTGGTGCACAAACAAACAGACCAGTAAACAAATTATCCCCAGGAATGCCACTCAAGAACGCAGCCAAAAAGAAAAAGAATATCTTATTTTCCCTCATATGCTTTTGCTTGTCCCATCTGTCCATGACTAGAGGTACTCGTTCACAGACCTGCTGCTTTATGCAGCTTTTTGTGGGAGTCAAAGACATTATAGCATTACATTTTCTGAAAAACAAACTTGAACCCTGTTGTGCCTTCTCCATCTGGAAACGGTAGAGGGCTTGTCTGAAAGATAAAAACGATATGAATCGCTTCTGGCAACGCAAACAGACAATCTGGGATCAATTACAGGGACAGCGTTCTGAAAGTAAAATGGAGGAGGGGAAGGAACCAAGAACAGACTTAGTGCTGCAGTCTCGTCCAGACACACACACAAACACAACTGCTAATGCTATCTGTGACCTGTAGCTTAAATAGTGTGTCTATAGAGTCTGGCTGTGCATTGGTTGTTCTGTGGGTAGTTGCGGACCCTCCCCGCGACACCGGTCCTCATAATGATGTTCTGCAGGGAGTTTCAGAGCGAGGCATCACAGGCCAGCTGCGTTAGTTTGTGGGATCGTTCTCGCTAAAAATCTAGGAAAACACTTACTTGCACTGATCTAATATACACTGGTGCCACAAACTGTGAAACATCTGCCAGGCAGCCTGGGAGCAGTGCATTGTGGGAGCAGCAGCGCTTAATGAAAGGAATATGAATAGCACAAAGTAAAAACAGAGGGAAAAGGAGGAAAAGAAGAAGAAAGTAGGAAGAGAGAGAGGGAGACAAAAGAATCCAATGCAGTCCAGATTGCATTATGCCTCCTTCCAGATGAGGCATAATGCGACAGTTTATATACCTGGAAACACAGCGACTTAATTTATCACAACAAAGATATTCATGACAGAGTGCAAATTCATTATATTTCAGGCACATTTGGCACCTTGATGAAGGTTTGGTGCTGCCATGTTTTTTTTTTTTTAAAGTCTGCTGAACCATAATTTAAAAACAGCTTACTGAGGCCTATGTGTTTTCCCCATAGCATGAGGTGGAGATAAGAGCGAGCGTTTATATCAACCAGTTAACTTCTCGCTGTGCACTTTAATGTCACAAAGTTAACAAATTTAATCTGGAAAAGTGTCATGGATATTTTCCAGAAACTTGGCATGCTGTAGCTCAGCACCAGTCTGTCGAATCGTACTAAACGGTGCGTCTTTGTAGCGTTCTTGTTCTGATAAGGTTTGAGGAAAGTCTCTAGCGCCATCTAGTGATAACGTAGTTTACATACAGAGTCACATTAATGTGGGTTCTACCCACATTATGCCTAAGGGAGGCCAGCTATGCTGGAGAAAATATATTAAGATAGAAAGGCATAGTATGTTCGCAGATAGTATCTTTTTGTGTCTATTCATTAAAGCATTTATTCTAGCATCAGAAGAAAGATGCCTATTATCTTGTACTTCATACAAAATGTTGTGTAATTGTGATAAAGTGTATACTGTATAGGTGGTTTATTTTAATTAGAGGTGTATGGCTGACCAAATAAGTCATAATGATAAGCAAAATGCTGTTACACTACAAGACTTGATGTCTGAACAACTCCCCATCCTGCTGCTCTGGGGTTGGTATACAATAGATAGTAAAACAGAAATTTTGTAAAATAATTTCTATATTAAATACATTTTAGAATGATCATTCCGGCCAGCATCGAAACATGATCACTCAGAAACCATTCTAATATGCTGCTTTGGTGTACAAGATACATTTCTTCTTGTTATCAATGTTAAAAACGTTAGCCTTAATATATTTGTAGAAACTGTGATATAGTAAGTACTTTTTCAGTCATTTTCAACAGTAAATACATTTATTATATTACAAAAAAATAATAATAATATAATAAAAAAAACAAATGTTGTTCTTTTCTATTAGAAATCTATTAAATATAAAACATATCACAATTTCCACATTAAAAATAAATAAACAAATAAAATGAAAAAAATAAATAAATCAACACAATAAATCAACATAATAAGGATTATTATTAATATTTAAGCACCAATAAAAAAACTGATCATCCAAGTCAGAATGTTAAAGATTTCTGAAAGATCATGTGACACTGAAGACTTGAGTAATGATACTAAAATTTCAGCTTTGCGTCCCAGGAATAAATTACATTTTAGAGTATATTCAACTGGAAAACATTTATCTTAAATTGTAATAATTTTTCGCAATATTGTTGTCTTTACTGTATTAAATAAATGCAGCCGTAGTGAGCGTAGGAGACTTGTTTTAAAAACAGTAATCAATTTTATTATTAGAAATTTGGTCCGGCGGAGTACCTATATATCTCCTGACTATAAAATAATCAGTTTTTTGACAATCCTAATCAAACCCTAATGTATTATTCATTAACAAAATAGCAGGCCCAGAAACTATTATGTTATTCTAGTAAACACACTCTTCCGTATATGCAGGTATATCAGAACATCTTCCACCTCCAATAACATTCGCTGCTGTGAAATTCATGAATTATTTAGAGCCTCGTTAGCTCTGCAAAACCTCACATTATCCCAAGTAACACTACAGTGCATGAGCGTTAACACACCAATCAACAGGTAATTTTACCAGAGCCGGACAGAGGTGAAGAACACGAGCCACCCATATGCCGTTCTGCACACCTGCATGGATAACGCAGTTTGTTTAGATGTGTGCCATACATTCTGATACTGATGTAACCCCTCTTGGTTCGTATGCTCTTTTTCTTAGTAATGACCATTAGCATGTGGCGTGCACAACTACCTGAAGGACATAAAACTCTGCTACACACTACTTTACACTTCTGAACAAAACAATAAAGAATAAAATCTCAAACACATTTCTAGACAAATGCACTTGACTTTAAATAAAAAAAATAAAACAGTATCTTCTATGGAGATAGAATTGTTTCATAATTCCAAATAAATATATTATAATCCACAAATAAATGTAAAGCGATTGACAAAAAGCCAAGCATGTTTACAAAATAAATCTTCCACAAATATGAATTTTATCTACAAATAAGTAAAAATAGACAAATAAAAAACATACACACAAATATTATTTTATTCTACAAACACGTCCTGTGCATTTGTTGATTTCCAGTTACTTTGTTGTCTTATTTATTGACTGACAAGTCTCCTGACCCTATGTTGGGAGAAATCAGAAATACAGAGCATTGTGTGCGGTGTGTGAATAAAGTGTAGTTCTAGACTAAATGTGAATATGCATTAATTCATCTCACTCTCAAAAAATCTCAAAAAGATTTTATATTCATCAAAATGAATTAAAATGAACTCAGAATATGAAGCAAACCTGCAATAATTAAATTACACAAATGTATCTGATCCCATTTTATTAACCAATATCTTTGCTGCTGTCCTTTAATAATCCACTTCAACCATGCTTACAAGCAAAAACTATTGTGCTTTGTTTTTGTTTTTTTATTGCTGAAGAATATTGAAATTTCTTCTCCTGTATTCTACTTTACAGATGTAAATTTACATTTTCTTCAGCCTGAGGTTTATTTGTGACACTTTTGGGTGTGCTTTTACATTTGGTATATGTAGAACTTAAACTTAGAATAAAAACAAACACTCAAACTCTGCCCATATTTGAAAAGTAACACAAAAGTAACGTAATGCATTACTTTCCATAAAAAGTAACTAAGTGACATAGTTAGTTACTTTTTTAGGGAGTAACGCAACATTGTAATGCATTAAAAGTAACTATCCCCAACACTGTACCTAACACAATGATGAAGCTGTTCAGTAAAAAAAAAGCAAACAAGATCATGGTCAAGATCAATATCAGAAATTGCCAAGAGGGATTTCCTTTAAAATATTTATTAACTATTTACAGTGTATTGGCATGTCTGTAACATTATATAGATTATTCATTCTTCAGAATTTATTTTAAATATAGTTTCACAATTTAAAATACAACCGAAAAAGAAAATCAAAATGTATCTGAAATGAATTCAATATGTCACCCAATGTAATTATCTTCACAGGTTGTTTTAAAGGACTCCCATCCATACTGTTGCAGCACTGTACCGGACAGCACACACTATTCAGAACTGAGAATCAGTGCAGCTCCTCCTGTACAGAGCTGCACTGAAGTGGAGTACAGCTGGCACAAACTTAGAGCAATGGTACGTAAGATAATTATCAAAATCTTTAATCAATGACACAGTTAATAAACTTTAATAATATTAACATGCCCCATTGGTATGCCTAGAGAGTCAAGCCAGGTCCTGTCAGTGGGACGGTGGTCCTGTTTAGATAAGAGTGGTTAAAGTAGACTGTCTAATATTGTTACATCATCTTTTCATATCTTGCTATTTTCATGTAACTTGCCTATATGATTAAAAAACAATCAAATTGGATTTGTAATGACATGCAACGACAGCGGTGGAAGATTTTTATGGTCAATTTACACTATAACTCTTTGTTTTTAATTTCAGGAGAACATTTTTCTGTGGTGTCAGCAGCAATCTGCCTGACCTATCAGTCCTCCAAGTTGCAAAAAACAAAAAAAACAAACATACCATTGCACTATCACAGTTATTAGTATCTGTTGCACTGTATCAGAGTTTCTCAAATCTATATGAGTATATATTTATATGTTTAGATTAGACTGGTGAGCAAGAAACCAAATAGAAGTTATATATATATATTTACATTAAATTTAATTTACGTTTTATATATTAGTCTGTACAAATAAAACCAAATTAATCCATCCCAGGTGTTTTGTGTAAGATCTCTCTGTGGAAGACTGACTGAAAGGTGGACCATGAAGAGGAGGAACTCATCGAAAGGCTGCAGAATTTTATAATAAATTTTAAACAATTATGATACATGCATGTAACGTGTGCATGAAAAAATACATTCTTTCTCTTTCACAAACAATGCATTATCAATATTTACCATTGCATTGCTTGTTATTCCAACTTCACTCCTCACTGTAGCTGTTCTGGTCACCCAAACTATGTGGGAAGCAGGTTCAATAACTCTCCAAAAGGCCATTGAATGGTTCCACATATTCAAATCCAGATTGGATGCAAGACATGTTTTGAGAAAATACCACACAATGTAATAACAATGCAGATTAGTTTGTCTACACTAAACCTGAAGGTTACTTTAAAAGTGTATAATGTATTGACATGCAAGTACTCCAATGAAAAAAATATTTTAGCTAGTGTTATTCTAGATTAGTTTAGTTAAGTAGTTAGTTTGAATTTCTTCAGTTGAAAAAAATATTTGAGACTAACATTACATTTCTTTTTGCTATTGAAGAAAGAAAGCCATGTGGGTTTACAAAGACATAACGGAAGGTACATAACAGCTTTAATTAGATTTTTGGGTGAATCTTGTATTAACTCATTAACACATAGGCCTAATTGTACAGACCCAAAAGGCAAACACAGCAACAAAAAACACCATCATAATGGGCCTATATTGTGCCAGATAGTAATATAGTAAAGCATATAAGGTAATAGATCTTACCTACTGTAGAACCTTATGTTGTCGATGTCATTCTTGAAGTGGCGACTGTAGAATCATAAGTGATGTTTAAATTTGTTTGGTCAGCACCATGTGACTGGTATCTGATTGGCTTTAGAAGGTGGGTGGAGTCCATCCATTTGTGGATTAGTGTGCGTCTTTGATTGAGCAGGAACATTTTCACCTACCAGCACTCTCAACAGCTTGAGTGAACTGAGAAGATGGCTGGCTGACTCCACCCATTATACCCCCTTCTTGCCTGTAGGTGTCTATCTTTCTCCAAGATGCATTATACAACTTAACAATGAACATAAGATATTCATTTAAGTAGAACAAATATTTTATAACCAAAAACAAGCATTTTGTCACCATTCAAACTTAATTTTTTGTTTCTCTTTTTTCTCCGTTACGCTGACAGAACTGCAGTGTAACGTGCTTGAAAATGCAGTTTTGCCTTTTGTGTGGCAGCGGATGAGAGCAGTGCAGGCTAATGGCGAGTGCTTTCAGAAATGAGGGTCATTCATGGTGAGGAGCAGGTTAAGATGACTTACAGACACAATGGCAGGGGTATTGTTGTCACCACGGAAACCATTAGTTGCCAGGCAACTGACCTATCAAGGCAAGACTGTGAGCGTGTCAACTAATGATGGGATTCCAGCAGCTCAGAGTGTTAAAATACATCTGCGTGATGTTTGAGTGTGTGAGAGAAAGAGCGAACGAATGAAAGAAAGGAAGAAAGGAAGGTGGGTGGCAAGCTGTGGGAAGAGTAAAGTATTGCTTTGAAAATGTAAAAAGATCAGAGATTGAAGGCATTGAAACTGGAAACATGCACAAAATGTGCTTTCACTCATTGAGGAGAATGAATTTATGGGAAGTGACTCACTTTGCCTTTAGCAAGTGTGTTATGACTAAATGTCCATTAACACACGTTCTTTGTATGAAGTGTACCTGGCCTTGGAAGCGTTCCAGCCTTGAATGAACCCTCTATCATCAGTGACACGTCCTTCGCTATTTGAGGACAAACTGCAGTGAGTGGCTGCCATTTCTCATCAAAGAAACAACCACAGAACAAAGACAGAGTGGCAAATGTGATTAAAGCTCTGTGCCACAAATTGATCTATACAAAGTCTTTATGGGGCCTATGGAGTAGACTTCCATAAAGTCAACATGAAGTCCAAATGGATGCTTTTTTATTAGATTTTTTCTCTATGACACAACAAATTGACATCAAAAGAAGTAGTGAAGATGAAAGCCCATTGTGTGATTTTATTTAGTTAAATGCACATGCACAAGTGGTATTACGAATGTGAAACTTGAACTTTCTTTAAAACCAAGTTGAAGTTTACAAGTTGGAGGACTAAACATGTCAGATGCAATGAATGTAGCATCTGTATTGATCCTAAATTTGTTCAAATTAATGTAACCTTATATATATATATATATATATACATATATTTTAATTACAATAAAACTAATTTGCATGCACAAACTAGCATTGCACTGTACAATTGCAATAGCAATACTATAGCTACAATTTAATGCACACTTTTTTAATTAACAGAACCTTCATAAAGCAAACACAACGCACATACTACCGTCTTGTTCTCTGTGAACTTAAGCACAAAACTATATATGTAACTACTATACTTGCCTTATACACACAAAAAAATACATCTATAAAGAGTAAAATGTCTACTTTTTTAAATAAACCAATTAAAATGGAAAACAAATATTCTTATATTATGCAACCTACAGGCACATCTACTACTGCAGAGATGATGAGTCAGTGTCAACAACTTCATCTCTTAAGCCAAAAAAACATAGAAAACACTAGTTTACTAGTTTACAGCCTCCTTACTGTTTTTCCTTGACACATTCATAGGCTAATAATTTCTTCGTCAGGTGTGCTGTGGCAAGCTTAATGAGTGCACTTGAGTGCTTACTAGACAATGTAGGCAATTAAAGACTCATTATTATTATTTAAATGTTTTATTAATAAACATACAATTAGTCAACTAATGCTTCAAATGAATAACTACTAGTTATTCTACCAGATATACTACCAGAAATATCTTTAGTCGAGGGCAGCCCTACATGATACCCTCATGTCATTCCAAATCCGTAAGACCTTTGTTAATCTTCTAATTAATGACAGAATTTTTTACTCTTGGGTGAACTATGCCTCAGTTTTTGAATATGTTCTGCTCTGTCGGCACTAGTCAGGCCCTGTTGCAGGCTTTTTGGCCACTTGAGTAAGTTGAATTGGCATTTGTTGGTCAGTGAGAGAGATCACTCTGACTTGCTGTCCATCTTAATGAACCAGTGCTGTCTAGAATGAAGAAAGTGAAGACTGATCAACATGATTCACATTCAAAATTAGAGTGCAGTAAGAGCTGCTTTGTTTGCGGTTGAAATTCACAGTCCTAGTTTCGGTTTCCCATTTTAAATGATGAATATGGACTACTGCCACCTATTAGTATATTTTCCTCTCATGGCCATTGGTTGTAGCCTGTACAAACTGAGCTGACAGATGCTCAACATGGCCCAATGTTGTTCAACGGTCATGGCTTTCAGTTAAATCTTGTACTGTCAGATACATTTGGATAATGCCAGAATTAAGTTATTACAAGAATTAAGTCAAGAATATTCTTTGGTTTTTTATACATACTCTAGGGCAAGTGTCCAAAGTTGTTGCAAGAGGTCCACTCACCTACAGGGTTTTGCTCCAACCATTTTTAACACAACTGAACCAGCTAATCAAAGTATTAAGACAGACTACTGTGTTTCTTGCCTGGAACCCACCATCTGGGTCAGGGGTGTCAGGTCAGTTCTTGGTGGGCCGAAGCCCTACAGAGTTTAGTTCCAACACACATACCATGCAGTGTTCAATTAAAACTGAAGGACTTGAGTTGGATCAGGTGTGTTTAATTACGGTTGCATCTAAACTCTGCAAGGCTCCGGCCCTCCAGGAATTGACAACTCTGATATAGGTACTTATGATTTAGGACATTGGTGTAGTGGCTAAGGTTAGAACTGACACCCTCTCTTGGGAAAGTTGGGAAAATAATTTTTTTGCATTTGCATTAGTATCTGTATTCTCGCCCTAGCTTCCCATATGCCTAAATCATATTTCATATGTCATTGACATTCATACAGCACTGATGGAAGCCAGTGATAATAGTTTAAAAAGGTTTAAATGTGGATATTTGTCTTCCAAAAAAACATTCCTTCACTTCAGAAGGCATGCATTAACCCACTAGAGTTGAAATTGATAGATAGATGCATTTTTTGGAGCTTCAAAATCTCGGGCCCCATTCACTACCATTACAAAGCTAGAAAGAGCCACGTTATTATTTAACATAACTTCGACTGTGTTTGCCTGAAAAAAGACAAGCATATACACCCAGGATGGCTTTAGCGTGAGTAAATTTCTAAGGAAATATTTCTTTAAATGATGCAAATGACCTGTTGGTATAAACAGTTATTTCCTCTCACTCAAGCTCAGAACATATTTCGTCATTGCCTGCCATCTTTGTGGCAACATTTTAGCCCAATCACAGATGATGTTAAGCAACAGCACTGTCGGCCGTCAACGCTGCTAGCTTTTTATATTACAGAGCTGGAGAGAGAGCAACAACAACTCTTGGAGACACAGCAACAATAGATACCAGCCTACTTGTAAAAGGGGGTTAAGAGATACTTGCAAGCTTAAATAAGTACTTATCGGTAATAACTTCCAGAGAGAAATAGTGCAGAAAGTTTGGTTGTGCTTTCTGATATATTTATATGCTAAGTGTTTACGTCAAAGCAGAAGTACCCTTGGATATCACAAACCCCTCTTCAGCCTCCAGCCCTACAGTTTGTCCATTGAACACCCTGTTTTAGACAGATAGGCCTATATGTGAAATTATGGAAGTAAAATGGACAGCAAATATTGTTTCACACTGACTTCTGTGTCTTGAGTTATGATGGCAAGTTTTGACATATCTCTGTAGAAACACAAATAAGAATGACTTGATATTTTGCATGCTAATACTATTTGAGTGAAACCTAGAAAGAATAACCAAAGTGATGAAAAAGTATCTTATCATCCTCCAAATCTTGCCTGTGCCAATTTCGAGTAATACTAAAAAATACACTGGTGATACACATAATGTAGATGCCAAAATATTAGTCTGTAACTACTTTCGGATTCTCTGCTTAATATCTTCAGTTTTCCGTTGGGACTCATCCAACCTGCTCTCTCTCTTCCCGCCGGTGGCTGTGTGTGATGGAGTTATTTCATTTTTCTATAAAACACTGATGTGGGGGAAGCTCCAAGTCTCCAGAGAACTCCCCACCACTAACAAGCTAAATTAAACTTGTGAAAGACAAACAAGGCAACAAAGAAACACAGTTACTCACACACACAAGTTTCTCTTTAACCCACCTTAGTTCCTCCCAAGGCTAATTAAAAGCACTTCGTAATTACTTAAGTCGCTGATTTGGCTGCATAATTAGATGCTCTTTCTTATTGCTCCTGTTGCACCAGCTATTCTCCTAAGCTATTTGATATATTGGTGGCTTGTGTTGTGCAGGTTTGATTATTTTAGGTTGATCTGATTAATACGTGACTTTGACAGTCAGAACCGTTTCCTTTCTGCCTCAATCATACATCGCTCTTCCTTTTTTATCATTCCCTCACTCTTTTCCTCTCCTCTTGTTATCCAATTCCATCAGACTCGCAGAGGGTAAACCAATTTACATTCTTGTTTTGGTCTTCAGATCCTTGCCAGTTTCCATGACAACACTGCTTTCGCACTCTTTCTCCCCCTTTCTCCTCCTCAGGATCTTTCATTCCCCACTGTTTCGCTCTCCTCCTTTACTCTTGACCTTCCTCTTCTGTCTCATTTTCGTTCTCTTTATATTCTGTTTGGTTTTTGCGTCTAACTCTCATTTCCTTGCCTAATTGATGCGGATGCTGTCGTGGCACGAAGCGGCTGATGGTAACAGTGAAGAAGCGAGATGGGCAGGAGGGAGACGCATCCCAAACGTCTGTATTAACACACATCACGCTCTCTGTGTGTTAAATGATCAGCGCCGGGAGGAAATGATTTGGGCGTCTCTCTGTCTCTGTTTCAAAAGGCTGTCTGGTCTCTGACGCTTTTATTTGCTGCTGTTTGCAGACCGACGATCATTTTATACTGGCAATATAATTAAATAACCGCGTGAATGATATTAATCATCACATTCATTGGGAACGGGTGGATACACTACTCATTACTCAGGATTAAAACGATGTTCTGTTACTGTTCCAGAGACCTTGTGAAGTCATTTTAAAATGAACCTCTTCCCCTTCTAAACATTTTAATGTGCTTCCATGCATTTTCCAGAAATGTGACCATGTTTATCTAACATCATTGCTTGGCTCTCTTGGAGAACTTGATTCTGATTGGCCAATCATGCATTCTGTGGTCAAATATTTGTGTGTAATGGCTGCTAAACTATTTAATTGACCGTCGTCCCAAGCAACCGATTTCCTACACAGCTAGTTTTGTGTCTCTGGTAACACACTGTGGTCTCATTCTTCTCACATATTACAATTATTTTTAATTAAATCAATATTTCATGTCAGTTTCTGTGTTTATTTGATTAGCGCGCATTCGATAGCAAGATGATGTCCATTCAGTTGGTCATTACTGGAAAATAAACCTCTTAAAGATGACACACAACCAATCTGTTGGTGTTTAATTTGTGATAATGTCTGGCTTACTGGACATTATTCCTTACTAGTAACCTTGTTTCTGTTTAGGGTCAGTTTAACCTCAGCAACACATTAGTTGCATCCCAATTCACATGCACTATTTCCATTTAATAGTTGAAATAGAGTGAGTAATGCATTCACACTGAAAATTTCAACAATGTTGGAATGATGCACTTATTTGAAAGAAAAAATGTGTGGAATGCACTTCAAGCACTCAACAGTCACAGCTTTCCTTCTAAACCTTCTAATATTAATTCAATAGACGGTTGTGTACATCATAGTGCATAGTGTACAGTATGCCATTTGGGGCACAACTACAATTGTCCTTGGTCTTATAATTTTCCTCACCTTAATACCATTCCAAACCTGCACAGAAAACCAATTGACTAACTTATTGCATGCACAAAAAAGTAATTGTATCATATGCACAAGATAGAACATAATTCAAGTTTAGGACAATATGAGGGTCATTTAACCATAATATTTATATAATTTATATAAAGCAAAAACAATTTCATCATTTACTCAACCTAATGCCATTCAAAGCCTGAATGACTTTCTTTCTTGTGTGGAACATAAAACGTTGGACAATGATGGAACGAAAATAAATAGTCAATGGGAAAAATACAATAGAATTAAAAGGGAACCAATTTTTTTCTTTTTTTTATTTCTTATGTTCCATAGAATAAGTCATACAGGTTTGCATAAGGTTGAATAAATGATGACAGAATTTTAATTTTTGGGTGGACTAGCATTTTAAAGTGTGTTTCAAGCAAGAACTGCCTTAGGGTCTACTGGATGCCAAACTGAGCATGAGGGTTAAATCCAACGATTTTTACACAAGTTTGTGTCTCTACAAAGATTCTTACTGTCTTTTTTTTTTGTTGGTATATTTCATTCATCTCTATCTCTTTCCCACTTTCTCCTCAAGGCTTGGCACTTGATAGTGTAATACAACACCAGATTTGGGAGACAAAGAGAAAGAGCCCAGTTCTTTTCAGGAATACACTTTAGCCAGTGCAATATATATATATATATATATATATATATATATATAAACCACTTCAGCAGTGTTTACTACATAAATTTAACAGCATAATTAGAATCCTGAATTTCTCTAGGTTTCATCATGTATACATGATTATAACGCATGATTCCTCGGGGTAAAAAAAAAAATATATAAACACAACCAGCTCATAAAGGAGCTATTTGTATGCGCACAATTAGATTAGCTTGCGCTTCAGTTTAGAGAGGGGTTGATTTCTCTGTGGTGCAACTTTTGGTGCATTTAGTGCAAGCCTGTCGGATATAAAACTATGGTTAATTCACTTTGGAATGCACATTTACATAATCATAGTTTTGTTTTGGAAGATTGGTCTGCTTTGACAGCCTAACGGTAAAATACTAAATTCATCAGGGCTTCACTAAAAGGACTTTTTGGACTTTTAACAGTTTCCTGCACCACCAGAGGGAGTGCTCACCTGTGAAATGATGGCTGAACACCCAGCGATGAGGGTCCAAATGTATCAGAGGGTATCATGCCTCCCGGGGAGAGCGAGCACTGATCTTGGCATATGCTAGGTAAGGAGTGACCTAAGAGGGCTGATACATCTGATACCTCTGTTGTCAGGTCAGGTTATGTGTCTGATATCACAGACAAAGCAGACTAAGCTTCATTCACCCAACCACAATTGTATAACCGTGTTCCTCGGTTTTAGTGAACCAATAAAGAAGCATATTCTAATCATGCCTAGTCATGAGTGGCTTCTGTGTTATTCTAGATTAAAAACATTATTTTAATAAAAGTAAAGCCATTTTATCTGTCTTTAAATGATCACCACAATGATAAAGTAATGATTTGTTTACCACATTTATTATGGGATAAACACTGCCGCATTGAATATTATTTTTCTTTTAAATTGATAATTTGTAAATTAATTTAATAAATAAATAAATTCATTTTTTATTGTGAAAAGATTTTATTTCTTTTTTATATTCTTATATATATATATACATACACATGCAAACTAAACAAAAAATTATATAGTATTAATAAATACAGAACAAAACAAAATGTTTTGATCTGTATTTACGTCACATGATACATACATTATATGTCATATATATATAAATAAATAAATGTGTGTCTGTGTGTGTTCTGTGTTTATTTTCTTTTATATATATATACAATTTATATATATATATATATATATATATAAAATTTGCAAAATTGTATGATATTATGAATAATATTGACTTCATGTAAAAATGCGTGTATGATTATGATCTAATATGAGAGGAGCTCATTGAAACAGCAGGAAACAGTCCTGATATAGCTCTGGGTGAGTGAGAGAGCGAGCGAGCGAGCGTGTCACTCATATGTGTGTACAGTGAGTTGAGTAATGAGCGCCAGAGCTGCTGTCTGTCTGAGCGCCTTCTGCTACCTCTACACTACGGGCTGGAATATGCAGACAGCGTCTCCAACAGCGGAGTCATGATCTGCCGTATTCCCCGGGACTCGTCTTCCGCTCGGAGCCCAAGCCAAACAGCATTTTGAAGCATCTGATATATAACCAGCGGCTTTCCTTCGGGGGCATCGCGTCGGTCGCTTAACACCCAGCCGAGGAGGATCTTGCGCAGTGGCGGCGGACACTTCGGGTGATGTCGGCTGGCCGTCACTCTTGACATCGGCCTCCGCTCGCAGACGCACGGCGGAATGGGGTAGGCAAGCTCCGCGCTCACGCACCCACACAAGCTCGGCGCAGAATGCCGTGACAGCGCGGCGCGTGCTAAACGCCGAAGCATCAAACTGTCAGTCGGCTGCATGTTATCGCGGCGCGTCTGTAGCGTAGCGCTCCGGCGCTGAACTCGCAGTCACAGCAGCAGCTGTAGGGGATCCTGGAGTTAGCCTCGCCTGCTAACTGCCTCTCTTCAATGCAATGGATGCTAATGAGCTGACGATAGGCTCGGAGTAACGTCGGGCCCGTCTCCATGTGGCGGTAAAAAAGCCAGGAAAGACTTGTAGCTGCTGCTTAAGAGTGAGTTAGGGCGTTTTGATTGTCGTTTGAAGGTCTGGGTTGAGGAAAACGAGCTAGGCAGTTACAATGTCGCGACTGATTGGCAGAAAGAGGCAGGCACTTGAAGAATGTGACGGTGAATGTCGCCGCTGCTCACCATCGCGTTCATGAAGTCAATGGAAAAAAGCGCTTGTCTCTACTAATACCGTCAGCATTAAAGATGGGCTTTTTACAAAAGTGTGCTCACAGGGCACGCATACAGGACATTAGTTTGTCTTTGAATTTTGAATATTGTGCAAATGAGTGTCGTGCACACATTCAAAACGCTTGAATGTTTGAATGCCCCTGCATCACACAAAAAACATATCAATCCGAGAGGCGTTTACTGTAAACAATGATAGCCCAAGCACAAGTTTGTAAGTAGAACAATCCAGGAAGTGTGTTTGGCATGTTGTTGATGATACAATGCACTTCAGTATTAAGGAAATTTAGACATGTCCTTTTGTCAAACAAGTTCATTTACTTAACATCATGTTGTTAGAAAACTGTAGCCTGTGCTTGCTCTCTTGCATAGAACAGAGAAGGAGAATTTTTGAGGAATGTACAGGTTGCTCCTTTTCGCGCAGTTGCTATGAATGGGCTTTAGCTTTCAAGCTTCAAAAAGGAGGCCAAAGTATCATAGAAGTGATTCATATGATATTCCAAAGCCATATTACAGCATTGTGTGAGGAGCAGACTGAAATTTAACTCCAATGAGCTGTGAGCCGCTTTGATTGGACCATTGAGTCAGTGAGCTGAAATCAAGAACCATGTTAGTCAAATTATTGAATGAATCATTCAAACTGGTTTCATGAAATGGATCAACAGTATGATTGAGATGGTGATTTCATTCATGAACCAGATATTTTCTCTAGTGAACTTTTGTGAACATGGAGAGTCAGGACAGATTAATGACGTTAATGACTACATATTCGTTTTGTTAGCTGTCATATATGGTTTCAGAAGGCCTAGTTGTATGGGCAACTATAATAGTTGTATTTTGTTTTTAAGTATATTTGGTTCTTGACCACCTAAATACTAGTTCACATTAATCATACTGAAAAGAGTGGGGAGGACATGTTTCATAGAAGAAAATCAGTCATATGGGTTTCTAAACATTACCAGAATTTTTTTGGGGGGTTATTCTGCTAGGAGACCTGTGTGAACTTGAGGGAAACTGACTTTGATTTGATGTCCTTTCAAAGAAGATGTAGTCATGTTCATCTTGACTGCTCACTTTTATGATGTTGGCATGACTTATCTTGACAACTAATGGTCTTGAAGGAATAATTCAACCATGGTCAACTTTGGAATTATTCTACAGAATTGGATGGGGCTGTTGAGCTCCAAAAACAAAATTATAAAACTAAGACTGGTGCGCTACATTCCCTTTTACTTCACAACTACATTTCAATTCATAAGCCATGTATGAAACTTGCAAACTTCAAAATAAGGTTTAATAAAACCCTCAATTACTTTCATTGTGTGGAAATGAGTGCTTGGGACTTCTGTAAAACGTCTTGTTATATGGAAGGGACATTTTTTTTTACCCCATTGATACCTTAAAATAATTTTTTGCTTCCCTAAAGAAAACTTGAGTGAGCAGTTCTTAAAAGAACCTTTTGTTTCTTAGTATGAAGAACTTTTTAATAATCAAAAGAACCTTTTGTGATATGAGAAGATTCCATGGCTGTTAAAAGTTCTACATGAAGCTTTTTTATTTAAGAAAGGAGACGGTCAAACAGGATTGGATGAGCAAGCGATCACAAAATATTAATTTATGGCTTGAAATATTCAATGAAAATGGGTTATTTGGTGAGAAAGTGCACTGTGGGTCTTGATTTAATCTTTGGTGAATTGATTGGATTGTGAAAGTGGGGGCTTGATGACATCACACAAATACATTAGTAGCTTCAGAGGCAGAGCACAATGATTTTTTTTTATTTATTTTTTTTTACACATTTTAAATAATATGTGCCTCTGAATCAGAAGTGTGTATTAAGAAATAAAATAGCCTTCATTCTTTATATTTGCAAAAACGTTGGCGTCCCATTCAAACCCCTCACTAAAGGGTGCTACCCATGTTCCCCTAATTCTCTTTTTCCTGTCAGATCTCCAGGGCCTCAGTGACGCAAGCTGATTAAGTTAGTGGTGTGTGTGATAGAGGCAGAGATAGTGATACTATGAGCTGACCCCAGATCAGTCAGAGCTGATAATCTTGCGGTTTCTCCTGATAGTTTTGGCACAGAGGTCTGTTTAAATTAAACACGTCTTTTCCCAATTTTTCCTCCATCATAAGAACCCGACAGACCGTCAGTAGTAGTCAGCAGTGTGAGTGGAGAGAGAGAATGTGAGAAGTGTATTCTGGCAGTGTTTGACTGCTCTTTAGCCCACTGGCCACACAGGCCATTAGCTAGTGCTGTGAGTGTGATATCCTACCACGCTATTTTTAGAAGCTCACAGAGTTTGCAACTTGATCTGAATTGTCTTTGAGGCTCAAGGCTCACAGCGTGCTCTGCCCCACATTGGCTCAACACCTCGTAGATATCAGCGAGTGTTTTAGAGCGATCCGCTCGAGGGATCTGGCTTTAAAATGATCTAGATAATCTATAGTGTTATAGCTCCAGTTGTTACGTCACAGAAATGTGACGTCAAGCTTGAATTGAGGTGATGGTGCATCATCTGTGAATGCCGAATATGCTGGATTTGTTTTGGAAATTCGCCTACCCATGTCTGACCCTTCATCCTGTAGCCTTTGCATAGTCACGCTGGAGGGACAGTACTGAACAGACATTATAGTGCATTGGTGGGTGTTTACCCGACATAATTTTGCTTTGAGACAAGACGTCTGTCCTCATTTACAAATAATTCTACAGTTACATGACACCAATTACATCTCATTTATTTTGCAAAAATACTTGCAGTGACTTGAATACATTTCATTTAAATTCAGGTTTGATCATTTTTGAGAGCTTTCATAATAAGAATTTCATAATAAGAAAAAAAGCCTTATTACAAAAAGTCAAATTCTTGAAAAGAACACCTTATTATTATAGCCATAGATGCATTCATTATTTCTTAGACATATATCATGATATATAGATCAGGAAAGAATATGGACAGGACATCTGTTAACGAGGTGCACATTTAAGGTGGTGGAATTTAATTGTAATGTTGTGCAAAACAGTAATATATTTGATACTTGTTGAACAAATTTGCCTAATAATATTCTTAAATTATATTAACGGACTAGTATAGGGAACATTTTATTCATTTATGGTTACTGTGCATAACATTTTTAGGATTAATGTAGGGCTTATATATGAATGCAGCAGTATGTTTAAGAGTTTGGCACACGATTTGTTTATTTATTGTGGACACTCTTGTACAGTATGTTGCTGACTTTATGTGAGATGTCAGGTTTCTCATGCAAACTTTCTGGTGAATTCACCACAAGTGTGTAGTCACGCAAATGTATTTCTACTCTCATTATAAGCTTTCAAATCTGGATTGTACTTAATGATGGAGTGTGTGCATACAGTTACTTAATTAGCATAATGCATGCCCAAACCATTTCTATATAAGGGTTTTCACATGACCTGTCCTGTACAGCCATTCTAAAAAGTCTCTGCAAACTGGTTTCTGAACACTCCCTCCATCTTTCTTTGGTTAAACAAGCAGATAGTCCACTCAGACCCACACCGTTGATGCAGCCAATGTCGCTGTGTCAGGCTAGTTGGGATTCGTAAATAAACAGAGCAGTGTTTTGATAGCAGCACAGAGTCAAGTATTTACACATTTTCCAGAGGAATCGACCTAGTAAATCCATATTTATAGTTGTCTTTACGTATTTAAGGATACGATTAATTATCGTCATATAGGTATATACAGTAGTCAACATTTGAAGTGGATCAAACCCTTTCAGAAAAGTTAACCAAAAACCAAAACAATACCTGTTCTTGGCTTGGAATGACTTTGATCAACTTTTTAATCCACTTCAAATGTTGACCACTGTATATATAAACATATATAAGTTCTCTATGAAGCTTGTGTAAATTTAAAAGGCTTCATACACTGGTTTGTGTATTACAGAAAAACTTTCTTCCTGGACACTTGTGAGTTCGCTGAGGAACTGAGTGTGGTTAGAATGACCTGAGTTGACCTCAAGCTCAAACCTACAATTCAGTTCTGCTTCTGTGGAAACGGTACAGGATAAACAACTGCTTTAAGGAAGTAGACTAGACTACTTTGTGATGTCACATTTAAGCCAGAAGGAACATTTATCTGATGAAGCGCTTGAATTTTTGAGATTCTTTTTGACTGTATTTTATAGAGACAGTGAGAGATGAATGGGGAAACGATGGGGGTATATATGCAGGAAGTGAGATCACTGACTGACACAAGCTGGATACTAACTGAGCACCACAAACACTATACAGGGGCATCGGAACTACCCAAAAAGTAGGTGGGGAGACATTATAAATCTGACTTCACTAGTATGACACAGATTGAAATGCCTTGGAAACTCATATGACATATTATTTCAGAAAGGTCAGTCACTTAACATTTTTGTGAAACATTGAATAATTTAATTATATTTCTAATTATGGTTAATTCTATACATTTAATTCCATTATAATTTATATTATAGTTTTATGTATAATGTTTAATTTAAATATAAATAAAGAACTTTTTTACTTTTTAAATATATGTAGGCACAGCATTGGCTTATAAAAATGTAGAATATTTTGATAGGTGAGTGTTAATAGTATGATTTCCATGTGCTGCACACATGCAACCAAACCAACCTGTTGACAGAGACTTGATTGTTCAGTGGTGAGTTAAGGAAACACTGCTGTGCTTCTGTGTTAACCATATTTTATGAGCTCGATGAATGTGTATTGTTTAATGTTAATGAATGAGCCAGTGGATTAATCTTCTAAGTCTGTATGGATTTCCTTTGTGAACTTTGGATTGGATGAACTTTCAGTGAATGGACAGGAAATAGGTTCCAGTAAAAACATATTCTGTTGTGTTTGGAAGAACTTTGCTTACCCTCAGACCATCCAAGATGTAGCATGTTTCTTCATCAGAACAGATTTGGAGAAATGTGGCATTAAATCACTTGCTTACTGATGTATCCTCTGCAGTGGGTGCATGCTTTCAGAATGAGAGTCCAAACAGCTGATTAAAAACATCACAAAAATTCATACAACATATTAGTTTCGAACGGTTTTGGACTTGATCTATGCATATCTCTCTCTTTATTCAGTCAAGACAACATTTTCACTGGAGAACGCAATGTAATGGATAGACATTTTTGCTTCCAAGCATGCAGCCTTTCACCTGACAAAATATTATTAACTGATGATGAACTGGTGTTGTGTGGATTACTGTGAAATGTTGTATCAGCTGTTTGGACTCTCATTCTGATGGCACCCATTCACTGCAGAGGATCTGTTGGTAATTGAAGTAATTCTAAATTTCTTCTAATATTTTATGTTAAACAAACAAACTCATATTGGATTTCTTCAGGGTGAATAAATACTAATTTTTTTGGGTGAATTATCTGTTTAAAGGGGTCATTGGATGCAAAATTTTCAGAGTTTGTTTATTTATTTATTTTTTCATAAATTTGTGTTGGAAGTATGTTTGGAAATTCTGAGATTCCTGTCAGTTCTGCACAGGCCCCTCCCACGATAGTTTATTGACAAGCTGGCGGTGCTATCGCCTCGCGTCGGACAGAAAAAGCTGTGCTCGAACACACCGTACAGCTGACAGCAAACTTAACACGTGCGGTCTGTGCCTGCATGAGATGAGTTAGCTGTTAGTTACTCGTTTTCAACACTTTCGCTTTAGTTCTCTGGCTGTTCTCTGGTTCTCTGTTCTCACTTTTCCTGACGGCCTGACACCGATTCAACATACTAAATCAGGCCAATGTGAGCTCAATGAGAGGCGATGAGAGCCTATGTGTGGAACACACCAAACGACTAGCCCGACTGTCACTCACCGGCGGCCTGTCGCAAGCCAATGGCTGACCGTCAGCTTGGTGTGTCCCAGCCTTATGTCATTTGGGAATCATTCGTGATCCAGCTTTTATCTACCAAAGTTTTTTTTATTTTTAAGAGTCTTTGCAAGTAGCCTTTCCTAATAAATGTCCCTGTTAGAAAATTTTGCAGCTGAAGTTTACAGCCTGCTCATCAATCCACAAAAAAGAGGGGCGGGGTCTGCAGAGCTCATTAGCATTTAAAGCAGCATAGACTAGAATGGCTTGCTGAAACAAAGCTGATTTTGGCATCAAAACAGGCATCTGATGACCCGTTTAAGCATTGAGGGTATGCCTAACAATATATACTTTTTTTTTTTTATGGTAACGACAAGGTGTCATTTGTTAACATTAGTCAATGTATGAACTAATATGAACAAACCATGGACAATACATTTATTACAGTATTTATTAATCTTTGTTAACATTTGTTCATGAAAATACAATCATTCATTGTTAGTTCATGTTAGTTCACAGTACATTAACTAATGTTAACAAACACAATTTGTGGTTTTAAGAGAGAGAGAGAGAGAGAGACCATGTGAATTACCTCAGTCTGTGCATCTCTCAAAAGTGTTTGGCTAAAACATTTTCTTCCGTTGTTACCTCGCCGTTGTTTTTAAGTTGACTTTAAGGATAAAGTCGTCAGAGTATGTAGCGCTAAGCAAAATTAGCGTGTATGTTAATGTGTGTGCGTCTCTGAGAGAGAGCAGAAGAGTTATGTGTTTAGGACGACTATGATTAACTTTTTTGATTCACAACAAATTACACCTTGTTGTTACCAAGTGTTACCAAAAAATATATGTATACAATTTTCTATACTAATATTTTTATATAAATATTATACTAATATTTTCATGCTAACCAGCTGTAGCAATGCAATATTTTTTAGTAAAAATATTCTTAGAATTTAAAAAAAAAATGGCTTGCATTGCTACAACTGGTTAGCAAGAAATCTTAGATAAAAATTAATTTAGAAGACTTAAAATACGATCTGTTAAATAATTTAATATCATTTTTTTTTTCACAAAAATTAAGAATAAAATATAGTAGTATCTTGAAAATAGAGACTGGGTGTCCATCCATGAATGGGCTGAAGTCCAGCTCCATCGATTATAATGGGAATAATCAAGTTTTGACACGTTGCAATGTCTGCACATGTCTAGTTTAGATGCAGTGTAAGGTTGCTGACCCATGCCCTATTCTAATACCACTTAATTTCCTCCGCTGCAGAACCAAAGCGGACCTCTTCATGCTGGCCTGTGCAAACGATTCACAGCCTAACATATGGCCTCTCACCTGAGACTGCGTGATGCCACACTTCAGATCACCTCTGCTAAGGGACAGCGTTAGTCCCTGTGCTACCATCTGCTTTCATGTTGTTTGAAGAGTAGTGCATCCTCTCAGGGACACAGACAGGTGTCCAGGGAAGGTATATTTACATCGGGTTTATTAAAAGCAAGAACCACCGCAGGTCTGCGTTATGTCATATAACCATGAACGCACCACTAAAGTATCACCTGGTTAAAAAAACCCAAAAAACAATGGTTTATGAGGCGATGAAGTAATCCGTCTTATCACAGGTCAGACAGGAGGAAGGTGAAATGTTTCATCAATTGTAGATCTGTGTTTTGGGTCTATTAAAGGCCGTTTGTAGTGCGTTGGAAGGACAGTAAGCTCCAGTGTTTGGAACAAAGTGTTTCTTATCTGGTCAGGTGATCTGAGCTTCCAGATGAGTTACAAGTCGCGGTGCTAAGGTGAGCTATGAAAGAATAATGTGATATTGAGAAGCTTTCAGCGCGCCGAAAACAACAGCACCCAGCTGTGAGGCTCAGAACACTCCACAGTCAACACAACAAGCCCTTTTTTTCCTTCAGTGTAAACTCTTTGGCTGGATCGAGCTAGAACTTTGCCCTACATTTAAGGTGGAATGGAAATTACTCTGTGTGTGTGTGTACAAGATTCCTGTTGAGTTTGTTCCTCCAACGCTGCAATTGGCTGGATGGCAGAGTGTGTGTATACTGGCCTAATTTAAAACTTAAATATTTAGCTTTATGCACCAGTGATGAAGTGCAGTTTCTCTCATAAGAGAAAATTGACTGTATTCTTTCCCCTGTGATGATGATTGTTGGTACTCATGGTGTTAATTTTGGTTTACAAAGACCTGGAATTCTGCAGTGGTTAAACATTAATTTCAAATTGATCATTCAGCCCAATCAAATATCAAATTTCTTGTAATCATGTGAAAGCAGCTTGCGAATCGCAAAATAATAATGATAATACTTTAAAAAAAATGCATGACAGGTGTCAGATGGAATAGATTTGTTGATGAGTGTCATGTCACTAGCCAAGTTTCCATCCAGTTTTTACGCTGTTTTGTTATCGACAAAATCCGAAATTTGCTGTCTCCAGCATGTTTCCATACAACTGGGCTTTTACCGATAAAATGGTGTGCACGATGACGTCATCCTTAAAACAAAATGAATTGTCGCATAAGTTTTGGTGTATCGCAAAATAAATTGCCCTTAAGCTGTTTTCATACATAATTTCACCTATTGCGCAAATCATATGCAAATAGTCTGTTCTTAATTAG
>JAUCMR010000043.1:8809643-8828582 GCA_032357425.1 Enteromius argenteus | reverse complement strand
AATTATAAATAAACATTAATTACACACCTATGCACACATAAAAAGTATAAATGCACGACTATATAAAAAGTACTTCAACTTTATGTAGCTTAAAGTTTGAATAGATAGACAAGCCAGCAAAACTTTTTTGTATAAATGCACACCATTAAGATCTTGGCCAGCCATCAGATGTCAAAAGAGTAACCTGCAACACTTCACACTCTGTTAGACTGCTTAATCTACAAAGCCTTACATTCTGTGTGTGTTTGTGTCTGAAAGTATGGTTGTGCATCCGTCAGTTGCTGACCACAATCCTGGAGTGTATGCGCCCTGCACTACCTGCTATTCTGTACCAGAGAGAAAAAACAGATTGAGAAGCAAACAGCCCTACTAACAGTTATGAACCGAACGCTGCTTCCATATCATTCCATATAAACATCAGTTTTTATTGTGCTAAAAAAAGACATTCTAAAAGAAATAAAGGTATACATGTATAAAATGCTGCATGATGCATCATATTAAAGATGTGGGATTCAACACTTGCTGGGTTTATCTATGCACTTACATTTCATTGGTCCTCGTATGTATCATCAGTGTATTTGAAAAAAAATATTATTTTGTTTATTTCTTTTGATTTTGGCCATTTCTGTCTTTAAAGGACTGTCCGACCGAAAAAGTTTTGTCTTCATTAAAGACACTTATATCTACCCAAGCCCTGTAGTACTTTATTTTGTGGAACACAAGAGGAGAAGTTTATCTGATTGACAGCCTTAGTCACAATTAATCTTCACTGTACAGCATAAAAAAGGGTGCAATAAAAATGAATGGTAACTGAGCCCGTAAATATAATGCCTAAACCTCCATCAGAAGTAAATGATGAAAGAATGGGCATTAACTACAACTTGTATTGTCATTTGTATAAGAAATAGCAGTTGAAATATTATAAAAGTAAAAGTGTATCATTGGCATTTGACTGTGATCTTGCCATTTAATAGTATTAGAGGTATTACATTGAGCTTTAAAGCTATTGTCCCCTCTTGTGAAGAAAGCTCAGCCTTATCTGTTTATAGACACATGACTGAAGGTGTGTCGTGAAACATTACCTGCACAAGCGCAACACAACACCCCTAACAAACTCTGGATTGACCTTTAAGGAAAATGTCTTACTCTGTAACCTTGACTTTGCCAAGTCATATCAAAAATGTTAAAACATTAAGATGAATCAAAGGTTAAGAAATTAATTTTGTGTGACATTCATGAGACAGAACATGGAATGTTTGTTTTTCATTTTGTTCAAATCTTCAGTGTTTCATATCTGCCCACATACATTTATGACGTAAATGCTAAGCCATTAGACATTCATAATGGAACTGAAGGTCTGGGGAGTTTTCTGTGGGATTTAGCTCCTCCTTGTGGTTTTCCAGAAGATTTTATGGTAGTAAACAAACATTTAGGTTATTAGTGATATCTCATAATAATTATAATATTCTGACAGTTTGTAATATCTATGATTAATATTTAAATAATGATTAATAATATTTCATGTGTATTTGATAAATAAAATATCTCTTTAAATGATGGTTGGGCGTACATGTTCACAAGAATCACTGCATCCAATGTAGTTTTGTGAAGGAAAAAAAAACATGACATGTTATAAAGTGACTTATGTAAAACGTATAACTGCTGTATGTAACAAGATAGATCTTCAGCCATTACAAAAATTTTATCACTTTTTTGTTTATCTTTTCACAGGTGATCATGTGATGTGTCCTAGTCAGGGCCACTCTGGTTCATCTGCCACAGGCCATGTTAGTGATCCTGGAGCTCCAGCGCTAGGTGAATCTGGTATTCGCACAGATCTGCATCCTCGTCCCCCTCAGCAAGTAGTGTATGTCTTCACCACCAGCCTAGCCAACAGGTCAGTATGATCGCTTTGTTCAGAGCCAGTAATTTCTGGAGTCTGTTTTCAACAAATTGGATATTTACCATAATGTACATCGGCATGTCTAAGGCGGAAATTTCTGTGAAAGCCACAACAAAAGAGCTGATTTATATGCACGTATCATCTTAGCAGCCAATTTTCCACCAAACTCATTTAGCAGGTGTAGGAGTGTGTTTTTGCAAGCCAATGTCATGTGACTGAATAGAAAACTATTACAATCACAAGAAACCGTTTTCCCCCCTAATTTCTTTGTTGTTAAGTAGTTTTAACAACCCTTTTATTTTGTGCAGTGCTGCAGAAGCAGTGATGCATGGCCACACAGACTCCATCCTCTTGTATCACCAGCAGAATGTCCCTCGTACCAAGCTGGAACAGGTCTGTATGTACAGACACATGGTGTACCTACATGCCTTTATATTTTTGTTATATTAGGTTTGTGAATTACATGGGTTTGTTTAGTATTTAAAGAACATACAAACATAAAGTAGAGTGGAATAATTTTGTCACAGCATCCACACTTGCAGGTGCTTGGTGGCGTGAGGCACTGCATTTGTTTAAATAGCTATTTAAATCACAATAGTTATCTTTGTTCCTGTTTCTGTTTTTATGAGAAACAGTACAGTCCAAGTCTTTTGTGATGTATTGAACTGAGATTAATAGTGGCATTAACAGCTCCCCCTTCTTTCTTTCTTTCTTTCTTTCCTTTTTTGTTTCTTTCTGAGCAGTCTTCTAGCATTGGAAAACTCTCCAGCCTGGCAGAGCAGATCAGCTCTAGTCACAGTCCGCCTATTGGCACACCCAAATCCCAAAGTGGTACACCCCGGCCAGCTTCTGCTGGAGTTGTTGGAGGACACCTTCCAGGCACCAGTACTCCTTCTTCTACCGGTCATCCAGATGGTGAGCCAGCCCAAACCCTCCGAGGAGGAGGAACGTCAAACAGCAACAACCGCTCTGCAGTTCATTCACTGGGTCAAGGAAGTTCCGGTCCACAGTCTGTGGGAGTTTCAGGACCAGATGGAGTGGACAGGGCCGGTACAATTTCCCACCATGGTGCAGGTGTGTCTCCTTCATCAAGTCCCTCTGCATTATCTGCACACCGTCAGAGCGAACCGGGCCAACGTGGAGGGCCAGGAAACACAGATGGCCTCTCTAAGGAACAGTTGGAACATCGTGAACGCTCTTTACAGACTCTTCGAGACATTGAGAGGTTGCTTCTCCGTAGTGGAGCCGGTGCAGGCCATGAGGAACCAAGAGGTCCTAATGGCAATCCTAATGGCACTAATGGTAATAACAATAATAGTAACGATGGAGGTAGAGGTTTGGAAGATGGTGAGAATGGTGGGGGGAATACTGGTAATTGCCACAGCAACAATGCTGGTATGCCTGGTATGCCCCCTGTTGGTGGAATGAAAAAGTATGAGGAGCCGTTACAGTCCATCATCTCACAGACACAGAATCTTGGTGGGCCTGGATTGGATGACTCACTGATGGGCCCACACCATGTTATGCCACCACATTCCCACCACCTCTCCTCACCCTCAGGGCTAGATATGGGGCCCCTTCTGGGACCCGAAGGTGTAACACCAGAGCAGCTAGCTTGGAGGAAGCTGCAAGAAGAGTACTACCAGGAGAAAAGGCGGCAACATGAGATGAACCCTCACCAACATCCCCAGCATTTCCGCATGATGCCAGAGATGGGCATGCCTGGGGGGCCTCAAATGCTGATCAGGGGACCCCCACCACCATATCATAGTAAACCTGGTGATCAACAGTGGGGGCCAGGGCCAATGGTAGGGGGAGGAATGGGAGGGAATTCACGACTTAAAGACATGCATCAGGAAGGTCCTCGAGGGCCAAGGTTTCTTGGACAGATGCGAGGTCCTTCAGGTGGTGGGGGTTACCCAGAAAGTCCTGGAGGAATTCTAAGTATGGAGGGGCTGGGGCCTCAAAGACCTCCAAGGCCAGGCATGGGCTGGCTAGATGAGATGCCTCCAAACATGGGTGGTGGAGGCCCATTTCATGGATGCTATCCTCCAGGGGGGCCTGGTGGACCTCCCCAGCCCTTTCAGGGTGATTTGGATCGCTCCATAACACGGGAAGAGATGTTCCGCAGACTCCATAGATTGGACTTGCAGCAAATGTCCAGACAGCAACAACAGGCAGGACTTGGAGGTCCTAGGATGATGGATAACACTGGGGGACCATGCTTCCCCAATCCTGGAATGGGAGGAGGCCCGCCCTCCCGTGGTGATCCAATGGACTTTCCTGGTTCTCGGACTATAATGGGCTCTCCTATTGGGGGAGTAGGCAGTGATGGTGGCCCCACAATGAGAGACATAGTTGACTCTCCTTTAGGGAGTAATCTCAATATGAATATGGGCATGAATATGAATCCACAGGGACAGCAGTTGTTGGTTCAGAAGCTGAGGGGGGGTCCTGGAATTGGTGGACCGCTTGGAGAGATGTTGAGCCCTGATGACATCTCCCGCATTAGGGCTTCACAGAATGGCCGGGGTGGTGCTAACAAAGGAATGATCCCTGGCCCAGATGGACCTCTTCAGTTTCCCAACCAGAGCACCTTTCCTGGTAGTCAGGGTGATGGCTCATACATGCAGCAGCCAGGCCCTGATATGTTTGGACCAGACCAGCCAGGTCCTCCACACATGAGCAACACATCAAGACTTAGCCACATTCCCATGAACCCTGGCCCAAGAGGTACAGACCTTGGTGCCCGACACCCTCCTGATCTGCCCATTAGTGTTAACCCAATGGGCTCCCCAGCTATACCCCCATCTCACCAGCTCAAATCACCCTCTCTTAGTCAGGAGCCATCACCCCTCATGCCGTCGCCCTCAGCAGCAGGACTGAAATCACCCAGCCAACTAGCACAGAGTGGTCCAACACACCCTCCTCTACCAGCAGCCTCTGGGGCTGGAACACCCTCTTCGACTTCTATCAAATCCCCCCAAGTAATGGGCCCTTCTCTTGGTCTTCGTTCACCGTCTGGCTCCCCTGGACACCTTAAGTCTCCAACCATGCCTGTTGCTTCACCTGGATGGAATGCCTCACCCAAGACTACTATGCCCAGCCCTGGGGGGCCTCCTAGTGTTAAGGTCGCAGGCAATGGAGGTAGCAGCTCTACTGATACAGGTAAAGTTACAGGTACTGATACTGATACAGGTGTTCACTGAAATTGTAAAAACTTTTTGATTTTCAGGCTTATGTGTATATTTGTGCTTTAGCAATAATTTCATGTTTGTTTGTTTTTTGTTTGTCTTCTTTTTGTTTTGTTTATATTAGGTATGTCCCTGCCACCTAGGAGTTCCAACTCAACACCCATCAGTCAGCCTTCCAACTCTATCAATCCTAGTATGCCTTTCACATCCTCACCAGATGCCCCTCCATCCCAGAATCCTTTATCCCTAATAATGTCTCAGATGTCAAAGTATGCCATGCCTAGCTCCACTCCGTTGTACCATGATGCCATCAAGACAATCGCTACATCAGATGATGAGATGCTACCTGATAGACCCCTCCTACCTGGACTCAACATGTCAGGTACAGATTTTACAGTACATTTGATCACCCGTTTCAGAATCTAGAACTAAAACTGCATTATTTTCTCCTCCAAATCATCATTTGATCCCATGTTACACTATTTTATCTTATTTTCTTTATCTAAAAGAGATGTTTCATTAACATCATTACATGTAACCTTTTTTTTCCAGTAGGCAACATGGGAAATCACCAGTCTACGCAGATGCTTCTCTCCTCACAGGGTTCAATGGGACCTCACAGCGGTCCACAAAGTCCAATGGGAATGGTTCTCCAAGGAGGTCCACAGCTATCCCACGATCCTTCTGGACCTATGCTCCCATCCCCTAACCCTATGGGAATGCCAGGAATGACCTCAGCAATAATGGGAGTTGGAGGGGGACCTCCAGATGGAATCGGGCCTTGTAATGTTTCCCCGATGCATCCCCAAAACCAGATGGGAGTATTCCCTCGCATGCAGGGACCTCTACACTCTCCTATTGGTGGAATGGGGCAGCAGTACCCCCAGCGCCCCGAAGAGGTCTTACCACCCCAACAGATGCACCTTCTAAGCAAAGGCATGTCTCACCAGCGGCCTCCTCACCAACCAGACTCTTTTCCATCCATGCCCATGGGTGATGGTCCAGACCTGAGTGAGGTCATCAGGCCTACACATACAGGCATTCCTGAGTTTGATCTTTCACGTATCATTCCTGCAGACAAGCCCAGCAGCACCTTGCAGTACTTCCCCAAAAGCGAAGCCATGTCCCAGCCACAGCAAAATCCACACCAGGGACAGCTGCCTCCACAGGCTTCTTCTGCTCATCTTCTTAAACAGCTTTCCTCGTCTGGACCTCCCCATAGCAGCATCCCCTCCTCCAACCCCCATATCGCGAACCTACAGAACATGATGCCTGAGCAACAGCTGCCTCTACACCCCTCACATTCTCATTGTGGGATGCGTCCAGGAATGGCCATGCCCCAGATCGGCTCCAGGGGCATGGGATCAGGAGGTGGGATGGGGCCCATATGCCACCCAGGGCACATGATGGGCAGGACAGGCATGTCTCCACAACAACAGCTCCAGCAACAACATCACCATCAGCAGCAGCAGGCCATGATGGCTAACAACCTCTTGCAACACCCATCCCACCCTCCCCGTGGCATGCTGTCTCCACAGCAGCACCCTCATAATCTTATGGCCCAGCAGAATCTAATGATGATGCAGGCAAAGCAGAGGGGTATGGCTCTCCCTGGGGAACACTTTGGCCAGCAGGGCGCCCTTATGTCCCCTCAGGGGCCTATGATGGGACCTCCACATTCACAATCGGGCATGATGGGCCCCCAGAGTCTTAGACAACGGAGCATGTCCCTGGACAGCCCATTGGGCTATGGGCCTGGAAGTATGGCCAACATGCCCTTTTAATCTGGCTTCTCTGTAAAACTGTAAAAACCTTGTTTCTTAATGGCTATTTCTCATTTGGACATGTTTTTTTTATTGCCACTGACTAACTGTGGCAATCAGATGCTAAAAATTATGGTTTTAGTAATAAATGGTTTTAGTAATAATTTCTTGATGCTGAAGTTATCTTTTGGTAAAAAGAAAACTGTCGAGGGTTATCATTACAGTTAAGTACCACAATCTGAAGCCATTTTTTAAGATAATTGTAAAATATGTAAATTTCAGATCAATGTGTTTGATTGCAAAGGCAAAAGGAAAAAAGTCTCTGGGTTTCTATGTTCTAATTACATTCTGGCTACCAAACTGTTGTGGAAGGTAATATATAAATATCTATACATAAATATAATATATATATATATATATATATATATATATATATATATAGTTGCTGTAAATAAGATGCAATATGTGCTTGTTTGCAACTGTTCTGTATACTGTGTTTTATTAGAAATCTAATAACAAATATGAAAAAAAAAAAATCTGTTCATTTGCTTTTTGTTGACCTTGTTTAATGTGTGTGAGGGTACATTTTTGACTGATAAGTGCACACACACAAAAAAACAGGACATAGGATCATATGATTTTATTTCAAATTGTATCACTTTTTATATGCAAAGCACTACAACATTTCATTTACTATGCTTAGTTTTGCTTATTAATGAAACAGATTGTCCAAATTAATGATTTCAAGCACTCATATGCATTTATTAATGTGCAGGGATTGGCTCAGTATGCAGGTAAAGCTGTAAATCACAGATAGTTGGTGATATAAAGATCACAACAAACCGAAACAAAAAAAATATGTACAAAAATATCCTGCTGCTATTAGATGTATTGGCTACTTGTTGTAGTACTAACAGCCTCTGAGACCGATACCCTGTTCAAATTTTTTGTGCGCTGACCTGACAGGCATACACGCAGACACTTTATCTTTTCGAGCAACTGCATGAGGTCTCTTCGGAAACGGACCCCAATGAAGGCATACAAGATTGGATTCAGACAACAGTGGGAGAAGCCAATGCTCTCTGTGACTATTATCGCCTGATTCAGTGTTTCGCGAGTATGACAGGTCTCAGACACAGCACCCAATTCTATCAGTGTATTTATAAAAATGACGATGTTATATGGTAACCAGCACAAGCAGAAAACCAGTGTAACCAGTAGGGCCAGCCGAATTGCTCCCTGTTTCTCCAGACTCTTCTGGCTTTGGCAAAGAGTGATGATTACAGTGGTGTAGCAGTACCCCATGATCACCAGAGGCAGGAAGAAGCACAGTAGGTGTGTGATGAAGCGGCTGGTCAGCAACCAGTTGTTTGCATGGATGCCATGATTGTGGTAAGAGCAAAATAATCTGGAAGAGTCGTTCTTCACTTTCTCCACAGACAGAAACACAGTGTAGGGAATGGTCACAAATAGACACAGCAGCCAGAGAAGTGCACAGGTAAGGTGAACGGTCCTAGGCCGACGGGTCTGGATACTGGGAATGGCATGCACAATGGCGAGGTAGCGATCGAAGCCGATGCATGCCAAAAGCAGACTCCCACACACCAGATTTAGGCGATTAACAAGACCCAATAGCTTGCACAGAAAGTTTCCGAAAAGCCATCCGGCTACCCCTTCAGTAACTGCAAATGGTAAAGTGAAGAGGAGGAGCAGGTCAGCCAGTGCCAGATGTAGCAGATAGATCTCTGTGATGCGTAGGTTCCTACGCCGTTTAAGCAGAACGGTCAAGAGGAGGCCATTTCCTATCAGGCCAAGCAAAAAAACCACACCATATACCAGAGGTTGAAACACGGTGTGAAACAGATGCAGTTGGTTACTCTCATTGTCGCAGATGTACTTTTTTTTATCGTCAGGTCCTGCTGTTACATTCTCATAGTCATTGAACATGTTGTCTGGAAAATACTGAGAGTAGATATTTGAGTTAGATCTTTTCTAGACATTGCAATATTTACAATAGATGTTGATCTTCAATAAATAAATCTGATTATTATTATTAATGTTTATAATTTGCATCCTTGAATCTTATTAATCATTTTCTATTTATTTAATTAACTAAACACACAAACACTAAAAACAAAGGTTTTATATCCACTTGTAGCATTTACAGGAAGTCATTAAAAGGAAATCTCACTTCCTGTGTTTTTTTTTCTTCAATATTTAAAATGAAATAAATTATTAATAATACAATTAATTATTATTATTTATTAACAACAACAATAATAATATAGCAAACTGTGATTGAGACAAAGTCATTTACAAGAAACAAGCTAAAGATATTTAATGTGGGCTATATTTTGTTGTTTTTAAAATGTACAATTAATTTAAAATAGTATATTTCTCTATTTATTTATTTATTTATTTATTACAGGATGCAAATTGAATCAATGATGACTACCGGTTCACAGAAGACTATCTAACCATAAATTACCATACATAAATAAATCCAAAACAAACAAAAAAAGAAGTGATAGTTCAGAAATACTTACTTCAAAAATGGTTTGCTGTGTTATTTGATTCATATTTGTGTTGATGAGGTTAACAATGCTATTCTCTCAGAAGTGCATGTCCTCCACTCAGGGCTTAAAGGAATGCAGTTTCAGTGATGAAACCCCTCTGAACAACCAACCCGTGATTTTACGCTCAAGACTCAAGACACGCCTTTTTCAAATATACCTCCACAAGGACACGCACTTACCTTATTTGAATTCTTTACAAAAACAATGAAAGAAACCCACACATTTCCTTTACAGAACAATAACATCCCCCACTATCCTGCATATCAGATTTATGCAGCACTAATTGGCATAGTTTGAAACATTTGCACTAAACTTTTTGATCTTTAGCTGATCATTATTGCTGGTGGCTGCAGTGGTTTAGCTCTTGGCTGACCAAGTCTTAGCACCTTATGGTTTTTCTCAGCAAGTCAGGCTTGGTTACAAGAACTTCACCAAAAGTAAATTAAAATATTTTTTTTTCTTTCTTTGAAAGAAAACATTTTACATAGCAACAACATCTGAAACTCAACAAACCATTTTTGTTCAAAATGTGTATGGTTCCCAAGTCAAATTATGATTAATTATACATATTATAAAACTGGACTCCACATAAAAGCTGATAAGTAGGCTATAGTTGTCGTGCCTTGCTAAGGCAAGTCCCACTTTCACTGTTGCTCATATTTGAGTGCTAGATGTACCTTAGGTGTTGCACTTCAACATATGAAACCTCATTAACCACCTGCAACACTCTTGCATTGTGGCAGTGACTTTTGCAAGGACAAACACTTCTCCCATGTTTTTTTGGTTTGTTTTTTTTTAACTCCTCTAAAAAAAAAATTTAATCTAGCTGTGAAAACGACTGCTACAACCACGAACACATGATGAAAGTGTGAAGCTTGTTGGAGTGTCTCCAGTTTACTATCTAGGAAAAAAATCTTGATTTTTAATCCCTTGTTACCACTAAAATGTAGCTTTTAGCTATGATCGAACTATAAAATCCATCTATCCATTATCCAATAGCTTGTCCTGTGAAGTTAAAGCCCAAATTCAGTTCATTGTGTGAATGTACATCAGTCTAATTGATAAGTAAGAGTCATTTAGCTACTTAATGCAATTGACTATCTGAGTAACTTAAGTATCTGAGTTTCTAAGTAACTATCTGAACGCCACAGGTGTCTCTATCAACAGATTCCTACTTTGTGCACACCAACCCTCTTCAACTCTTATGAAATAAGTAATAATAATAATAAAAATGTATATCTGTAGGCATCCAAATTAATGTCAGACTGTTTTAAATCACATACATTACCACCAATTAGTCAAGCACAAACATGTTAACTAATTAAATGACTCACATGTCAGGTTTCTGCCAAGAGTCAAGATAAAAACAAGGTCAGGTAAGAATTAAACTCTGTTGCCATGTAATTATGATATTTATTTAAAAAAAAGTGCAATTGTTATGATCTGCTCATACGCCTACAAAGGACGCAAACATATAAAATTCAGTGCATATGCAACATTTATTTTATTTTAAAAACAAGACATATAAAATATATGTAGCATGTATCCAACACGAAAGCAGCCGTAAAATGCTTTTTCTAAATAGTTTTAATACGCGTAGTGTTTTTGTGGATTACATGGGGCTCTCATGTGACTGATATGGGAGGGTTTAAAGATGACTGGAAGCCATCTTACACACTCGCTTTACACCCCTAAATATATGTCACAACTCTACACCTATAATTCACAAACACAAACACACAGAAAGAGATTCTCAGCCACATCTGGTAAGTTTGCAGAGAGTTATATTCATGTTGTACATGGGGATATTTTAAATCGCGTTTGTGCTTTCGTTGCAGCCGAGTGTTTACATAAAACGTTACTGTTGTGCCTGTTATATTTTCACCTCAGTTACAGCATTCGGGGGATTGCTTTAGTACGAAGTAAATATTTTCTATCAACTGTATTGTCGTTTGTAAAAGTAAGTGTTTAGTCATTTAGACCGTTAATGGAGAATCCGTGAGGTAAATTCGAGTGCGGCCTGTTTGTGCAAGCAAAAGCTAACAACCTCGCGCACAGTACTAGTATATTCTTAAACTTTTCAAATATTACATTTTACCTACAACAAAAGCAATGTATTAAGATGGTATTATTATATCTGTGTTTCCTAATGTAAACAGCACGCTACTGTTAAAATGTACTGTTACGAAGCCGTCAGCGGTAGCTGCGTAACGTTAGCTAAATATTAGCATTAGCTGCGTGACAGCGACTTTCAAGTTGTGTGGAGTCAAGACGGTTGAAAATGAAGTGTTTACCGAATAACAAAGGTGTTACATTGATATACTTTGGTTTACCGTGTTCGGTAAGTGAGTTTCGTAAACTGTGGACTTTCGGTTAACTTCATCTACAGGACTAAAGTGTATTTGCGTTGTCTGTAGTTTTAACCGGATTCCACAGCTGTTAAGCAAAGTACGTTACCACTGCACCTGTTTTACAAACACAACATCAGCGAATACTAACTATTAATGTATAGAACATCTGTCAATTGTTTTGTATAAATGAGGCTGTTTTTAAAATGAGGCCTATCATGTTGACTTCGTGCCAGGTGCTGCTGCCATCATTATTGAGGTTAGATTTTTCAGGTTTGTGGTGTAGTTTGTGTGTGTGTGTGTATATATATATATATATATATATATATATATATATGTATGTAATCAGACCTGAACTGTTTTCCCCTTTATCGAGTCTATTCACAATTTGATTACAAAAGAGATTTGATTCGACAGACTTTTAATTTGCCATTCTGCCAGAGCTTTTCTATCGGTATAAAGTTAATTCATTCACTAGTGTTTAGTTGCTTTAATCTTAGTGAAAATGTGCTGCTTTAATGCCACACGATGAATTGGGTACTACACACATTGGCCTGTGTAAGGGGTAGCTATAACAATTAGGACACATTTTACCACTTTGAGATACAATAGATAACCTCTCTTAAAACCTTACCTGGCATAACCTTGGCCAGCAATGTGGGGGATATTTTATTGTCCATTAAATTCTAGAATATTTATAATAATTGTTTTCCCTAAGTGTGCTAAAAGAATGATAAGTTAACATTTTTGAAAAGTTGAAAATGTACAAATATTTTTGAAGCGCTATCATTCTTTATGATTGATTTATTTCAATATTCATCAGTATGTGTTAATTAACAATTAGCAGTGCATTTGTTACATTTAGTAACCTTTAATGTTATCTAATAAAAAATACAGTTGTTAAGATTGTTAGCTTGGCTTTTAATTTCAATAATGTAGTCTAATTACTGAAATAAACCAAGTTTTTTTTTTTTTTTTCTTTTTTATATAAAACCATTGTTAGTTGACTAATGTCATGAAAAAGAACCTATTAACAACTTCATATTGGGAGTCGGGGATCCTTGCATTGTCTGACAGTCTGGGTACAGGGTTGGGAAGCTCCTGTCACATTTAATGGGTATCAGTGTTGACTAAAATTTTGACTTGTGGTTTTGTTTGACATTTCATGCATATTATGATGATCTTTTTTACACAGGTTGGAAACCTTTGAAATCATTGTTGACTAATTGGAGAGAAAGGAATGGACAGAATAATTGAAAAGACTAACACTGGCTTCCTGGCCCCTGGTCTGTGAGACTTTCCTTTTGCATAGGAGGGATTCACTCATTCATGGAAGGATAATTGAAGCTAATCTTCCTGCTTATAATATCTGTGACCTGTTGCTTGAGTGACACTGATATTGAGATGTTCCACAAGAGACTTGCATATTGAGGAACAAGGAACTGGTGAAAAATATCGCTTTAACTTTTTTGTGCGCTTTGGACGCTGAGAAAGCTGTGGGAAGGACAACTTGCAATTATTTTTATTTTTATTTTTTTGGAAGCCCATTAAGATTAAGTATTATCTCCGCTGTTTATTGTCACTCACTGTTTGGAAGAAAGAATATTTAAGTCATGAGTACAGCCAGAATGGAGAATCCAGTGATTCTGGGACTGTCGAATCAAAATGGCCAAATGCGAGGCTCGGTGAAGCCAGCAGGTGGTCCTGGAGGAGGTGGAGGGGGGTCCCAAACAACGCAGCCAGCCCAGGTCAAACCCTCCAGCACAGTCAACAACGGCAACTCCCAGCCTGCACCCACAGCCAACACTATCATCAAGTAAGTCCTTGAGGGAAGTTCAAATGATGCTGCGAGTGCTGATTCAGTTTGGTGATAATTAGGATTTGATGCCTTTTTAAAAAAAAAAAAAAAAATCTCTTATCAGGCCTGGGGATGACTGGAAGAAGAATCTAAAGCTTCCTCCGAAGGATTTGCGCATGAAGACTTCAGTAAGTCTCTAACTCATTATTTTTGTATATCTTAAGTATCCTCTGAATCAGAATATTTCTCTTAACGTGCTGCTTGTGATCCTGAAATTTACAGGATGTGACGGCGACCAAGGGAAACGAGTTTGAGGATTACTGCCTGAAACGGGAACTTCTTATGGGTATCTTTGAAATGGGCTGGGAGAAACCGTCACCTATACAGGTAAAAAAACTAAACAAAATGGGGGTTGGGGGAAATCTGCCATTCCAAATTTTAATCCACTCTTAGCCAAGAGGTCTGGGACCCATTTTTCATACGTCGCTAACTCGTTGAGCTGCGTTTGATTTAACAATTTGACATGATCTTGGATTGTCTTCTGAACTCATCCCAGAATTGCTGTCATAGCAACATGTCCGTAAGATTAAACCTACTGAGGAGCAGGCTTATTTTGTGTAAACAGGATTAAATTGCGTCTTTTTAAGCAGTACTGATATTTAAAATCTGTCCCAGCCTTTATTACAAGGTTATCCTACTGATCCTGGGACAATAATAAAAAAAAAATATATTATTTAAAGGTAACGCTTTACAATAAGGGGTCATTTGTTAACATTAGTTAATGTATTAATTAACCTAAACAAACAATGAACACAACATTTATTGCACTCTCTTTTAATCTTTGTTAATGTTAGTAAATAAAAAAAAAAAAAATAGTGTTTTGTTGTTTGCTCACAGTGCATTAACTAATGTTAACAAAACTTGTGATTTTATTGCGTAAGTAAATGCTGAGTTTAACATTAAGATTAATAAATGCTGCATTAATGGCTAATTTGCTATATTCAAATAAAAAGTGTAAAGCCTGTAAATGTTTATTCACCTTAGAAATCGTGAACATAAATAATTGGGAATCATGTAAATAAATGATGATAAAATAAAAGCAGATCGTATTTCATTTTATCTTTAATAACATTTCTGTGGTTTTATCCTCTTGGCTGTTTCCTCCAAAGTCTAGAAATTAACAAAAAAAAAAAAAAAAAAAAGAAATTGATCAGCCAACGTGTGATCTCTAGTAGTCGTGATCAGCACTGCTAGAATAAAGTAATTTTATGCCTAGTTCACGCTGGATGATTTTTTTTAAAGTCATCAGATCACTGTTGTTTTACACTGCATGACTATCATTCACTAGCATTCAGCCATTGCTGTGTTCACATTGCATGGTGGCTCAGCGACAGGTGATTACACACTGCATGACTTTACAACAGGAAGAATAGCCAACAACTCTGCCTGCTCCGCAAACTATAACGAAACTCACACGAGAAGTAATAAAGAAATGACACAAGATCACACTGATAAAAATAGAAGTCCTCTCCGAACACAAAAATTTATGTGCACAAAGTATCCGCATTGAAAGTTTTGTGCGTTGTTTTTCTTATAGCCTATAAAAGCCCTCAAAGTGATTTTAAAAAGGAAAATGCAATCTATCTTTTGTCCTGTACAGAAGAATAGTATTTGCATGAAAATCTCTAGCCCCTCTTTCATCTTCATGTAGCCTGCCTATTCTCAATATTCTAATATAAAAGATGTAGGTACGTTGTTTGTACATGGCTCATATACTTTCATGTAGTTTTCTCAGTCATACCATTGACATTGCCTGAGCAGTTGAGGGCTGTGCATTTATTGGATGGACAGAGCTAAAATGATGTTAGTGTCTAAAAGCATACACGCAGTTCCTTTCAAATGCTAAACTTAATGTGGTTAAACTGAACGTAAGAAGGGAACGTACATTAATCATGAAAGATGCATGAAAGTTGCATTCATCATTATAGCAAACTGACATCGGGCACATTTTCTTTCAGAATCATCGATGGTTAAATACTGTTGCATTTTAATTTATGATTAAGTGAAGAAAGTAACATCATGAAAAGGTATAACATAACATGTTACCCGGTAGCTTACATTCACAGTATGTTACACGGTAGTTAAAACAATACATTATATTATCTATTTTTTTGTTTTATATTATCCCTAATAAACTAACATCTAACGGCCATTTCACACTGCACGCATAAGCAGAGTGGAAGCGGTGCGTATGCAGAGCAGGATTGCGCCCATGTGCTTTGATTTATGCTATTGCCAAGATACGCTGTGACGCGACCGTGTCCCTCCCCTCCCCTCTGTCCCACGCACAAATGTAAATAACATGCTTTATTATAGTTTACACATACTTGAGCCAAGTTTTCAAGATGTGTAGGCTATACGAAAATTGTATTGGAAGCTTTTTTGGCATGCAACAGAAGGCTATTTGCATATGCAAGATTGAGTAGGCTATATTGCGTTAATCTTTTGTGTATTAGTCTGTAAAATTAACAAATCAGTTAGTAATTTATATATATATATATTTTTTTTAAAGTGTCTATTGTTTTGGTTTAGTAATTATCAGTGGTAATTGAATTGAGACAGTACACACCGTGATATCCTAGACAAATTTCGTAAAGAATTCCTACAAAGAGTAATTGAATTGAAAAACTAATCTTAAAGCTAATAAATGCCTCTGGTTTTATTTAACAGACCTTCTGAAGTGCAAAAACTGTTTTTGTGCCTTTTTTTTTTATGTTTTTATTTTTATTTTTTTCTGGTATGGTGACTGTGAAACAAGAAACACCCCACTTACAATATTTTTATGGTGAAATTTGTTACTAATCTGGTCAATTTAGGTCAAGAACAACACACTGTGACTAATTCAGTGTTAGCGGTGCAGCAAAAATAGATTCTCCGCCAAAATGATCGCGGCACTGCTGCTTCTACTCCTGCTTTGTGCTGCCGTGCCGCCCCTGCATGCGGTGTCCGTGTTCTCATCTGTTACATGGGCAGTAAAAAAAAAAAAAATGTGCTGCTTATGCCCTGCTTAAATGTGTAGTGTGAAACCGGCGTAATAATGGATACATTTAGTTAGTTCTTAATACTTATGTATGCATTTATTTTATTTTGCCCTCACTTAATGACTCCAGAAAGCTGCTGTGTAATTTGCCCTCTAAGCATTTAAATAATCCTGTGAATGCACTTAAAGAATGCAGAATTGAATTGTGCTGAATTAGCAAAAATTGTTCTTGAATTAAAACCTAATGGATCATGACACAAAAAGGTCCAATCATTTTGCTGTTTACCCATATATCCACAGCCCTACTAAATTCTTCTCTTTTTTTTTCAGGATTTTATTAATAGTTAACTTCAATTTTATAATCAGTATGTCTTAATTGTCACAACTATAACATTTACATAACTTAACAGCAGTTTAGTAGAATTTAATAAGTTCAAATTCAAGATTTATTAAAATAGTGGTAATCAAATGCTTACATCATGAGCAATTCTATTTAATCTTAAAATAGTCAAGTAAAAGTTTATCAATTCCTTTTTTGTGCAAGCTGGTGCTGAACAGGTTTACTGATTTATTCCTTTCAATAAAAACATCAACATTCTAAAAAAAAAAAAAAAAAAAAAGGTACAATTTAGTGTACAGTAACTTTTTTTTTTTTTTTCTTATGTGTAGTTTCTGTCTATTTCACAATGGTATTTATCAAGTAGAACACTTGTGAAGAGAATTCTCAGAGGCTTTGGAGAGGAAGTTCATGTGTTCATGTCCTCAAAGTGAGACAACAGGTGCTGAAAATGCCATGAGTGTCAAGCATGCTTGAGCATGTGTAATAGACGAAACCACGTTACTCATTCACACAGATGTGCAAAACATGCACTTCATATTTAAATGGGTGTCTCCTAAATCGCAGTCAAAATCTATGAATTCTGATAATAGTTTAAACTGTCTTTTTAACTGAATTAGGTCTCCTACAGAAACTGGCTTTAGACTCTAGAGGCTGTTTAACTTTTTTTTTTTTTTTTTGTCTATTAGAGACCATACAGTTTCCATCCACTGTAAGGCAAGAGAAGATTGGATTTAATCAGACCCATCTGCTCATTATTGTGTTCTCACTCGTTCCTGCAGGAGGAGAGCATTCCCATTGCGTTGTCTGGGAGGGACATTCTGGCCAGAGCCAAGAACGGCACAGGAAAAAGTGGCGCCTACCTCATTCCCTTACTTGAACGCATTGACCTGAAGAAAGACAGCATACAAGGTCTGTGACTGTCTTGGTTTTGGCACATTTTACAAGATGTTGTTAGGTTGCACAATTGCAGGCTTTATAAGTGATATCTATAATTGTTTTCAAGTGACTCCATGCTTTAAATATTTTCTGCAGCGTTGGTTATTGTGCCCACTCGAGAACTGGCTCTACAAGTAAGCCAGATATGTATTCAGGTCAGCAAACACATGGGCGGGGTCAAGGTCATGGCAACTACAGGTGGAACCAACCTCCGTGATGACATCTTGAGACTCGACGAAACAGGCAAGTGTTCATAATGTGGTGCAGAATGTTTTAAATGATTTGAACTACTTTGCATATACACTTTTGTAAACTCTGGATTTAACTTTTTTCCCTTTGCAGTGCATGTTGTCATTGCCACTCCAGGAAGAATTTTAGACCTCATCAAAAAGGGAGTGGCCAAAGTCAATCAAGTGCAGATGATAGTGTTGGATGAGGTATGTGCGTAAGAGCTTTTAATTAACTGACTTAATTGCCATACTGTAATTCTCATCTCTTGTGTGTTTTGTCCATTTTACCGAGTAGGCAGATAAGCTCCTGTCACAGGACTTTGTACAGATGATGGAGGAGATTCTGAGCTATTTGGCCAAGCAAAGGCAAATTTTGCTCTACTCTGCCACCTTCCCACTGAGTGTGCAGAAGTTCATGGTAAGCCCACTAATTTCTAAACAAAAGATGGTAAATAAAGTATGCTTTCAAAATAACTTTTTATTTTAACTGAGCATGCCACTAACTAGTTACCAACTTGGTAACGGTTAACGCATGCAAAGTTGCAAAGAAATGATTTGCTGTTTGTGAAATTATTTATGTGTGTGTAATTTATATAAATAAATAAATACTTATTTATATATATATGTGTGTGTGATAGATATAGAGATATATATCTATATATATCTTGCCATTTTTAGGCTTCAGTATTCACTCCCATCCCTATGAACCATCTGCACTGTCGTTATTATTATTTTGTTTGGCTCAGGGTGATCCAATTTGCATGGATGTCTTCTCGGTGTAAGTGAGATGCTTAACTAGCTCGGCCACACC
>JAUCMR010000043.1:8783825-8796641 GCA_032357425.1 Enteromius argenteus | reverse complement strand
GTTTATATATATATATATATATATATATATATACACACACACAAATAAATAATTTAAATGTTCTCAATTTTTATTTATATTATTTGTGTGTGTGTATATATATATATATATATATATATAAAATATTATAATTTTTGTTAAAAAGCTTGGTAAATAAAAGTCTAAAAAATGTACTGATTCTCAAACAGTAGTAGTGTATATCTGGTAAAAAAAAATTCTTGTTTAGTTCCCTTGGGTATGATAACAAGGCAGCCGAGTATGAGTATTAAAAGCACTCTGACATCGTTTCCTGTAGGTAATGAAGAGAAGGCAGTGGAATACGAGAATGCACTTTCTGCTAGAATTAAGGCGGTTGAAAGTCTACTGTGGGATGCAGAAAGAGGAGCCTGGTTTGATTTCAGCCTGGTGAACGAGACCCGGCACCTGTCCTTCTACCCATCTAACCTGGCGCCTCTCTGGGCACAATGTTACTCTAAGCCAGAAATGGCCAGTCAGGCTATACAGTACTTAATGGTGAGCCTGTCACTTCACAAACTTTTATGTTAATTACTGACCTTTTATAGTGGGTCATATTGTAGGCAAGTGACAAAGACAGTATATAACATTCAATGCTTCCTTCCTGCAGACAAGCTCCTTTGTGATGCTGCTTTAATAAGACCTTCCATCCCACTCTCAGCAAATTAAAATGATTTCTTAGTATCAAATATATTCCCTCTTGAATAACACTAAAGCTCACTTCCCATTTTTCTTCTTATTAATTTGTTTTGAATACAAGAGAAAAGTATTTTTAGGTTTCACAGGAAAAAGTGAGATCTCAAACAGTGGGAGGTGGCATTTCCCTGAAGCAAATTCTGTACTAGACAGCAGATGGCACTCTTTGCACAATATTTCTGCTTTTCACAAACCTTTCCTCATTCTGGTCATTTACTCTCTCACTCTTTTCTCTGTTTAGGGTAGTGGAGGTCTGGACTATCCTAACGGAGTTCCCACCTCTCTTAGTGAAAGTGGACAGCAGTGGGACATGCCCAACGCATGGCCTCCACTTCAGCACATGATTATAGAGGGTATGTGGTCAAATCATGTGAGGTTTAATGTATCTGTATAGCACTATTCACAATGCACAATAATTAAAAACAGCTTTACAGAAGGTCAGAAGGTATCTATCTATCGTACATTGACCTCATTTACTTATTAAATACATGCTCTTGGTTTAATTGTGCATAATTCATCAGTATATTTGTCTGTATTCTATGATAATTATCCTTTTTGTTGAAAATGCCATTGACTAGGTTTAAAGTGACCAAATGTCTTAATAAAATCAGGACAGTCACTAGTTTTCAAACCACGGTCTTTCGTTGATTGCTGCAAATCAACAATTTAAGCTGGCATCACTGTGATTCACACTTTTACTCTTATGGAAAAGCCAGCAGCAGTGTGATGTGTAGCTTTGTGAAATGAGAGTGGGTGGGCTGTGTAGTTCTTTGACCTATTAATAGAGCAGAAAGTATTAAATAAAGAGCTACATCTGTTGGGCCGAACACTTTGCAACATCCAGGCTAATTGTGAGAGTGCACGGTCACCCTTCAGGGAGTGAGAATGTGGAGGGTTTTATAATGTTAAAGAGGAGCCAAATCACTATCTAGACAAGTGGTAATTGTGTTTTACTTTAAACACAGTGTTGAATTAACACACTATGTCATTACAGTTGTACAGTTTTCTTAATATTTAAACATTTTTTCTTTTACTTTATGTATTTTTGGAGTATGAGGGCATGCCATTAAACTTTATTTGCCAAATTTGGCTTGCTTAATGTTTTCCTCTTTTGTATCACTGGGAAACAAATGATCAGGAGAGAGCTTGCATGGATAAAAATGAAACATTGATTCTATAACAGTTTGGTTCTTTTCCAACCTCTGACAGCAGTTCTGACAGCAACTGACTGCTTACCAAAGGCACAGGCTGGCTGTAATACATGAGCATCAAACATACATTTTGCAGATCAGCCACTTCAGTTATAACTTGAAGCAGTGTGCCTGAGGAATCGTCAGTCTGTTCGATGTGTGAACTAAATCACATTATTCCCTTCAAAATTCAATTTACCTGCTGTCACATCTTGTCTGTGAGTTTGGGAAGTGACTATTAAGATGTGATTAATGATGCTCAGTAGTTGGTGAATTTACCATTTAAATCACCCACCCACTTCTCACCCCATCTATCACATCTTTGCAGGTCTCTCCGGGCTTGATTCAGCCCACGCTAAAGAACTCGCCTTCAGTTTGGCCCAACGATGGATACAGACCAACTGGCGGGCGTACATCAAATATGAGGCCATGTTTGAAAAGGTGAAGTCTCCTGAATTCACTCTAAGCTGTGTCTGAAATCACACACACACTATATCATTATATCAGTGGAGTAATGTACATAATGTAGGGAATAGTGTTTTGGATTTAGCCCCATCCTACAGCTGTTTAGTTTCTGAATTAGTTTAAAATCACCATGAAATCAGTCAATTCCTTATGAACAAACAGTTTAGTGGCTCCCACTTTTTCACGTTTTTTTAAATGTCCCCTTAATGGATATTAAAAGGTTCATCCATTGGTTTTGGGAGTCCCCAACAACAGGTTGACATGCATGCAAAAAAACACTTTTATTGTGCATTTGCATTTATTTTTACCTTACTTGCTCAATGTGTCCAAAGTGATTCGCTCAGTTCATTTTTCCAAACCCCTCCTTAGCTTGATTCTAATCTGCGGTGATTGGGCCAATTGTGTCATTTTCGTTTCATCATGCCTGTAATACCTGATAAAGCAGAGTTTGCTGCTTTGTGTACAGCTTTACTGGGGAAACCGCTATTTAAAAAGTGGCACCTAGTGGCAAAGAATGAATTAGCATTTTCATTTAGACCAGTGTGAAAAGACCAATGAGTAGGCAGGCAAGATGCTAATGTTTCATGTTGACCTCAACATGAAATGGCTTGGGATTCATTTTTAAAAAGACATTTGAATGATTCAGTGTCGACTCTTTCTTCTGAGAGACAATAACTTTATACATAGTGCACTTTCAGATTTAATGTTTTTCACTTAGAGCTGTGTTATACACTGCATGATAGCTCATTTTTAAAAATCCATAATAGGGGCACTTTTTACATTTTGCGGTGACTAATCGGAAAGGCCGTTTCCTGCTAAATTTTTGTCTTGATGTGCTGCTGTGACTCTGATTGGTTGATTTTTGCACAGCATCATGGGTAATGTAGTTTTTCCCAAAAAAACTTTTAATTGTTTCAACCATATTTAACAACAAACACATGGCTTTATCAAGTGTATGCCATATATTAACCTTGACGCTCACAACAGTTCTGTCTTTAAAAGTTTAAAAGCCAAAAGTTAAAAATCGATTTCCATATGGAGAAAATGAATGACATTTTTAATGTAAATGCTGCTTATAAAAATACATTTAAAAATAAAATATTGCTTATATAAAAAAAAAACTTCCTCACTGTCTCTCTCTCCTTTTCCCTGCAATGCTCTTCACCCTCTTGTCCTTGTTACAGTACGATGTCAACGGTGATGGAAAGCCCGGAGGAGGTGGCGAGTATGAAGTTCAGGTATTAATGGTCTGTTCATATTTACATATTCAAATTCATGAATCTGCTTCGGAGCTGGGCACAGTGCTTCGGAGACATTTTAATCTCTGGAGGAATTAGGGGTAAATTAGAGTTCTTCAGCCCAGCAGAACCATTCTTGAAATGTAGATTCTCATTTTCTCCTGGTCCCCGAGGACCAATAGAGTGTCTAGAGAAGGAACGGCAAATTAATAGAAGCTCAGATCACCAGTTTCCAAATTCATAGAGTAAATTTCAAAAGATGTATAGTGAAAAGTGTTTATATCAGACATTGACATTAGTATTGCAAGCGTTAGTACTGCTATTGCCGAACCCAAACCAAATTAAACTATGGCAAATGGCTCATCCTGCGAGGTTTATGCAACCGCGAATGATAACCAAAACCTACCATCTTGTTTCTTTTGTCATAGTTGGGATTTGGATGGACCAATGGGGCCGCTCTGCAGCTGCTTAACCAGTATGGTGATAGGCTGAGCTCTGGAGGGAGTAGCCTGAGTGCCAGCATTTTGATTGGACTTGTCTTTCCCATCCTAAAATCTCTGTTCTGATCCTGATCCGGTGATATCTGGAGGCCGACGCAGTGGAAACATGGGAAAATCCCACATCTCCATTCAACAGCTGAAGCTGAAATGATGTTTTCTTTTTTGCATGCTTTTTTTTTTAAGTTGAAGTAATAGGGAACCCAATAGTACGGTAACACTTTACAATAAGGTTCAATTTGTTAACATTAGTTAACATCATATAGTATTACAATGATAAATGCATTTAGTTAATGCATTAACTAACATTAATATTTAATGCAATAATATATATATATATATTTTTTCTTTTAATTATTTGTGACCCTGGACCACAAAACGTTCCTCCACATATATTTTTGGTAGGAAATTTACAAAATATAGCCTACTAACTTTAATATCCTAATGATTTTTGGCATAAAAGACTATTTTATCATTTTGACCCATACAATGCATTTTTGGCTATTGCTACAAATATAACCATGCACACTTACCTGAAGACTGCATGTTTTAATGATATACCCAAAAGTAACTAGTGTAAAATTATAACCCAGTCTGCAAGGCTGTGATATGAACATGTAGCTGATACAGTCTCATAAAAAATTATAGATATGTTATATTTTTTCGGGTTCATTGTCTTAGGTAGTAATTAATGTCTCTGCAGTGGCAGGATCAGAAGATTATCATCATGACTAAAACTGAGCTGACATTACAAATGGTAATTTGCTCTAATCCAATTAGAAGGCTGTGTACGAGGAGTATGATCATTAAAAAAGTGTTTCTGTTTTGACTCACAGCCTGTGTGGGTGTGTATGTATGAGTGTGAACAAGTGTATTTTTAGAGAAAGTGTGTGTGTTGGTTGACATTTGCTTTCATTTTTAGTCGCTTGGTTCTATAGTTACCTTTTTCTTCTAGGTAGTGTGTGCGAAGGTCACAGGCCATATCTAAAGAATGGTCGACCTGTCTTTTTTTTTTCTCTTTAAATCAAGAAAAGCATTTCCGAGAATAACAGAAGAAAGAAAGTGCAAAGATGAAGTGATTGTGATTCTGCAGGGATTGCTCATCGTCATACCAGCGGGAACACAACGGTGGCTGAAGTGTTTTCATTTATCTCATTACCTATTTATTTTCAGTGAATTGAAATTGCACAGATAGTTCGATAAGCCATGAAACATCATCTCCAGAGCTGCCTGTTAGGTCGGCGGTCTGTTATATTGTGTATTTTAAATCGTGAGTTGCATAACATTTCCTTCATATTTTAATATGGATGAAACAAACAGTTTTAATGACAGAACCTTTTAGTTTGTTTACTTTTATAACAGAATTACAATTAATTGAACATGACGTGAAAACAAAATGTTCTCTTGCAATATGTTAAATTAGTTTTGTATATATATATATATATAATAGGCTAATTTATTTTCTATACTTCCTATCCTATTAATCACTTGTAAAATCTGGATATCATCATCCAGCAGGAACTGACAACATTTTGGTGGGAAAACAACAGCGTGAACACCAGTAAGTATTAGCAATGAAATTTACAAATTCTGTGATGTATTATGATGTTAGTTGATCTGTGTTACTCATTTGGTTAGATAAAATTGTAGAACTACTTGTATAATAAAACTTTTGGAAGATAAGACCTAAAGAAAGAAAGAGAATCATATTCCCTTTATCATTGGCAAGTCCTATGTTGATATTGTATTTATAATCCAGTTACTGAATATCTGAAGTTGTAACTGAAGCTATAATTAAAGCATATCCGTACTTAAAATTACAGAGCTCAGAAGGAACTCCAAAAATGATTCAGAACAGTGTGGAATTGAGTATTTTGCTTGAGGGCAAAGTGCTGCTAGTTCATTGTTCTATCAAGCCCTGTGACCTTTCAGTTACCAACTTAGATGATAAAGGTGAAGAGTTTATTGATCTATTCATTTTTTCCCTGTGAGAATATTCCAATTCCTGTTTAAAGTGCAAAGACGTGAAATTAGCCATTCATGGGTAAATCTTCCAACAAAAAAAGGTTGAACAATGATTACATTTTTATACATTTAACCTAGAGAGCAATTAAAAAAATGAAACATATCGAGACATCCCGTAGAATTACACTGAAGTTGGTTGGGCTGGATTTGGACTAGCCAGCAATCACACTGTAGCTACAGACACTGAACACCTTAGCATTAGCGTAGCACCCTACAACAACACAGTAACATCATCACAGCCATGTTTGCACTGACAGGCACCAAGTTTTTCTTCTGAAATCAAATTATATATTCAATTCCATTTGGTGCCACTAGTGACAGAAATTCTTTTAACTACACACCTACGCTAATAATAACCAGTTAAAAATGAATGTTATGCTACCACAGAGGTCAGCAGGCCAATGAGTGGCCCATTTGAGATTATAAGGGTGTATCAGTATCTGTGTTATTAAATGAGGATCCTGAAGCCTGACGGCTGCAGTTGTCTGCGGTGGCTCGGTTAGAGTCAACTCGTGATAAGTCACACATTATGAGCGTCTTCAGCACAAGGAAAACCTAATCAGAGTGCTGAGAGAAGGCGGATCCGTTTGTAAGGGAGGGGGGAGAGTTTTTCTTTGTGGGAACATTATTAGAGTAACAAATCCCTGATATGTGGGGTGAATACGAATGGAGCTGCCTGTGAAGCACCATAATACTTTAATGTTGTGAGTTCAAACGATGTCTGAACATACTGGGGTGTATTTGATTGCCAAATGGATCCTTTTATCAAAGATGGCTGCATGCTGTTCTTACACAACGGTGTCAGCCATTTTAGGCTGTTTAGATTACAGACACATAATGCCAAAACTAGACCAACATCTCTCCACCATGTCTAGTATTTGTTACGGAACAAGTATGTGATGATGAATATAAGGTCCTGTCACATAACAATGGTTCTACAGATAGCAAAAGCATAATAGACTCACTCACTGTGAAAAGGAAGTGTGCTTAATTGTATTGAATGTTTGCTTGTAGTGTACTTCAAATCTTAAAAGTATACTTTCTAACTCTTTAGAAAAAGAAACACATACACTAAGGTTTCTCTCAGACTCCTAATTTGCTGCTTATTAAGTTAGTAAGGTAGCAGTTATGTAATGGTTCTAAAATATGGTCCACGTGGTCCAGAATAACCATTCATTAAACAGCTAGTATTCTATTAATATGCATGTTAATAATGCATGAGTATTGGTTCTAACAATATTACCATTATGTTACCGTATGTTTAAAAGGCCACTTAAGTGCACTTAAAGATAATGCACTTTCATGTTATGTAAACTTTCAGAATGCAATTTTGTAATAATGTCAAATTAAAGGTTTTACTTAAAATTTATTTGAAATAATTTTAATAATTTTCATGCTTAAATTAGTTGACTAACTTACTAAAGCACATGCGAAATACATAATATTATTGTTTACTGTAAAGTTATTTTTAATATTTAATAAATGTTAAATGCTAATAAAATGTATCTGCAGTTTTAATAAGACAAATTTAATAAATATGTTTAAATACATAATGTCCAAATATTAATAGATGTTGCACTAAAGCACATTTTTTAGTTGCGACAGCATGCATATTTCAAAGACAATAAAAGTAATTATGAAATTAAAGATGTGCTTAAAGGGATAATTGACTAAAAATTAATAGTTGTTAACAGAATTTTCATTTTGCATGAACTGTCTCTTCAAGTCCTATTTTAGCAAGTTAACCAATTTTTAAAAAATGAGTTAAAAAAGTGAAAGAAATTACACTTTTGCTGCTATTGAGGTGGGATAAAGGTAAGTGATATGAGGCTGGTATTTTTAAAATATAAGTACAATGTAAAAACATGCATGTATACAATAAGTGCATTGTACTAAATCATTAATTAAAATGTAAGTACATAGTTAAGGCCACCTAATGTAAAGTGTGACCGCAAATTAAAATAGAATGCATTTTAATTCAAATGCACATAACATGCAATTACATATCCAAAAATATTACACTTTTAAATTATACCATTTCCTTAACATGTAAAAGCACAATAAAGTGTACTTCTATTTTAAAACAGACCCTTATGATGTATGTCTCTTTGAACGCATAATAGTTAAAACTGTAGCAGTTGGGTTCACAAATTGAACAATTTATCAAACTATTTTAAGATTTATCTTACTTTAACACTTAAAAATTCACATTTTGGAGTTGTTATATTAATAATAATCTGCCAGTGGAATTGAGAGCTCATGAACCAAAAGATTTCCAGGAGGTCCTTTAAGGTAACTGTGAGGCGCTGTGAGAACTAAGAGTCTAGTGCTGTGAAGATTCACGATTCTTGACTGAAAAAGTTAGAAAGGTCTCTTGGTTTTGACCTCTCTCTGTTTTTATAATCTCATCTGTGTTCCCCCATGTTCACATGAACCTCATTACATCCAGCGGTGGCTCAGGGTTCTGCTACAGGAAGAAATGCCTCCCTCACGCCACCACCTCTCCCACTCAGCAGACCACACAAACAGAGAGAGGAGCTGAGAAAGAGATGGCTTATCAGGACAAACCAATCGCTACGTTCCTCCACAGGCTAATCTAATCAATAGCTCTCTCTTTAAGCATGAATACGGGAGAGATGTGGTACATATTCAGCTTACTACAGTCCTGTGTAAACACACTTGTGCACAGCAGATCATTTGATCACTGACTTTCCCTAAAGTGCTTTGACCCCAGATGCGTTTGAATAAACCTCGCTGGCACAGAGAGATCAGGCAGAGCTGCATCGATTGGCCGTGGCCTCTGGACCGTTTGGTATTCATTACAATGAAAGAATTAGAGGGAAGATAATGGCTGAAAAAGTAGATTCTAAAAACCAATTTTAATCTAAATACACGCACTAAATAAAGCCACATCGATCTGAAAAATAATTTGAGTCTTTCAGATCGCTTTTCATCTGCATCTCTTCACCCGAGGACCAGTGTTCTAAGTTTGTTATCGCATTAATCATGTATTAGTTCAGTTTTGGAATATCAATATGTTTGTGTTGTGGGCATTGACATGCATGGTGGCTGTTTTCGACCTGATTTTGTCTTTTTGAGGCTTTTAAGATGACTCTGAATTGGAAGCATTGATATTCTAAAGGCCACTTCGCCTCAGCTATTGCTTCATGTTGGATGAGCAAAACGCCAGGGTTGTGCTCCAATAATTAATAGTTGATTTGGGAATTTAATTATTGAACTTCAAATGATTGTCAATTTAAGGTAGAAAACAGGATGTAGAATGATCATTTCTAAAATTTCAATGTGAAATGTGCATAACCATGTGGGGTTTTCTAGGGACTGTAGATGTTATTAATGATTAATGTTTGAAATGCCACATTCAAAAAAAAAAAAAAAAAAAAAAAGCAATACAACCAGTGTTGGCCATAACACATTACAAGTAATGCAAGTTATGTAATCACAATCAGATTAGTTATTTTCAAGTAACTTAAAAAAGCAATGGATTACTTTTGAATTAACTTTTCACATTAATTACGTGAAAGAGCTTTTACATTTGCCAAAAAGTAGAAACTTTCATATTTAAACAAAGAAGGGTATAACATTATATTAGGTGGCCTCAACTACTATGCAAATGTTAAAAGATAAAGTGTTTTATTCATTTTCGAATAAACAAAAACCTGTTTTTTTGAGTTAGTTTAGTGTTTAGTGCTGAGTTGGACATTTAAAATAGTTTCAGTTAACAATATTTGTGCTAATGTCCGAGCAGTGACATCGTAAACCTCTAATATGTGTTGTATTTGCATGCACATTAACATTTTTTTTGTGATAGCATAACTGAACATGAAACATTAGCAGCAACAAAGTTCCACTAAACATGTATGTCTAAATTAAAGATCATTTGTCAATTTATATTTCATTACACTAAGTTATTAAGTACTCAGTTTAAAATAGTAATAAATCATAAATAATAAAATCATTTAATTGACTATGTCACATTTATGTCAACATCTGCAGTTATTTAAGCAATATTACATTAATTAATACACTTATAATATTAACTATTTAACTCCTAAGCTTGTTTATAACATTTCTCCTGAGTGTGTTGATTTTCTTTGAATGACCTGATTAATTCAATTTCACACTTACGAACTGAAATGAAGTAAATTATGCATTTTGTACAACCCTTCAAAATAACTTTTGGCTTAACACGCTTTTTTAAAACGCTTATAGCTTTTGCAGCCCCACAGTCTTTCTGAGAATGTCTTGTGCTTATGATTTGTTACATTTCCATTGCCAATCACATAAGTGATTGTCATTATTTAGCTCGAGTTGTTCATTCTGCTGGGATGATGATTTTCTCCATTATCAGTATAAACATCACTTTCAAGGCAAAATGGTCACCAGTTTATTTTTGCCGCTCGCTGTTTTGTGCAGATAGAAAACCACCATGCTGAAATGTCACATTTAACAACAGCCTTTCACAAGTTAAAGGATAAATTCTGAGCGCAAAGTGGAAATTTCAGTTTTCTTGAAAAAGCACTCACCTCTTTAGCCTTAATGCCTTTAATGACCCATGTTAGGGCCACTCAGCATGAAGAACAGTGTTAGCAGTCAGCTTTTGCCCTTTTGGCATGGTCAAAGCTCTTGGGGTCATAACAAACCTGTATACCGTACCTCATTTTTACATGTCTTTGGGTTCAGTATTGACGTTCTGTGATTAGTACATCTTTATTTGTCATTACAGCACTCATGTATTGCTATGTCATGAAAGGATTGATGTTGTTTCTTCTTGTTTTTTATGGGGCGCACTACTCAAGCTGATAAAACGGGTTTATTGATGAGTTGGATTGAGCCGCATAATCTTGTGCGATTCCTGTTCAGTGGAAGGTGACTGTGATTTATAGCTGTCTTTACCCGTTTATATAGGTTTGTGAAAGAGGGTGACTGTGCATTGTGTGCTGGAAAAGCTTTCCTGCAGCATGACAGGCAGCGTCCTTTTCAACTTAACATGGCCTCCCTATTGAAAAAAATACACTTAATTGTAGTTGAAATACATTTATTTCATGTTAATTATACTACAAATACATTTATGTACTTAATTCAGTTGTGCTTTTAGTACTGTTTGTGTACTAAACTGGTATACCTACAGTCTGCAATTTTGTGCTTAAACAATTTTGTACTTAATGCACATTAATTGTGTGGAAGTAGTGTTGAAGTACAATTAAAGGGTGACTACACCCCAAAATGAAAATTTTGTCATAAAACACTTACCCCAATGTTGTTCTAAACCTGTAAAAGCTGTGTTCGTCTTCAGAACACAATTTAAGATATTTTGGATGAAAACCGGGAGGTTGATGATGTCAGTTCATAGTGATTTTTGTAATATTTACATTAGATTACCATAAACGTCTGTCGATTCATTTGGCAGTACACTTTAGCCGTATTTCAAAACAGAAAAATAAATAAGACCATTGTGAAATCATATATAAATTACTTATAAAAGTGTATTTATGTCACTTTTCAGTCTACCAACAAATATTAATTTCAAATAACTGCATTTAATATAAAATTGAACTATAATACATTCACTCACAGAAATAAAGGTACAAAAGCTGTCACTGGGGCGGTCTTTTTTAAAAGGGACATTATTGTACCTAAAGGGGCCATTTAGGTACCTTAAAGGTACATACAGTATTAGTACTTAAAGTGCACATATTTGAACCTGATAGGTACAAAAGTGTACCTTTTGAAAATTGTCTGCCCCAGTGACAGCTTTTGTATCTTAATTTCTAAAAGTGTTTAATATAAATTAAATGAAAATAAATAGCTATTTATATTAAGACAAACACACACTGAAGAGCTGATTTAGATTCTATTAAATGTCTTTACCGTGATGTTTGAAAATGTTTCAAAATCAAACTGCTGGAGGCATGTTGGCGTTACAAAATGTCTTATTATGCCATCACTGCTGCATAGTGCTTTGTCATTGTGTTTTGTATTATAGCAACTTGGACTGCGGATGTATTGAGGTGTCTAATAGCAGCGTCTCCATCTCTGACAATAGCACACCCATCTCACTGCAGAAGACGAGTGTTGTCGAATCATACAGTAGTGGAAGATGCGGCAGTCGAACAGGAATGCAAGGGGGAAAGGGTCTGGGGGGAATGACAGGGAGGAGACAAAAAGCACTGCACTTATCACAGCTGCACAGATGGTGCAGCAGATGAGATGGGAGTGGAAGACGGACAGATAAGGAGGGAAAGCAAGAGAGGGGTGAGATACGGCAAAAGAACGTGTGTGTCACAGTGTACTTGAAGAATGGTGTTTTAAAGCTCCTTGGGAACTGTTTTAATCAACATGCGCACATTGGAAAAAAAATGCCTCTGACTACATTTTTGTGAAAATGCAAAAGCATACCTATACTATACAGCTCAATGCAGTTTCCAGCTGGAATGACCAATAGAGGTAGTAAAACACCAAATTGCAAATTATGATTGCAGTGGCAGATTATCGATTAATAAAGATTCATTTTTGTGCAGTTACTTGCACAATACAATGTTACAAGCTCGAAACACTTATATAGCGCTAAATTTGGAAACTAATACATTTGTACATGTCCTGTTACACATTTGTACTTACACACACCATTCTGAGGGTTGTTACATGTGTGTAGTTACAGAAATATTACAG
>JAUCMR010000043.1:8745090-8770846 GCA_032357425.1 Enteromius argenteus | reverse complement strand
TAAATAGGAAAAGGATCTGCCACCCGCAGTAGATTTTGATATTCTAGGTATTATCAAATGGCCAGAGTTTTGAGAACGCAGCGGACATGGAGGACTCAATTTAATCTTCTGGTTACTGATCTGTCCATGGAAGGCAGCAGATTTAAGCTGTGCTACCTGTGTATAATGTCACAACCCTGGATTTTACTTGTCTAGGTCGAATTTCTAAGCCACTCTATGCCATAATCCAGCTGCCAGAACAGCCTCTTCCTTGATATTCCTTGAATATGTTCAAATATTGTCAGTTTATGTATGTAATTAAAAAATGATTTTCACACTGTTTTCACAATGTGGGGAACTCTGGGTTAACTTTCTTTTTTTTATCCTTGTTTAGCCTATTTGCTAACCTTCAACTACACAGCCGGAGGCATAATGGTTGTTTAACATCAAACAACCAATCATAAACTGTCTCAGAGTTCTCAGATCATCATGTTTTTTTTTTTTACAATCCTAGTAACTTTCACAAACTGTGTTTTGAGTTAAATAATTTAAATGTGACAGGAAATACTAGAACTTTCCAGGAGGATGTGTTAAACTCTGCATGACACTGATATATACATACATATATATATATATATGTACACACACACACGTCATTATGGAATGCTGGAATTATAGAATGCTACATCAAACAATTCTTAAGGGAAAATTTATAAATAACAAATCAACTCAGTGGTGGATTTCATTCCAGTTCAGTCTATTGCAAGGACTCCACCAGTAGTGGTCGCTCATGCAAGGTAGTCAATGACTTACGTGCGATTTAACAAGGCTGAGGGAAAAAAAATGAACTGGAATCCAGACCCTGACTACCCACACTTAGTGCTCGAGTAGACTTAAAATTCCACTCCATGCTCTGTTTTAGTATGGCGTATAGAATAAGATCACACCTAGCAATGACCCTGTATTAACTATTTCACGCATGAAAAGTAAAGAGATTAAAACAGAATTACAAACAGCACTGCTAGCTGAAAAGTTGAATCACTTGTCAGCACACAACCTGCACAGGTAAGAACACACAATGCACATGCTCAAGCAGGCTTGTGAGGGTAAACACATAAGGAAACAATCTCTGTCTCCACTGTTTCAGTTGCTCATGTCCTCATATTTGTATCAACACCTTAGCTGTGTACCCTCATTTCTCATTAAACTATCTGCTCTAGTGGAGTGTATCTCTACAGCGGGTGGAGCACAGGGTTGTAGGGAAGCATACATTACACAAGTAGAGCATCTCTTTATAGCACACTCAAGACGAGAGCTCTGTTGCGTATCAAGCCTTCTGATCTCTGCCAGATGGTTTTTAACATGCTGAGAGGGAAAGCACCATTTACCTCTTCTATTCCCACCTCACTGATGTGGCTCATTGACAACATTGTCTTGGATAATAAATGTCTAAGTCTCAAGGATTATGATGTGGCATATGACGATCTGTCTGCGCTTTAATTCATTTTCCAATTCTTGCCTTTATGGCATGCTAAAAGGCCTCCATAAGGAAGTTATTGTTCTGCCATCATTTACTCAATCTCACATCACTCCAAAACTGTATTGCATATGTGGAACACAAAAGAATGTGATGCTCTATTTTGTACAATGAAAGTGAATGGACACAGACCACTTTGAAGCTTGAAGTAAGATGTATAAGCATCTCTATGTATAAGTAATCTCTACATCTTCATTTGACGAACAAGTTAATTTGGTTTCCACCATAGCTCTTTTTCATCAGTTACTAGACATGTGACAACTAATGTTGTTGAGTGTTTTTATTGAACCTGCATGAACTTTTGCTCAACATCTCCATTTGAAAGGAAGAAAACCATGTGGTTTTGGATCAACATGAAGGTGAGTAAATGATTACACCGTTTTCAATTTGGGGTGAACTACACTGTACATTTATGCTATTCTGTCCCAAAGCTGATTAAAGGGGTCATACGATGTGATTTTTTTAAGTTTTACTTTCTCTTTGGTGTGTTACAAGCCGTTAGTGCATAGATAAGATCCCTAAAGTTGCAAAGACTAAAGTCTTAAAACCAAAGAGATATTCTTTATAAAAGTTATGACTTGTCCACACTTTTCTACGTCACAGAGTGGGTTTATTTTCATAACACTGACCAAATGAAACAAGGCAGAACTATTATTCTTGCTGTAGTGTTTCTGCAGGAGCCATGTTCTGGAGATGCTGTTTCGTGAAAGTGAAACTACTTTTGTTTGTGCTTCCAAAAGAGGACACAACTAGAAATCAGTGGTTAAGTTATATTTACAACACTGTTCCAGAAAAGTTTACAGAGGACTAATTCCTTAAACCTGTAGAGTAGCCTATGCTGGCTGTGCACAGAGACTATAAAGTGAAGCAATTCTAACACTGCAAAGACAGTCTGGCACTTCTGACTCACAACCTTTAAGTAAGTTATGTTTTCTTACTAAAAAAAATTGGTCAATTACTATTCAAACGTGAGTTTTGAGCAGCGAAGGGTAGTGCTTGCCATTTCTCTGATCACAAATGCTGACATGGTGCGATGCATAAAAATATGGTAATAAATCATTATAATCAGAAATTATGTCCCCGCTGGATGCAACAAATGCCTCATTTGTAATGGCTTTTATTATTTTTGTGTCATAGTTCCACGACATGGCATCACGTTATGGTAAGGGGCGTACTATAACATTTCTGCCACATGCTTGCAGTATTTGGCTAATCACAATGCATTGGATAGCTGACCAATCAGAGCACACTTCACTTTTTGGAACGATGAGCTTTGGACAAATCAACCCGCTTCAGGAAGGCAGGGCGCAGAGGAGAAACAATAATGTTGAAAATAATGTTTTTTGAAACTTAAAATGCATAAGCACATTGCCCAAATTAATGTTCTTTTTAGCAACATCATATTACCCCTTTAATACAGATTTGAAAACTGTTTAGCTTCTATTTTTTTTCGTTACTTTTCTTTGAAAAAACACGTTGTGACATTTCCACAGAAATAAATAGGTGAAACCATAGCTTATTGAAAAGACATACACAGCAGGTGCTGTGACACGGTGTCCTCAACCCGCATGCAGAACACCCAAAGCGAAGCACCGTACATTCATAAGCACACTGTGTTCTTGTTGTCAGAATGTTCCTAATGCATGCTGAACCTGCCTCATTCGCCATCTGTATTATTATGCTCATGTAAACTCTTGCTCAACTGTGTTTCTGCCATGTGCTTTCCTGAGAATCACAGAACAGCCGATCAAACACACACCTTACCATCTGCACACAGCAGGAGAGACATTCGTCCAACCCCCCCTATTCCTATACCCATCAGAGTGCTGACAGCTCCGTAAGAGAGCAGCGGGGATGAGGCAAAATAGGTTGGTGGATAACGGCGGTGAAAGTGAATTGCGTTATTGATTTAAATGTAGTCACATGGTCTCGTTCGCAGCTGGAGAAGGTATGATAAAAAGCACAGGGGCTGCACATAAATGCCGGTCTGCTGGTTTCAGATTCTCTGCTCGCATAATGTGCAGCAGAACATTTTGGCTGGATGCCGATGTGGGAAATGAGCCACAAATTACACCTAGACTTTGGTTTGATGAAGTGCCTCTGAAGTGCTGCCTTAAATGTTTTGCTTAAGTTTGGAGTCTCGTGTCCTGGATGGAATATTCCAAAAGAAACTTGTGACGACTGCGTTCTTTCATTGCTGCATAAAGTTAGCAGTTTGTTCTTTGTACTGTAGAAGCTGAATGTAAAAGGTGTTTCATTATTAAACCTGACCTTTTCGTTAGCACAAGGTCGGAGTTACTGTCGACTCATTATGTTACTTGGTCTTTTATTATTTCAAGCTGCATATGAGGATACAAGGCAACAGGGACTCAGTGTTTCATTAGGAAACTAAACTGAGACTGAGGCTCAGTTCCGGGGGGGGGGTGGACTGAGTTATATCTGTTAATATAGTCTGTTATATCTGAAATTAATATAACAATTGCATCTTTTCTTTGCATGTATTTCTCCTACGGGTCCGGAGAATTTGCCATTGAGGAGTAGTTTAACAACATCAGAAAAGCCATGTTGTGATGGTTATGTGATGCAATCCTAAAAATTTTAGTTTAGCATGCCCTATGATAAAAGTGTTTTGACAGCATTAGATAGCATTATGCAACATTGTTTTGGGTTTTTCAAAAGTGTAAGTAGAAGTAGATTTTTCCACTGAGCCTATGTACAGTGTGAACAGAGAACGGCAGTGGAAGGGAATCAAACTTGGGGTTTGACCAAGTAATCAAACTTATCTAAGACGAGTGAACGCACCCTCAAGGGGACACTTTGTGCCACTATGAGAGACAGCAGAGGAGTGAGCCATAGACCTGCCAGCAGTTTGTCTCCTCGTCTGTCTATGTCCTAGAGCAATGGCATGGTGAGACTGGTGCTTCTTGTGCAAGAGAGGCAGGATCAGTATCAGCCCTTCTGCTGGTCTGTCAGCAGTCGTCAGTCAAATCATCTCACCAGCTGGCCCCACAGGTGTCCGGGAAATTAACCAGAAGAAAGGAGGCATAATGCAACAGTTCCCTTTCCTGTTTATACCACATCTGTGTCACTTCCTCATAAAAAAGACACCGTCATGATTGCCGGCAGACATTTTTTGGGGGGAACCTGTAAGGACAGTTGGAGAAACTAATACAGAATGGCCTTTTCAAAATAGCAAGTAGGAGGCCAGTATGTGTCACACTGTATGCAGGTGAAGGAGAGCACAGGAGACGAGATTTCAAAGTAACATAAAGTACTTTTAATTATACAGAAATCAAACGCAGATAAACATCAAACATTCCAAACGTAACACAAACATTGATCCACCAAACTGAACTAAAGAGGCAGAATATTTAAACACTAGAACTAATGAAGACATGGAGGACAGCTGGGGAAACACAGGTGGAACATAATCAACTAATAATCACATGAAGACAGGAAAAACCAAATATGGGCAAACAGGAAGAAACTAAACTGAAACCAAAACAGGAAGACGTGAAAACGAAACTAAATAGACCATGAATGTAACAGTATGTCTCTTTGACTCAAAGAAACTCCCTTTTTGTGGGAAAAAAAATAAACATAAAGAAACACCTAGTCCCATTCTAAAGCTTGGAAAAGCTTGGATAATTTGTAATATAACTCAGATTGGATTCATCTGAAAGAAGAAAGTAATATACACCTAGGATGCTTTGAGGGCATGTTTTTGAGTAAAACATGGTCTAATGTTCATTTATGGGTGAACTAACTCTATGAGGTTGAACCACTGATGTGACATGAACTATATTAATGACATTAATGACATTTCTGGGCCCTGAACGTGATGGTTGTGATTATTCTTGGATCAAAAATATAAGTAACTTTGCAGTATTTCGCAGAACTAACTCCAACCCAGTCTGCCATACAATACCCACAATACCATATTTCCAATCTCTGTAGTTGATATCCTATTTTTTTCAGTCAGTTACACACTAGATCACATCCCAGCATGACTGAGTCTGATCTGAAACTCCCAACTTCAAGGTGTCCTTAATGAAAATATCAGTTCTTCTGATAGTGGGCCTCAGTTCAGGAATGGTGGTTTATCAAGCCTCTAGGTCAGGACACAGATACTTACAAACTCTGTCAAGTTTGGCCATACACATATACATGCACAACATTTGCAAGTTAATATAAAGCCTGAGGTATAAGATCTCCGTAGGAGTTAATGGAGGTCTATGAAAAGCGTCTGTGCTCTGTATAATAGCAGCACTTGACGCTCTCCATGTCTGCCCATCTCACAGTGTAGGGCTAAAAGTGTTTCACAGGAAACATAGTTACATTTAAACATATTTAATTTGCCATATTATGGTCAAGCATGTATTAAATTGTTTGTCATGGAGTGGCTAATGCACTGTAAACACAGACCTAGTGTCTTAGCAGAGAGAAGACAGACTGATCGCTGATGAATTCTCTAATGGTCCTGATGACTCAGCAATGCTGCTCACACACTGTTCTTCATAAAACAGTCTTTCTTTTCTTTTCTTTTCTTTTCCTTTTTTTTTTTTTCTTTTCTGCTGAATTGAAGTTTCCAACTAGTATAATGCCTAGATTGGGATGAAGAGAAAGTGACAGCAAAGAAGCGAAGTGGATAAGCAGCCTACAGTAGGAAGTGTGCACATATGTTTGATCTCTGGCCAGTGAAGAGAATGAAGAGTGGGAGTTTAATAAATGGTGAATGTATCCATGGGGGAATAACCTACTTGATACTCTTCTCACCTCTTTACTTCTCCTTTCTCATCATCCCTCTTTCCTCTTTCCAACTTCGTCTCATCCTCCAGCCCTCAAAGGGAGTTAAGATTGATCTTTATTTTCGTTGTTTGATCTCAGTTTATTCATCTTCTCACTTTCCTTCATATGGGGCATCTAACATCAGAGTAAACTCTTATGACGCCAAACCAGCTGAGTAACCCACAACCTTTCTTTGAGTTCAGACTTGTTCCTATCAAGAATGATAACTATAACGGTAATGATATTAGTGTCTATAATATTGCTAACATTATTTATTCTAAGGATGCACTGCAGTCTGTCATCTGCTGCTTCAAAGTTATCTGTTTGTCTGTCACTTTTATAGTTCAATAATGCTCTGAAAGTGATTTCAATGATATTGTTGCTTTATTACTGTTAGTATTAGTTAACATCCTTGCTCAGAATAGGTCTTTAGATGTGTCTTTACTATAGAAGTGATTTAATTTTAGGCAGGAAGGCTCTGTCTGACAAACAATGAAGTGTTGGCAAGTCAAAACACATTTGTATAGTTTTGACGGGCCATTTACATTTATTTGAAACAGTAATGCAACAATAGACAGGGGTACAAAAATGTTTGCAACAAATAATTGCATAGTAGTGTCAATCAATGAATGTTTAGTGGACAGTCCATTGTTCTTGTCAGTTTCTTCGTGACTACACAACTACATCTACTCCTGCTTTAGATTTCAGATATTATTTAATAGCTGAATGTGCTTTTGTTTGTAATAAGAGCTGACAATCCAAAGTCACTCATCCACTCTCCGCACACCTAAAAATCACCAAACCCAGCATAATTATCTCAGCACCACAATTCAAGAATAAAATCTGCTGTTTACCATCTAAAGTAGCACCAATGTGCCAGAGAACAAGCTCAACATGACATCTCAATTATTATTTTGCATAAACAGCAGCCTGTGCCAGCGATTTGTACAAGCATGCCCAAATGAGACCGTTGATGAGATCGCTGTTCTGTGTGTTGGGTTAAGCTGTGGGCTGCACGTATCGAACAAGCTGGAAACCCACTTAATCACACCCGGCCAATGCTCCACATCGTCTACAAAATCGAGTCAGCCGTGAAATTAAATTGGCTTATTTAAAATAAAACATTCAATCAAATGAGCAGTAGAGACCACATCATTCACAAAGGACTTAGATATTTTTGATTCACTCTTATTGTTTGTCTTAAAGGAATAGTACATCCAAAAACAAAATTCAAATTTGATAGTCCACTTTAGACATATTACTAACTATAAGTAATTTCACAACTAGTATTAGTATCCTAAAGCCATCAAAGATGTAGACCTGTATATTTATTCAGTGTCTCATACAGCATACACACTGTTTTTCACTTCACAAGATGCTAATTGATGGTCTGGAGTCATTACTCATAGATTATCGTGATGCTTTTATCAGCTGTTTGGACTCTTATTCTAACGGCACCCATTCACTGTAGAGCATCCATTGGTAAGCAAGTGATATAATGCCAAATTTCTCCAAATCTGTGAATGCATTAAAAATCTCAATAATGCAATAATGCTATTTTGTTTAAATACATTAGCTATGGATTTGAGAAAAAGAAACAATTTCGCTTAGGCACAAAAGTTCAGCGTGTATGGTTTAAGTATTTTAAATTACATGCATACATGAATATATTGGTCTTTTGATAAAGAGTATTTTCATGCATAACCTTTCCAGAGGAAAGCCAATCTCATCCAGGCTTGGTTGAGTGTTGTTTATTTGTGCTGTTAGCAGTAAAATGTCAGCATATAGCCATCTCTCAGCAGCCACTGTAGTTACTGACCCCAATTTATGAGAGACGCAGAATAGGTGCATGATGTTGGTATCTGTTATTGCGACGTATTCAGCGTTTTGTAAATCTTATGTTAGCTGATGATGTATTTAAAATGATAATTTTGGCATTCATTATACACATCTAAGCCTCAGGGATACTTTTATTACCAAGTCCACTGATTGTTTTTCTCTTCCATGACATAAGAGAATATTTTGGGGTAAATTCATTACCAGTTGTGCTACTTTTGAATGCAGTTTTTTATGGTCTCCAACACTGTATTATCATTATAAAAAGGTTTAGTGAGTTTTGCAAGACTCATGTTATTAACAGATAAGTCACTCCTGCCTTACAGTTTTTATGGTCATATTGTTGGGTGACTTGGAATGAATTTATCTAAAGTTGTGGAAAATGTAATTTCTACATAAATTTACATACTACTAAGTAAATTGTGAAAGAATGGGAAATGCTCTATACAATTTCTAGTTTGTTCTACCGTTAATCACACATAAATTCTACCAGATCTCATGGATGTGTGTATACTGTACATAGTACGCCAAATAAAAAACAAAAGATCATAAATTATATAACATTATATTAGCAATATTTTTTTTCACTTCACCAGTCCATCACGTGTTGATAATGGAGCAATGATTGGATTCCGAATGCAGTACTTCATCTTTAGAGTTCCCTGCTCCCTGAGACAAGGAGAGAGAGAACAGGAGCAAAGTCTAATGAGACACATGCTGAGACATTTACATCTATCATCATGTTTATGAGACTAATTATGTATCCAGATTCCTTTAAAAAATGTCTCTATTCAATCTGCAGTAGTAATGATAATGCATTATGGAAGCATCAAGCAAAAAAAAAGCTAAAGACTGGGGAAATATTGCCCATTCATTGGCACAGTTAAAGTTGAAATTATGAATTATTTAAACTGAATGTTAAATTGCTCAAACAGAATTAAAGGAAAGAAGTGGCTAATCTTTTGATTTTTAAATGCATTGAAGGGTTTGCATCAATCCATTAAAAGTTGTACATACAATTTCGTCCTCTCAATTGAATTATAACAAGCAGTGTTAGAACGTATAGCTCTGTTTTAAGCCATATGTATGGTTTACATTCTGCAGTTATTTTCTGCCAACCTCCCATGCAGAATATCTCAGAGGAGTAAGCCTTCTCTATCTGTGATTTCAAATGAAGCCTATCTTTCTCTCCAGGCCCCACTGCACCATTACTTCACTGATATTGTGAAGATACGTCTCAGTATTTCTCGGCTAAGCAAGGCAAATAGCAGAGCGGGTCTGTGGCGCGTCACTCTAATGGTGCTTTCTGTCGCTCTGACACCACTTCATGTCTAATCTTTATTGAGTTTTATTTTCAACTGCCATTAAAGTGGGGACATGTCAGTGGCAGCCAAAAAACACCAGCTGGATTGAACCGCCTTTTTTACATGGGGAAAAAAGCCAGAAGATGTGAATGGGAAAAAAATGGCCAGAAGTAGCGAAAACAGCTAAATGTGTTGTGTACGGATGGCAGTCATTTGAACCTTGATAGTCACCATACTTTTGCCTATGAATATCAAATGTGAACACTCCAGCGGCAATGCTCACATCTTCAGCCATTACTTCAGAATAATACAGACGTTAGCTTTCTCTCTCACTGGCCCTAGCACTGAAGATCAATCTTTCCCAATCGTATAAAATAATTTACCAACATAATTTGAACCGATGAATTATTCAGTAGCCATTCACAGGAATTGCCTCACCATTCAGAGATTCAGAAGTCAACCGAAGTAATGACCTCAGTGTGGATGGTTTGGGAAAGTGTGACTCTTCACGGCAAGTGTAGTGTCAGGTGTATACGTTATAGGTCAATACCACTCATTATTTCCTTGGTTAAATGCCATGAATAATGCAGCCTTCCCATGTTATATTTAAATCTTTCCAGATAGCTGTTAGCGAGTGTTTCGGAATTCATGCAGAAATGAGGTGCTGCTATTTCCATTCTCGTAGTTATCAGAGATGTTATTTCCCAAAACATCTTTCTTGGAAACATCTTGCACTTCTTTGATAAGACAGGAAAAACCAGTCTGCATGTCATTCAAACTGCCTATTTGGAAACACTTCATATAAAAAACAATATTGAGAACCGTTGAAAGACAGCCTTATGTACAGATAACACCTTTCTCACACTGGTGTTGATGTTCAGTAAAAAAAAAAAAAAAACAACACTTAAAAATGAAGAAAAGCATTTGGATGATTGGCTCAGTAGTTGGGTTATTAATAAAAGAGACAGATTTTTGATTACAGTAAATATATGGTAATTTTTTTATCTTAATATGCCCTAGGTCAATAACAGGATGGCACAAGTTAATGTTTTTAACCACAGAATATTGCAATGGAGTGCCTAAAACTTCTTTAATCATGGTAAAATCACTGTGACACATCGCCTGAAGTTGCTTATTACATAATACAGTCTCAAAGAATTGTTGCTGCTTCTAAGGTAGGATAAGGTTAAGATTTAGGTCAGGTTTTGCGGTATGGCTAAATCTAATTGTGTGTTTAAGGGTAGAAGTAGTGTGCTGTACCTCTAACCCTACTATGGATTTTTGAAAATGACCTTTCATGTAGTATATAACAAAACATCCTGCAAAGTTTTAAATCTAAAAGTGCACTGTGTATAAAGTTGTTGTCTCTCAAAAGAAAGAGTCGACTCTGATATTACTCACAACCAAAAACATTCGTCGTCACAACAGAATGTCTGCCTCTGCATTCATTTGATTGGACAATGGAAAAAAACGCGAATGATATTGAATGCTTTTCTGCTTGCTTTTTTTCAACTTCAGGTGCTCAGAGCACTCCTGCAATAATGCGAGGCGCCCGGAGCACATAAACAGTGCACAGAACGCCCATTTCCAACTGAAAACAATTTTAAAAAGGCGCCTCTCATTGCAGAAAATGCATTCTGTGTGATCGGAGCCTAAAACTGTACACAAAGCAGCACTGCGCTCACAAACTCTGCATCATCAGGCATTACAGGTAGATTACCATCACAATGTTACGGTTTTCACTGACTTTTTTAAATATGGAAGGTGTCTATAATGTGATAGCAAACTCCAATATGGCCAAATTATTATTTTTTCAGTGCTACCTGATTGTGTTTGAAGGTTCTGACCTGGTTAAAGATGTTTTGGCCATCAGAATTTAAAGGGGAACCTGTGCTTTGATCATGTAGAGGTGACTAGGGCGCCCACAGGTGTAACCGTGAGTGCTTCTGTTAAAGTGCTCACACCTCACAACTTTTACCTTTCTCTCTCTCCATCTCCTTCTTTTTATCCTCTTCCATTTCCCTTTTTCAGGCCTTCCCCAGGCGTCCTATTACCTCAGAATAAAACCATGAGGTGTCAACACAGGGAAAGCTCAAATCTGTTTTAAAGCACTAACTTGTGCAAGTAGAGGACTGTGAGAGTAATACTAGCTTGAGGCTTGCACGCTCTCTCTCTCCATCACTGTATCGCTCCCTGGAAGCACCTCCCATTCCCAGCACTTATCTTTACCTAATATGATCCTCTGCTAGAAACAAAAATCTCTGATTGAGTTATACTTTTATTTAAAGTAATAACTTGCAAAAAAAAAAAAAATTCTGTCAGCTGTATTGGTCACTCTCTTCCATGCTATTACATTCAACGATGACTGGAGCTTCCACATGTCAAAAAGACCATAAATCACCATTAAAGCAGTCAGTATGTGGTGATATATTGTTCAATAGTTAATCTTTTCCTCCAGTGAGCTCTTACCTGTGACTGGATTATAGAATCAGGAACACATTGTTACGATTCCTGAATTTGAACTGGTTTTTAGAACTGAATCAACTGATCCATTAAAAGATCCATTTCATAAGAACGATTCATACGATCATTTTGGACAGAAGTCAAGTTTGCAGTGTACTTTAAATCAAAGCCAAAAAAAAAATAAAAAATTGCAGATAATATAATATTAATAAAATAGCATTTAACTTAAATCTGGAATAATTTGTTACGGTTCTATGGAGCAATTGAATTTGACATATGCTGTGGTATCACAACATGGTTTGGTAACCCGTCAGTTAAATTTAGGTCACCATTACAAACAAGGTTGGAAAAATGTTGCCCCATTTCTTTTCAGGAGATATTTGGAAAGACTCAAGAAGCTTAACCTAAAAACCATTGGTGATTCCATACATGTTCTTCATAAAGAGTAAGAGCTGATGCCCCCGGGCTTTAGGCATTGACTGAATGTTGAATATAGGTATCATTTCTATAGTTCCAATTAATCATCATTTATCAAATAAATTATTGGACAATAAGAAATGACAGCTGTGTATATTGTCCATTTATATTGTGTATGGCATTAAATGTAGCTGGAGACAAATTACTTCAAAATGTCTACTTTTGTTTTCCAGAAAGAAATATAAGTAAACAGTGACAGTTTCTTTTTACCTTTCATTGACAACTCATATATATGACTTAGAAAAGCAAACATTTTTAAAAAAAATTTTTTTAAAAAAATTTAAAATGAAGCTTTGGCATTTGTCTTGCTTCAGATTGTATAGAAGACACTTATCACATCCACTGCTGACATGGTAAAACAGGCTAAAGAGCAGACCGTCAGTGCAAAATTATAATGAAAGGTCATAAAATGACTTTTATCGTTCATTAGGCAAAAGATAGCACTTTTAGAATTCATCAAGAAAATGTTTTTTTTTAGATCATAGATGCTTTGCAAACATTCTTTTTGCTGTCATTTTGCAGTGATACATTTGTTCAGACAATGAAGTGAATATACATTAGTTGCTTTAGCAGTAATGTGCAGTATCAGCATGATGCCAAAATGCTTTCTTCTACAACAACTGAGAGTGACTGTCAGTGCGGAAATCTTTCCATGATGCTGAACGTGTGAGAACATAAACGACCAGTGTTGAGGGTAACACATTCCAAGTAATGTGAGTTATAAGATTACTTTTTCCAAGTAACCAGTAAAGTAATGAGTTACTTTTTAATTCACAAGGAAATACCATTTGAAATTTAAGTGAAATTCCAAGTTACTTTTTTAAAAAAGTAATGATAGTTCACCCAAAAAAGAAAATGCAATATTTATCTGCTTAGCCCAAGGGCATCCAAGATGTAGGTGACTTTGGGTGTACTCACACTAGGCAGTTTGAAGATGCCTGAGTGCGTTTGACCACCAAAGCGCGGTTGATTTGCCGTCTCTAGCCCGCTTGGAAGAGGTGTGCCAGAGCACGGTTCAGTTGGACTCGGGCGCGGTTCGCATGTAGTGTGAGCGCTAATCGTGCTGGAGCACGGAACAGGACGCATGACGTTACGTTTTTGCAATGCTCCAAAACCAACAAAAGTGATAGACCTGTTTAACAATAGGCTGTGAGAGGGCTGTGGACCACCAAGGACCAAACGACTAAAAATTACTATCCACAAAGTAAACAGAGCGATGGACTCCATTGCCTTCAGCGAGAGCGCCGCTTTTCCTGTTTATCCTGAAACCCTATGTGAGTGCAGGCCAGAGGGGGAGTGGGGAGGGGGGACAATCGTACTTGGGACCGGTTCACGGCAACCATGCCTAGTGTGAGTACACCCTTTGTTTCTTCAGTAGAACACAAATGAAGATTTTTAACTCAGACTGTTCCAGTCTGTCAGTCATATAATGCAAGTCAATGGGGCTCATGGCTTTGAGAGTAAAAAAAACATAGACAGATAAAACAAAATTAAACCCTGCGGCTCGTGATGATGTAAAGATGTAAAGACATGAAACAATCGGTTTGTGCCAGAAACTGAACAGTATTTATATTGTTTTTTACTTCTGAATTACTACAATGTCCAGCTGTCCTGAGCAAGTTCACAACATCCAGCGTCTGACGCATCTTCTTCTTGCTTTATGGCAGATTGCAGACTTATCATTATCGCCACCTATCTCTCAAATGGACCATTGACACTCCTAATTGAGATTGTAGCTGGAGTGTCAATGGTCCACTTGATATATAGGTGGCGGTAATGCATTTATAAGTCAGCTATCCAGCTGTTGTGAATGCGTTCAGAACAGTTGGACATTGCGGTGAATCAGAGGTTAAAAATTATATAAATACTTTTCAATTTCTTACACAGACCGATCGTTTCGTGTCTTTAGACCTCAGTCTGTTATGACGGGTGGCAAGGTTTACTTTGGTTTTACTGCATCTGTTTATTTGTTTTTACTCTCAAAATTGTGGGTCCCACTGATTGCCATAATATGACTGACAGACAGTGGTTTGAGTTAAAAATCTTAGTTTGTGTTCTACTATCCCTTTAAGGAAGATGAGAAAAATAAGGCAAAAGTAACATAACATCTTACTTTCCATAAAAAAAGAATAACTAAGTAACGTAATTACTGTAGTGCAATAATGTAATACATGGCTTTTAAAAGTAACTTTCCCCAACACCATAAGTGACTGAGGGATTTTACACATTCAAGTGTATACGTGGAGTCCAAAATGTGTTCACTCATTACAAATCCCATATTTATAGGTTTGACTTTTAATGTTTTCAAAAAGCTGAAATGTGAAAAATCAAATTTTTCGCCTGTCTCAACAGTACTTCTGTGTGATGTTTACAGACTCTGAGCGGTTTGTTTGGCCATCACCTTCCCTTCATCTGTCTGTTGTTTTCATCAGTGTTTACAGTACAGTCTATCCCTAAAGCATTTCATCTTGAGTGATGGAGTGATAATGTTCCCACAGTGGGAAACAGTAAGTCATGTTCAGACTTATAATGGGGCTCTTCTCTGCATCAGAGCCTTTAATCATTAGCACTTTGTGCATTCAGAGTATTCATCAAATGTGATATTTTAATGAGGTCATATAGTAAAAGACACTCCAATATCTCTGGCTTTTTAAGGCGCTCTTACAAGAGATTGCTGATTGTCATGGTAATTACCGCCACACAGATTCACAGTTCGTGATGATTTCTTCTTGGCACCAGCCATCCATGACTTGGGCTCTTGACAACATTTTAATACAAAGCCCAATCAAGGCATAAACAGAAGCTCAGAGCTATCAAATCAAAAAGCTTTCATAAACCTTTATGTGGCTCTTGGCGCCACCATCCGCAGTCCAATAGTGTCCTCATAACAAAGATGAAAGGAAAATCAAATTATAAACAACGCTTTCAGATACAGCAATAAAAGATAAAATGATTTGTACTGACATCTCAAAAAATCTCTGGCATGAAAAACCCTGCATGCAGCTTGATTAAGTTTGCACTTTAAATGCTAAAACATCTGATTTAATGGCCAGGTCTGACATACGTGCCAGTGTGGTCATGGCACTAAAACAAGCTAAAAGGAACTAAACGATGTTTACTGTACATTTTTGACTTTTCAGTCATTCTTTAATGAATATGAATATTCATCACACGAATAAATTAGTGCATTGAATAAATTGAATAAATTAATTTAAATCAAATAAATTTGACATAGCTGAACACAAAGGCATAATCTAAAGGCAGGAGACCTGCAGCTGTGCCCTTATAGTTAGTTTATTAGTTTGGTGGAGTTGTTGAGTGGTCTCTGCTGAATCAGTCTCTCTCAGATAGAGTACAGGCTTTAGGGGGCAATATCAGTGTCGTTTATAGAGAGTGGTTACCGCAGCAAAGTCTACAGGGGAATAATTATCATAGTTATGACTGCCCATCTCTTGCTCTTTCTTCTCCCTTACCGCCCACTCTCAGTCCTTCTTTTCACACTTTTCTCTTATTCTTTTGTTCTTTCTTAACTCTTTCTCCCATCAAAATGAATACTTTGCTTAAGATGACTAATTGCTTCTTTAATTAAGTTTGGTGTTACATGACAGCATGTCCTCAACTTGATGAGAGACATCTACTGCATGTTCAGCTGCCTCCTACTTGAAGTTCTTGAAGGAAGAATTTGAGAACAAAGTAGTTTAAAATTCTTCTTTTTCATCTGTGTTGGTTTATTACGATTTTGGCTTTTGACAAGTTTAAATTTAATGACTTTAGTAATGTAATATATACTGTTTATATGTATATATATATGGTAACAATGCAGAATTGGGAACACTTATGGTAAGTAAGGTAGTTCTATCTAAGCAACTAGTTACGAGATGTTAGTTGTAGGGAAAAATAACCCAAACAAACCTTTAGCTACAACCTTTAGCCTCAACTCCTTATTTGCAGCTTAAGTTTAGGTATTGCAATACCCATGGGTACTAATTAGTACAAATAAACAGCCAAGATTGCTTGCTATAAAGCAGCTAGTCATAATGGTTTCTGAGAAATCAAATTATACATTTTGTTAGTTTAGGCTTGAACAAAGAAACCTATTTCATATTAATATTCTAATGATTTGGTTCAGAACTTTCCATTCCTTTAACCTTTTTTTAAACAAATTAAAAAGTAATGGAGATTCATTGATAATTTTATTTACAAAATTTGCAGTGTTTCTTATGCAACTCATTGTGTTCCTAAAACTTCTTAAATTTACCTTCATAAAGCATGCAGAGACCCTGTGTATGAACATGACTTCAATTACAGAAATCCCAAAGTGCTTTGATATTTTAAGAGCCATATCAACCTTGACACCCAGCCATCATGGTCTGCAGGGGCCTGATGATGATATTTTCTGTTTGACGTTTGAAGAATTTTCAAAAATAAAGTACTGAAGAATGCTTAGGTAATTTTTTGGTATGAGAATATAACTATTTAAGGGTTAGTTCTCACTATTAAGTAATTGCCTATTTGCACGCAGCTGTTTATTAGTAGCCAACTTATAAAGCATATATTAATGCCTTATTCTGCATGTCCTTTTTTCAGATCCTTTAATCTTACCCTATAAACTTAACAACTACCTTACTAATTGTAAACAAGCAGCAATTTAGGAGTTTGAGTCAAAAGTTGTTATAAGCTAATTAATAGCGAGAAAGGTATAGCAAGGCAAGACAAGATAACTGATGCCCGTTAAACAGCTGTAAAGCCCTGGAATTAAGAAAGAAAGAGTGTATACACAGTGGTTTAAACAGTGATCACTATAAATCACTTTAACTTTGTACTTGAAGAAGAAGTTAATTGCGGGCGATGGAGGCAGTTGTAATTTGTGATGGACAGCTGGTCTCTGTGGGCCTGTCGGAGCAGACAGAGGCACCTCAGGCAAACTGGGCTGGACTTTGGGAAGTCGATAGCGGTTGAGAGTGTACCAGCGGGAGGCTACTTCCGTATCAGCGTCACACATGGATAAGTGGGTAAAGCAGCTCTTTAATCCAATGCCCTCGGTTAAAGTGGCCCTATCAAAGGCTCCTGATGCTTTTTGCCACAGCATGCTGTTTACTCCCCACTATATTTGTAGCACCTTTCAGCCGGTCTCATTATTAGGTCGTCGCCTACCAGCACCGGGACTCCCAGACAAAGTGCTCTGCATTAACACAGTAATACCCACAGCCCCGGTCCCTCACGGTCCCAGCCAATTAATCCTAATATAATTAGAAAGTGGTGAGAAGCAAAGGGTCAGGTATTTATATCAAAATCTCCGGCTCCACTCCAGTTTCTCCCCACTGCAGCCTAAGAGCTCTTCTCCAGGCTCCTTTAAACATAAAACATACACTACTGTTTGGCTCCTGTTCAAGGATACGTCCTCATCCCCTTCAGGGGTCCAACAAGGTTGGACAAAAATTAGTTGGCTGTGGGAAGAGCTGTGCATGACGGTCCTCTTCCTCAGTGGAGAAAAAAAAAATGCTTATTTACGGACACACATTTAGTAAAGCACTCGAGTGGCATGTTGTACAAGTTAATGTTAAATGATGATATAAAATATTTACAGTGTTCGAGCCCAGATGCGCGGATGTATGAATAGCAAAATAAATTAACAGCAAACTTGCGCGTGGCATAAATTTATATGCCGATCGAGTTGCACAGGTGGAATTACCCAAGCCTGGTACAGTCAGCACATAATTTATATTCCAGAATCCCATCTACCGCTAGAAAATTACAGTGCTTCATTTAAAATGTACCTTTTATTCGTTGTGGAAGCAGGCTGATTTATATGCTGCTGATATTTGAGAGCTGTGCTGACTCTATGTGGATTCAATTTATATTGACAGTGAGGAGAGAATATACTCAGGTGTGACTGACCAGGGTAGATGGGGCCATTTTGATACCTCTTGTCCATCATAATGGTACTAGTGGTGCTCAGCCAGTTGAACCGGTATAATACTGTATAATGGCAAAAATGAGCCTGCTGCCTCCCACTCGTTGTTTACAAGTGTTATGAGTTTTGAGAACATAGTTTTACCATCCAAAATAATCTGATTAATTTACTTTAGCCTTTTTTTCATCTGAACATTGGATAAAGCTAGCTTCTAGAATGAATAAGCAATACATGAATCATAAAATAAACTGTCAACAGTTCAGAAGAAAACAGATTTTCAGCATGCATTTAGGAATAAAATGTTATAGAAATCAGGGTTGATACTGCACTGTAAAAAAAAAAAAAAATCTGTAAAAGTTACGGTAAAAACTGGCAGCTGTGGCTGTCCGACTTTGACCGTAAAAAATATGGTAACATCATCAAATGCTGGTGGTGATGAGAAAGTGACAAGCTTTTAAATATGAACATAAATAGAAGGTTCTCAGTGTCATTCACACAAACACTAAACGCCATCATGGTGAGACTCATTAAACTGAAATATGTAATAAACATTAATATAATACAACACTTCATGTAACATACAACCATAATGAACAGAAGAAACATAATTATATCAAAGAAAAAACTTCAAATTTAAACTACATTTGAAATGCAATGCAGCGAATTCTGGAAAAGTCAGGTTTTTTCCTGTAAATTTTACAGGAATTTACCATTAACCATTTAATGTCAGGTGTTTACTGTAGCATTTTCAGTTTTTTACCATTAAAATCACTCTTTAAAAAACCTTAGTAAAATAGTAAAATGAAAATTCTGTCATTAATTACCAACCCTGAGGCTGTTCCAAACCTATTAGACTGTCATTTATCTTCGGAACACAAATTAAGTTACTTTTGATGCATTCCAAGAGCCCATAAACAGCAAGGATTTTTACATGATCAAAGGAGATCGTTAAAATAATCCATGTGACATCAGTGGTTCAGCTGCAAGTTCGATAAGCTATGAGATTACTTTTTGTGTTTAAAGAAAACAAAAATAATGACTTTATTCAAGTTCATCTCCTCTGCATCAACCTATAGTGCCATTTTGGAGAGTATCGCATGCCTAAACAATGTATGCTTTTATGTATCAGCAGCACCATACATAGATATGCTGTTTGCATTGTTTATGCTTTGATCTGAACGTAAACAAAGTATCTGTGTACATGTTTTGCATATGTTCTCTACGTATTTGATACTCAAAATAGTGCTATAGGAGACAACTCGTTGAATAAAATTGCTATTTTTGTCTTGTTTGTGCACAAAAAGTTACAGTTGAACCACTCATATCATATCACACAATTGAATTAAATTGGATTGGATTGAATTAAAACATGTTTTAATCAAAGTTGCCCTAAGACAAGAGCACATTTTGGTTTTATGTTTTAGAAAAACTTTGATGAATGTTTTTGATCCATTTCAAATGTCGACTATTTGTTATCATTTTTGTCAACAATATTTTGTTGTTGTCTTCATATATGTAACAAGGGCCGGACTCAGGCAAGCGTAGTAGATCCAATTGCAAGCTTTATTACAAGTCAAGTCAAGTCACTTTTATTTATATAGCGCTTTTAACAATACAGATTGTAGCAAAGCACTGAACATTATCAAATAGAAGAACAGAGTGATGGTAATGTATAATGACAAGAATTAAACTTTATTTATCAAATGCAGAGACGGTCTCTGTAGTCAAGACGACGATAATCACGACGACTGACAACACAGCGTGGTCAAACAAACAAGGTCCAATCACCAGCAAACAGATATATCCAAGAACGTGACAACAGTTAAACGGCCACCAAACAGGAAGTCAGCATAGAGGGAGCAGAGGGAGCTTTGACAGTCAGTGCAGAGGTGAGAGCTCCCTCTGCTGGCTTGGCGTTACAATATATTATTAATATTTTATTTTGTAATTTATTAGATTTACACTCACCACAATTCTTCTGATTTTGGATCCTTGAATTTTTGGATCCAAAACCGCCTATTCTGTTATGGAAACATTCTGAATGGTTTCAGATTTGGCACCAGCTCCAGCTTCCTTTTGGCATAAAATGGACCCACAGTAGGAGCTCAATCAGAATTGTGGTGCCATATCTCTGCAAGTGCACCCTGACTACGTACCATGTTAAAACAAGCTGTGTGAACTGGCCTTTTCATTTACCCTCTATCAGTTCCTCTATTTGTCCATCTGTTGTGGGTTGCATGTGTGCGGGAGGTGATTCCTGCATGGCGCTGGGTGTGTTAAAGACTACAGGGTAAGGCTCTTTCACAAAAGGGCCATGGTGACATCTGTTGCTCCACGTTCCAGACCAACTCACCCTCATTGGTACATACGGCCACTCATGTCCAGCAGATAAGTGTAATGCAGCAAATTGTATTCCTCCAGTCCTCCTGTCCTGATAGGTTAGTCACCTACACCTCAGCCCCTCCCAAAGTCTCTTATTAGCTCAAAGTCTCATGTCCCAAAAGTCATTAATCATGCTGTTTGGACACCTTCCTCCCCCCTCCTCTCCCCTGGCAAAAGCATGATTTCCAATTAAATCTCCTAACTGCAAGGTTAAAAGCCAATTTCATGCACCTTACTCTTGATAAATGGGTGATGGATTCAGTCTTTCATTCGCTCTTCTTCCTTGGGTTACCTCTTGACATTGCAGAGTTGAAAGACAATGACCAAATATGATGTATTGTTTAGTTTCAGATTTTGGTGGTCCGAAAGCTCCCTCCCTGTCTCTGTTTTCCTTGTCTATTATTTCCGTCTGTTTTCACCCTTATCCTCTTTCAATAAAAATGACTGAGAGCATTAGTAATTGGGCTCATGCCATTATTTGCTGTTCATAATTTGAAGCATGCTATCTGGCTTTCTAATTATGATTCTCTAAGAAGAATATTTAAATAACCACAAAATAGGATGCAAGGTAATTGTTATAAAAATTATTAAAATAATATTTATTTTTTCAATTTTTTAATGAATATCTCCCTAGCTGGGCAAACCAAAATATTGCCAATTAAAGTGTTAAGTAATCCACAGAATATAATTATACTCTCTGCAGGCAGCACAGTATACCTTCAAATATAATAAGGCCACTAAGAACCATGAATGCAAAATTGTTTCTTTTGCAGCTTTTTTATGTTTATGTGATTTTGGAACTGTCTATATGCTAATGTGCTATTAAATTACAACATTTACTTTTATAAGATATACACATTTAAAATGTTCAATCTTTATTTTAAGAAATACAGATAAAAAAAAGTATGACTTATGTTTCCTGAGGAACATCCATCATAATTTCCAGTAATTAAAATGTCCTTTCCTTAGTCATATGGAACATTTTATGGTGCTATTTTAGGAAAACAAGTGGTCACAGTTTAGTTTGGGGACCAGATCTCACTATCAACTATTGACTGCAACGTTTGCCCAAAAAATTGCTCTTAATTTCTAGCTTATTACCGGTTAATAAAATAGTTGTTATAGTGGGACAGTATTAAGTGATCTAAAACATGGTCATGAAGAATAAGGCATTAATATGCTAATAAGCAACTAATAGTGAAAAGTTTCCCTAAACTGAAGTGTTACCAAAGAAGTAAGCATTAAGGTCCATCCCCAAACATAACCATAGCTGTGGTGTGAGCATATTCTAAAAATATGTATGCATGAGATACAAATTAGCCAGAATTTCACCAAAATAGTTACCCTGAGATTGTGCTGTTAAATGACATAATTTTCTTTTTTAAATGAACTATCCCTTCAAGCCATTTCATGGGGTGTTAAAACCAGGCTCAGTAAACCTGTCTATGTGTGCCAGTAATTAAATTTCACAAGTTTTATTTTAAAACAGGAAACGAATGAGTAGTGTAGTGCGGTCCTTGTGTCCCAAGAGAAGAGGCAGTGCCTCTGAGCTTTCTGAAACGAATGGTTCATTACTTTCCTTCACCTGGAAAACGAAACATTGATCTTAGTATGTGACAAAGCGGAGAAGATTAACAGCGTCAGCGTCCATTGATTTATGAGGACTGTCCGTGCTGAGAAAAAAAGCGAAAAAACAAAAGTTTGTTTCTCTCTGACACTTTGCCAGTCATTCTGCTCTAGGGATGGTGCTGGTATTTATGGTTCACTAGGCTCTCTATCGGCCCAGGCAGTGTTCAAGCATGCAAAAGGGCACAAGATCCACAAGGAATTATTGTGCCAATGGAAAATTATGGGTGCCAAGAAATCACTGTGGTGGAACAAGGCCTCAACTAACCTAGTGTCCCCTTCAGGCTTGCGGCCATTTTAACAAGCAGCAAATAGCAAAGAAAGAACGTGACTGTCTTTAAAAGCACACTGAAAAGATCACATATGGAATTAACTTATTTCCCAGCTGATTTGACCACCCTGTCGACTTCACAGTCTTAGGGATGTAAGTCTTTACTGTTAAACTCAACTGAGACATGGTTCTAATTGGAAGCAAGCAGTTTTTCTGTCCTTAATGACAGTGAAATGCTCCACAAAGCATTAACAAAAAAGACAGCAAATCTGAACTATTTTGTTATGTAGTACACAGCTACTGCTTGCGCTGTATCAAATCTGTTGATGTTTTTTGTCTAGTGACAAAACGTGACACAAAATCTTGCTAAATGTGCTGAAATAGCACTGCATTGCATTAAAACTACAGCAAGTCATTTCATCCTGTTCAGTGCAAACACACCTCCTTTTTGTGTAAATTACTCTTAAAATAAAAATTCCAAAAGTTTATTTATTTATTTCTTTCAGCAAAGCAATACACTCACTTCAGGAATCAGTCCTCCATAAAAAGCGCTGAACACACTCTGAATATTTGGGTTGAACTGTTCTGGAACAGTGTTGTAAGCAGAACTTAACCACTGATTTCAGGTCGTGTCTTCTTTTTGAAGGCCAAACAAAGTAGTTTCACTTTCACAATGAAACAGCATCTCCACGACATGGCGCCGGCGGCAGCAACAACACTACAGCAAGAATAATAGTTCCGCCTTCTTTCTTTGCATAAACATTTGGGCAGTGTTATGTAAATCTTCCCACACAGTGACATAGAGATGTAGGGGCGTTTTAGGAAGCGTGATCAAGTCTTAACTTTTATAAAGAATATTTCTTTGGGTTTTAGGGATCTTATCTATGTACAGACAGCATGTTACACTCCAAAGAGAAAGGAAAACTTGAAATCGCTTCATAGACCCCTTTAAGAGTGTAGGCTCATAATTTACCTTATTCAGGAAACCTAGCACTATTTCCTTGCCGCAATTAATGCCATGATGTTAAAAGGGAAGATGTTTGTGTACATTCTGTATTGATCATTGCGAAAGTTATTCATCAAATGATGGAGAAGAGCATTTTGACTGGGCACATATCCAGATGCACCATGCGGTTGCTTTCAGCATTTTAAAGAGCCAAATCACGTGCCCAGATTGCAGTGGAGGGGCGATGTTGTGAATTTATTTCACCCTTCAGACTAACAAGGAAAATTTGCAATTTATCTGCGGTTGTGACACTGTGTTAACTAGAAATATAGACTCAAAAAGCGAAAGTTTTTGTCATTCCTAATTTACTTCCAAAGTTGTCACATTATGGCCTATTTCATCCATATTCAAATGAATGATTCAGGATATTCTGTGAAGAGACAGATGGCAATGTGGGGCGTGAAATGCATAAATAGTTTTCTGAGCCAATTAACCAGTGCCAACATAAAAATCTATGTGATGAGACTAACTCAGTAGAGCAACACATTCGCAGCTAACTCAAAAAAAAAAAAAAAATGAAATAAATAAATTGTGCCAGTGTTTGCTGCTGGTGAATTCCCACCAATTCTGCAGGCTTTTGTGCGCTGAGGTTATGTGTATTAATTTACTTGGCATTTAAAAGTGCCCTTCTGTTGATATAAATATATTTCTACCTTAATTACCATTTGGTTTTGAGACTTCACATCACACAAAAATGTTAGCTGAAAACCGTGTTTAAATATGATGCAATGTTGAATATTTTAAACGAAATGTCTCACTGAAAACTGGAAACGTATTCAAAGGAATTCAAGTACATTAAGCACTGGGAGCGAAACAAGTGTTCCTAGAGATACTGTTTGGGATTTGTGAGGTAAAAGTCAGGCAGACGGTTTCAAATTTGCTTTTGAGTTTTCCACGTGGCTGACACTAGCCGTTTTCATGTCCAACTGAATTTTATCTGGGCGCCCAGCTATTTGCTGATCATTAACCATGGAGCTCAAGCCCCTGGATTGCCACGAGACCCGCTTTGGCCTTCACTCTGGTTTGTTTACTCATTCATTTATTTATGCAATTCATATCTTTTCCCCGTCACTGTTCATTTGGGATGCTAACAAACTGGTTCAAGGTTGCTGAACCGGGACGTCAAGTGCTAGTGCGGCATGCTGTGCCAACTTGCTTAATTTCCAGGATTTTGGCATTCCCATTCTCCCCTAGTATCCTCAATCTACTTGTGCGTAAAATGTTCATAACATTGTGGAAATTGGACTTGCTCTCCTGCCAAATGCAGGCCAAAAGGCAACTTGGGAAGTGGGTTGCACTGATGAACCAGAGAGAGCCACTGCAGCTGGATCCATATGCCAATGCCAGAGAGTGCATGCCAAGAACAGCCCTCCACTTAGCACGACTTCTGTCGACACTCGCAGATCTAACAATGGCAAAAGCCCTTCCAATTTGTTTTTGGACTGCAGAACTCCACTTCTCTGCATAATGAGCCATTATAACCACTGCTTTATAATGAAGATGTCTTTGCTAAGTGGGTATACAGAGGGTAATTGAAAACGGAGATCATAATTTAGTGCTCCACACTAACCCAAAAAAGGGGTGGGGGTGGTGGGGGTGGGGGTGGTGGTGGTGGCGGGGGGTGGGTATGTTGCTACCATGTAATAACCAATGATAATCACCCAGTATACCAGGATATTTATATAGTTTTTACTAAAAAAGTTATTTTTTAAAATTATGTGATGTGTGAAAAACAAGCAGTAATTAAAGTAGAAATATATTTAAACCAGCAGAAGGGCTCTTTAAATGCCAAGTAAACTAATACACATTACTGCAGCACACAAAAACCTGCGGAACTGGCAAGCTTTCACAAGCAGAAATTGTTTCTTTCTTTGCTTCTTTTTGAGTTTTGAGTTAGCGATAAAGCCATGGTACGTATGATACCTATCTTTTAGCTTTTATACACATTTTCTGCAAAGATTTGGGAATTCTGTGTACTGGATACAAACATGATAAACTGAGTTAAATAGAGCTGAATTATTGGTGAGTGAAATCTATCTACACACACACACACACACACTTATGTTTTTGTGATTTATGGGGACTCTCCATAGGCATAATGGTGTTTATACTGTACAGACTGTATGTGGTATTGTCCTACACTGACCCTACACCTAAACCTACCCCTTACAGG
>JAUCMR010000043.1:8715426-8734555 GCA_032357425.1 Enteromius argenteus | reverse complement strand
ATGTTCCTGTAAATCATACTTTTGTGTGAAAAGGAATAAAAGTTGTGGGAGTTTTACTGCCTCTAGTGTTCATTTCAGCTGGAAACTGCAGCGATTTGTATGTACTGTATAAGTATGCTTTTTCAGTTTTGCAGAAATGTATGAAGATGCACGTATTTCCAATGAGCCTAGGATGATTGTCCCTTTTTAAATTGATGGATACAAAATTAAGGTTACAGATATTTATAACAATGTTTCACAACTTACAGTTAAAGATGAAAAAAAAAAACCTCTCCAAATATTAAACTAAACTTATATGTAAAGTCTGATCAAATGAGCAACATTTTTTGTATTATAGCAAATAAAAATGCATTCATAATAACAAAGTCATAAGTTCACTACCAATAGCAATAAATCAGTTTTAGTGTAGAAAAAGGCCTTAAATAATACATAATAAATATTCAATTTAATGCATACAGTCCTAAACTTATGGATTACCCTACTCTATATGAGAAACTGGTGTTAATCTATATAATTGATAGATCTATCAAATCAATGCATTTTACTAATAGTTTATATATATGTATACAGTGTGTATATATATGGGTGTGTGTGTGTTAGAATTTAATCAGTTGCTGTTCCCTGCAGGTTTATGTTCAATGATTCATAAAACTAACACTATATTGACTTCTGATGTCACTCTTTATCTGTTTAATGCTTTACCCATCTGCCACAGCAAATTAATTATCTTTGATTTGTATATTTAGTGGCTTTTCTCAACAAATTTTGATAAATGTGGTTAGTTCCAATGAATTATTCGGCATGTCATTAATTTTGAATAGATCGACAGCCCCATTTAAAACGTTGTGTAAACTCAGCTTTACTTCATGTTTTAAATGTGGCATTGTTTCAAAACACATCAACGTTGCACAATTATTATACTTACAGACAATAATCATTCCTCAAATTCATCCCCACAAATCTCACTGACATAAACACAGCCTAATTTCCATTATCTTTGTTAAATGTATGTTTACTATCATATCTGATGAGAAAGGATACATCTTGACATGAACTGTCATCAGTATCTTGAAGTAAAAACATACGAGTAATTAAATATAATTATAATTTAGTCAATCACCCATTTTTCATCTTTTACTCACATGTGGTGTCTTTATGATCTAATGCAAAACAACTGATTGAGCTAAATCTCATTTGACAATAAAGTAAAAAAAAAAGAAAAAAAAAAACCTCTATAGAGACAGAAGCAGTAGTGCGTGATCTCATTATATCAGCTGTGCATGGCCATGTCTAACCCAATCTGATCTCTCATGTACACAGACTAGAGGCTACAAAACAAATATCAAACACGATGAACCAAAGAGCTCATTTGCAATAGGGAAAGCTCATACCAGGCAAGTATGACCTTAACTGGTGTGGATAAAAATATGGCAAAAAGCCTCTAAATATCCCAAATCTGTGAAAATCATGGAGCTCTCTCATTTGCATTTGCATTGTACCACTGCCAGAAAGCCCTATCTGTTAGGGTTTTGGTGTCTGAGTAGCACGTTTGGTGGATAAGTTGTCAAAAAAATAAAAAATAAAAATGTAGTTCATAACTACGGTACTTATCGCCTGTCAGGGCAACCTACAAAAATGAAATGTGGACTTGGAACGACGGGATTAATTTCACATTTGTCATTAATTTTCTCTAACAAATTCAATTAAGGCCGCCCTTCATTTTCCGCTGATGGACCTGTCTTTGGTTTTTAACGAATGAGACCTGATAGCTGCCAGCTTCGAGTCATGTTATGTCGAGCTCGAGCAGAGACATGGCTTTGAATACTCAACTAATTTAAGGCAAAGGTTCAAACACTTTTGAAATGTAATGACTCTTACCAGTATTTTACATCTAGGGTCATTAAAAGTTCAGAGCTCAGTAGAGCTTTTAACATGTCTGATACACTGATTCATCTTTCCTCTTAAAGTGAAGAGTTTCTGGATACATGCGGGACATCAAACAAACATCCACATCTAATAAATTAAGCACTGAGACCCATGGAGGTCACTACATTTAAAAATAAATGTTTTTTAGCATATATGGCTCCATGAAGAACTTTCAACATCCACTCCACAAAAGGTTCTTCATGGTTTCCAAAATGATAAAACATTTCCGCCATGTTTTCACAGTGATGCCATAGTAAAACCATTTTTGTTTCCCCAAAGAATCTTTCAGGTAACAGTTCTTCAAAGAACCAATTTTAGAACATGCTATTATCTGAAGAATCTTTCCCACCATAAAGACTCTTCATTGAACCTTTAAAACCCATGGAACCTTTCCAATTCACAAAACATTATTTTTAATATGATTATTAAAATATTTTTTTCTTTAACATACTAAGAAAAAATGGTTCATTTAAGAATTATTCACTGAACAGTGCTTTGTAGTTGGTTCTTCTCTGGCATCTCAAACCCCCTTCTTTTGGAACCTTTATTTTCTCGAGGTATTCAGGGGCCATTGATCCCACAGAGCTGCTTATCTGTCCTAACAGAAGCAATTTCCAGCCACACCATCCCAAACAGAGAGGTGCTTCAAACAAGCAGAAGATGGGTAGGTCTCCACGGCACAGATAATGTGAGACAGACACGCTGACCCCCGGTGCATAGACCCAAATCGCTCTCCAGGGATAATGCTTGAGATAATGCTTGTTAAAAACTAGATTCCCCACGGAAGTTGATTTTCTACTGGGAATCTTGCTTTGATGGATATGAGAGGTGATGTATTGATAAGGGCGAATAATAAACCGTAAGCATTCGCAGTGTAAAAGTTCTATTTTGATGTGCCTTGTCATCTCAGAGATATTCATAGCGGATCGTCTGTCCAGACCAAGGGAATGTTGGGGAACATCTCAAACAATAACTGTCATATTAAGAAACACCTGAGGGACTGGCAAACAATAAGACCTCATGCAGGTGCGGCGAATAGACACACTGTTTATGGACTGTCTAGCAATAATGAGGCAGTAAGAGGAAGGAGTATGAATGTGTCAACCCAGCTTCACTTCATTGCTGGTCGACAATTTTAGAAGCTGCTTGGCTTGTCAAAATAAAGAAACATATGAAAATACCTATGTCTTGAAAGGTTGGAAAGTTGAGATTCTGCAGCACTAAAGCACTCTTTTTGAGCCCCACGTTTTGGATTATGTGACATTTGCTGAGTCTTGGAAACTGGGAAACACAAAGGTTCTGTTAAACACAGCACACAGTGGAATCCAGACAGTCAGTGATTCTGTAATTAGCAGTAATTTTAGCCTTTTCCTCACTGCCTTATTGTACTTTCTGAATTAGTGTCAAATTGTAAAATATTCTCACATCTATTCCTGAAAACTTTTTTTTTTAACCTCACAGCAGTGGTATCATGATGTAGTTCTAATACCATGCACAAAAGTAACATTTAAACATATGGTTTAAATTCAATTTCAATATGCTTAACTGTGAATATGAAATGTGTTTTATTAATGCCAAGCAGAATACTTGCTTTGCCATTTACTAATCTGGTTTGCTAACTTTTCCCCCCTATGTTTTAAAATTGAAAAATTATCTCTCACTTCTGATTGGTTGATTGGAATGTTGTTCCAGGATTAACAAAGATGTTGATCCAGGAACATCTTGTACTTGGTGAAATCACGCTCACCACAATATAAACACATGGGCAGCTTTTAAAATACAAATGCTTTAACGTATGTGCATTTTTATACACAAACAAATGTGGTCTGCTTTTATTTATCAAGGTTAAAATACTGTTAGTAAAGTACTGTTAAATTGCACTGATGACACTTAGAAAAATATTCAGTGATAGGTAACTGTGAAATAATCAGTTTGTTTTACAAACACATGCACAACTTAAAATGAAATGGATATACAGTATCCACACATTATATGAAAGTAGAGATGTGTTGCTGAAATAAATCAGATGTGTTAATTTAAAGGGTGTGCAGTATTTTAAAGGAATAGTTCATCCAAAATGAAAATTTGCTGAACATTTACTGACCCTTAGGCCATCCAAGATGTATAGATGAGTTTGTTTCTTTATTAAAACAGATAGCCAATAAAATCATCATAATAATCCATAGGGCCTTTCGCACTGCTTTAGTTCCAGAACTAAAAGTACAGTACTAAAGTACTGGGACGATTTTGCGCAAACTATTTCCCAGTACCATTTTGCCGGTTGCATTCACACCGACAGTGTGGATACTAAGAAGTGACGTGAGCCAGTCAACAGCAACGTCATTTGTGCATGGCGTTCAACAAGAAAAAACAAATAATAGCAACGCAGACAACAGGAGGATAAAGGATGTTGTGATCAAAGCTGTGTTTTTGAGTTTCACAATAATGGACATGGAATGCTGGTGTAATTGTCTGTTGAAGCTGATAGCAGAAAGCAGAAAACACTGTAGACTGTTTAAACGCCGTTTATGAAATAAATAAGTTTGTACATTGTTTACACCGTATGTTTACACTGCATTTTAAATCATGGTGGATGAGGGCACTTTCGTATGTGTTCAGACAATAAGTTTAAACTTATGTCACAGATAGTTCCTGGTACTTTTTTAGACCCTACTCTGAAGTAGGAGCTAATTTAGTTCCTCAAAATGGCCATATTGACCATAAAAACAAAGGCCTGTATCTCCAAAGGGAAACTTCTTGGGGGAAAAAACAAGCCTGTGAACAAGGTAGTGGTTACAAACAAATAAATGAGTATGGAATGAAAGAGTAGCACTCAGTGGAAGGCTAACGGCTCTGACCTGCTTTTCTTTAATGTGTGTGAGAAATGAAAGGACCAATCACTGTTTAATTCCCCAGTTTAATTACAGCACACAAAACGCTGACTGCAGAGCGCTCTAGAGGACCAGATATTTATTGTTTCCAGTGTTGTGCCATTCCATCACAGTGCCTTAAAATTTCTCAGCGTGGCTCTATTTTGAAATCCAGACAGCAAGATTATCAGATGTTGTAATCTAGTGGAAGTCAGTGGTGTGACAGGTTTCTATGGCGAGAGGAGGAATTTAATAAAAGGCTTGTCTTCATTTCCATTTTTATAACAAGTTGTCAGCTTTGCCTCGTATAATGACGGTTTCACTTTACACAAAATAAGAGCCAGATTAAAGCATCACAGGATGGCCACATAAACCTTAGATCACAAAGACATTCAATCACTCCTCACAAATCTGCTCTCATCCCAAGACTTTCATCTGAGCACCGTCTGTTTACACTACAGTTTTATAGCGCCTCTTTTTTATCTTTCTTTATCTCTCTTTCTCTCACGGTTTTCTCTCCAGCAGGATTTTATATCATGACATATGTCTAAAAATAGGACATGGGACCTGTCGCTCTGCAAAGATCATTCAGATTTAATACACGATTTAATGATAAGTCATGATCATCAAGTATTTCCTCTCATTCATTTTTGTTATTATATTCCCCAATACCATTTTCTAGCCTGCTTTTTTAATAAAAACAGTGTTGTAGCACTTCTTAAGAAAAGTGTTAAAAGAGATAAACATGCTGTAGCCTAAGGTCTAGATCTAGATCGCTGTGGACTGCATTAGTTCCCTTTCAGTCAGTCACTATGACATTATGCCATTGACTGACGTCATGGGGTCCCACCTGGGAGACCAATCCACTTTGATCTTAGGAGAAAACGCCAATGGAAATTGGCCAGTGGAATTTGCATGCCTAGCCAAATTTCTTACAGCTACACGGTCGAAGCATGTCCTCCGGGATGTCTTTTCGACCGTGTGCTTCTGGATGTGAGAGTTTCCTCACCTCTGATGATCGCTGCCTTATTTGTCTGGGCCTCAGTCACACTGAGACGCCGTTCGCGGTTGGTTCATGCTCTCATTGCAAGCGCATGTCCATGGCTTTGCTTTGGTCACGGCTTTCTTTCATTAGAAGGCTAGCTTCGTCCGCTACCCCTTCCAGTTCGGGGGCTGTAAAGCTCCTCGGCTGGATCGGCTAGTGGCTTGGCAGACCTTAGAGTGACGATTAGGAATATCCATCAGGCAAGTCCCCACGGACTCCTGATCCCTCAACACGAAGCTCCATGGAGCGTTTGAATGAAGGCGCCGGTTCGTCCCGCAGTGATCCCAGCGTCTCTTTTGATGCTCCAGAAGAGGATGAGATGTCTCTTGCTGCGTCAGAGGAGGGGCTTTTGTCAGCTTCGGCTGAGGAAGAAACTGAGCAGCTCCCCACCGTGACGGCTGCCCAGAAAGAATCCGACACCGAGCTGGCAGCCATGTTCCTCCGGGCCGCTGAAAGCACCGAGCTGTAGGTGGAGTGTGCGACTGCAGTGCACTTGTGACAGCAAAACGCCGCCGCCTGGACGAATCACTTGTGTCTCCCATCCAGGCTGTCATCAGCTAAAGCACCGGGTGCCGCACCTCTGTTTGACCATCGCCAAGGGCCCCCCCCGGTGGCTTCCACACCTAGAGCACACCACGCCCTGCCTCCTCACATTCAGGTTCATGGTGCCATTTCTCAGAAATGTTTGGTCGGTGTGGTGCTTTCCTTCCTTCAAGAAAAGTTGGAACGGAGGCTGTCCCCTTCCACTTTGAAAGTCTATGTTGCTGCCATCGCGACATACCACAATGAGGTGGGTTTCGGCTTGTCGGCCATTTTCCAGTGTTTCCAACACGCAACATCTGGCTCCTCCGTAGCCCCACAGTTCGAGCTAAGCGGAGTAGTTTAAATTGTGCCTGATGGAGGGCTTCCTTCACCCTCCTTAGACCTGGCATTCATTTTCCATGTTTTTTTTCCCACCGTGTTCCCCTTGGTCTAGTAAGATCTTTCACACAGGCCTAAAATTTCTGTGCTCCGTCCCCCAACCTCTGCTTTTCGCATCCCTGGAGGGCCCCCTATCCGGCCCTCAGGGTGTTGGGAAGGTTGGGTTGGGATCTCCATTTGTCTGACACATTGTCTCAAGCAGCCTGTCAGCATTTGGACTTCTGACGTGACACTATCCGGCCTTGTGGCGTTTTCCATAGGGACCCCATGACGTCAGTCAATGACGAAACATCATAGTGACTGACTAAAAGGGAACGTCTCGGTTACGTATGTAACCCTCGTTTCCCTGAAGGAGGGAATGGATACGTTACGTCCCTAGTGGTGGTTTGCACGCCGCCATCTTATATACCCGTATGTACGGAGGAGTGGCTAGGCATGCAAATTCCACCGGCCAATTGCCATTGGCATTTTCTCTTAAGATCAGAGTCAATTGGTCTCCCAGGCGGGACCCCATGACGTCAGTCAATGATGTAATGTCTCTGTTCCCACCTTCAGGGAACGAGGGTTACATACGTAACCGAGAAGTTCACAGACAATAAAGGCATTAAAGATGCTGTATGTAGAATTGACAGCTAATGGTTGAGCTAGATATTGCAGTTCAATTTCAAAATATTGGACAGGGTTTTTCTTTCCCGACCCCTCTCTCTCTGACTTGATGCACACGCCAGATTGATGACAGAAAAGAGCGCACATGATGATGAATAAAATTAAATATGCTGAGTTTTCCACTAACTGGGTAAACAAACCAAAACAGAGGCTGACATTCCGGTCCGGAACACACATTTACAAAGGAGAATAACTGACTGCAGCATTGTTTTTCAGATAAACAAGTATGTTAACTTAGCATGTTTCTTAAAGGAATAGTTCACCCAAAAATGAAAACCACATATTTTACTCACCCGCAAGCCATTATAGGAGTATATGACTTTTTTTCAGACGAACACAGAGGTTTTTATTTTTTTTTATCGTGGCTCTTCCGAGTTTGGTTATGCTTGTGGCTAGTGGTCAGTATTTTGAAGCTCCGTAAATCAGATATATCAGCAAGTACTGCATTGTAAAACTAACCCATACGCCTTCGGGGGGTTATCACATGTCCTCTGAAGCAGATCAAAAGGTTTTTGTAACAGAAATATTTCTGAACTACTACTACTACTCCTTTAAATATCTGCAAACATATTATGGTATTTTTATGCTTTAGTAGAGTCAAAAACCTACATACAGCAAGTTTGTCAAATTTTAAATGTGTGTTCGTTAAAGCTGCAGTCCATAACTTTTGCCTCTTTGTCGCCATCTCTGTTTAAAAAACCTGAAATTGCAGTTACTTGTAACCCCAAACTATTTGTAATCAGAAGCACATTTAAAATTAGAATATAATTTACTTTCGTTCACGTGTTTCATATAATCCTTTCTGAAAATGATTTTTTGACATTTAATAATTCTAGCTACTGTGAAAACCCGCAGGATCCTCACAAGAGATAGCCTAGTAGCCAGGGTAACTTCTTTATGTTTACAGACGTGACGTAATAATGCAGTGCCATGCTCAAATTTCCTGCAAAAACCTACCCGTACCACTCAAATTAGAAAACATTACTTTAAGCTAACTGTTGTGAACTGGGCTAAAGTAAGACGATAGTTTCAGAATCAGAATCAAAATCAGAATCAGAAAGAGCTTTATTGCCAAGTATGCTTGCACATACAAGGACTTTGTTTTGGTGTCACAGCTACCAGTACACAGAGACAACAACAACACAACGAAGAATAAAAATCAAAAATCAAAAACACAATAATAAATTTAAATAAATAAACTATGGATTGTATGTACAATTTTGAGCACTGGCTGGTTTTGTGCTTGCTTAAATACTGATTTTGGATAATTTTTTACCAAAAAAAGTTACAGACTGCCACTTTAAATTCTGCATTATTTTAAGAAAATTATTTGATCATTAACTCTCCCTTTTTTAAACAATGACTTTGTTTCTTTTATGGAGCACAAAAGCTACAATTAAAAGTTAGTAAGTAATTGCAATTCTTCACTTCAAGTGCTTTGCTGTTGAATAAAAGAAATAAGAATCATGAATGTACTGAGCAATATATAAGTACGTATTTCATTGATTTTGAACCAAGTATGAAATACAAGTCTTAACAGACTGTCAGTCTTAATAATTATTTTATAAAGATTGTACATTCCTCTTGGGTTCTTGTTGTACAAAAGTTCACTTATGACAATTTTACGCAGTAGCCTCATGGGGTAAAGCTCAGACTCTGAGCAAATGGGGATTTCAAAATGCAAACACCCAGATAACAAATGTCAATTGATAAAGAATTGTAATTCATTTTTTGAAAATTATGAGGAAATGAATTCATATAATCTTCTGTGAGATTTTGTCATTATATATTCATGCAACACCCCTGGCGACACAACCAAATGAGCTGCATTTAAGCGGATGATCTTGTCCGCCTTCACTAAACTTAAAATATAATTTAATGTATACATCTGATTAACTCTCAACTCTGTAGTTTTGTTTGTACTTTATGATTGGTGTTCTAGTGAAGTCATTGATGTGTGTGCATCCATGCATACTGCTGTATCAGAGCCATAATATATTTTTAGTGGATTAGGTTTCTATTAACAGAACCAAATGCAGTCTTTACAGTACACCTCCTTTAACAAAGGATGAGAATCATCCAGCATGAGATTAAAGAAAACAGTAAACCATTTTTTCTTTTTAGATAAAGCCTGGTTTTGTCTTCATCTTTAAGCTTTGTGGAATCATTTTAGTTACAGTACCATGGTCGATGCCCTTGAACACGTTGGCTGAATAGCGAGTGAAAATCTGGGCTACTAAAAGCTCTTTTTCTCTTTTATCTCACTAACAGACATTACTGAATTACATATGGGTAGAGCAACAACCCTCAAGAGAGCAAATAATAATCTGTGTGGTGTGAAACTTTTTCCTGTTTTCCTCAAAGTGAGTCACAAGAAGAAGAAAAAAATTGTCTACCCAAAGGTCAGAAACTTGACCTCAATGGAAGCAGGTCAGAAACAGTCAAGCTGGCGCCGCAGAGATAGCAAAATGGAATATGACAGGCAAAAAATAGTATCCATGAAAAATGGCTGACTGGGGAAAAAACAACCCTTCAAGACAACACAGCCCATCTGAAGAGTAAAACAATATCAAAGCAATTCCATTTCTAAAATTAAACTGCCTGCCTGAACCATTTTCATGAGAAAGATACAATCTTGAGAGCATGCGCCCTGAGAAAAGGTCAATGATAAGACTTGGCACTCGAACTCCATTCATCCCTCTATAAAAATGCACTGGTTTGTGAAAGTTATTATCTTTTGTTTCAGTGCGAAATCTTTCAGTTTGGCTCCGCCCATCTCCACGGCTACAGCTCTTTGTATAGGTTGCTAAATCCGGGTTGAAGTATTCATCTGGGGTTTAAACTCAGAAGACAATGAGCCTGACCTATATCACAACTTCCATTTTTGTATAGGTACAATGTAGTGAGACAATGTGACCTCAGGACTTTCTTAACATAAGTACAGCATCAATTAATCACATAACCAAATGCGAGCCTTTGTTCTAATCATAGTGCTGAGCCGTGAACTTGCATTAAAGATCAAGGAGTCACTGTCTTCTTGGTCCACATTACACATCCTTCTGCCTCATTAGCATTATGTTGTGTCATTTTTAAAAGAACACACTGCACATTCTGGAAAATTTGGAATTACCCATTTAGCAAACTTATTTAGGAAGTAATGCAGTACAAAGGAGTAGTACTACACTAACACTTCTGCTATAAACTAATATGAAAACGGGATGAACTAATCGGTAAGTTACAGCGAATTTAAGACAGAGATAGCTCTTTATTAGGTAATTAATAACTGCTGAATGAGATTAAACTCATTTAATGATAAAAAATAATTATTTACTAATCGCAACATTAATGTGAGCAATTGTCTGTTTTACATGTGAACAAGGTCATAAAATCCATCATTAATTACCCTTGCATTATTGCGCAGGAACAGCTAGTAACCTTGACCATCATTTTAAAGCGAAAAATGTTCACACAGTAATTAATTAGTAATTCTATATCAAAGTTATCATAAATTAAATAGTTATTTAATAGATTTGAATGAGTTTTCATATTGACTACATAATAAATCCTAATTTCACTGTTACTTATGTGATTAGTTTATCTTGTTTCCATATCAGCTAATAGTAGCCAAAGTGTTAATGTATTACTACTGGTCCTGCGTTATTCCTGTTAATTACAGGGCATTGCTCTAAAGTGTAACCATACAATATTAACATATTTCATGTTATAATTGTTAAGATTTATATTCTTATAGTCTACCGGCTTGCCAGCTATTTGCATTATTGTTTCTCTCCAATTAAATTATGAAGCATGCTTATATTTGCATCCTGTTATGACTCACCATCAATAAAATCATTCTAAAAAGAAAAATAATAAAGTGGTGTTGTATAATGCATTATATTTTGGAACAGTACACATGTTCGTGCTATCACCCTTTCCTTCCAGCTGCACAGCCATTTGGCCACATATGTGCTGTTGACCTTTGACCTAGGCAGAGTGCAGACTAAGAAACGGATTCGACTTTTTCTTGAGAAACAGCGTGAACTTCCTCAACCGGAAAAAGGCATTAGGAAAACCAATCACTTTATAAATGAGAGCAGTGGGAGGCTAATAATATCTCCTTCATGTCATTCTCTTGACCACCCCAGGTACCCGGAAACTTCTGCCACTAGCAAGCACCTCCCGGCAGGGGGCTGGACTTGTTTTATGAGTAATGCACTTGGCAAGGTTTCATAAAGCTCCGGAGGTCTCGGATGTTTAGGAAAAGGGAAAACCTCAAGGGTATATAGGCATGAAAGTCAACAATCCTGAAGACATATTTCAGAGCGTTGACTATTTTGTTAAATGAAAAGTTTGGTTGCTGTTTTTTTTTTGTCTTCGTATTGTATTGTAAAACACTTCTGCTGCTATTGAGGTGGGATATTGGTTTGGTAAGGGACAAGTTTTGTAGTGTGGGTTGGTTTAAGGGTGGGTTAAGGTGTAAGGAATGGGTCAACAGTATAATTATAAATATGAATACACAAATTAATTACTGATGTAATTACATGCAGGTATTTTTAAATCAGCCTGGGGCCAGTTGCACCAGCTAGACGTACACCTGGTCGTAAGACTAGGCTGGACGTAAAATGCGCTTTAAGCCGTGCGTAGAGTTTATACCCGTTGCACCATCTCAGCGTAGTGCTACGTCTGAGACTAAATCTTACGCCTAGTCAGAGGTAGGTGTAAAGTAAAAATTCATGATTTGCTCGGACATTATTCATTATTCATGTCTGTTTGTTAATTATTACTGCGACAATCACGAAAGCTCGGTGTTGGCAATCTCCATCTCCAAAACCATTATTTTTCAGGAAATAAAAAGACGGCATATTTTTTGAGTTATTAAACATTGTATGGTGAAAGTTGGTATTATACCTTATATTGCTATCATATGCTGTTGTGTACCAACATTAACACAGCATTTCCCCAAAATCATGTTTTATCGGAGATCCAAGAGTCATAACTTTGGGAGCAGGGAGATTATACGCTGTCATTGATATGAATGGTACGGACACAGACATCGCTGCTGCCAGTCTGCGCCTTTTGACAAGAGACAAGGCTTTACGAGCTAATCAAAGCTAATGATTGTAGTTATATACATCTTCCTAAACTCTATTTTAAAGGTTAGAGCTATGAGTGATGCAATACCAAAATAAAACGATAAGACGCTGTCTAATAGGCGGACATTAATCTGCATGCAAAGAAAGTCTGCGACCGGCTATTAAAATAGTTCAGTTTTGTGTTTAATGTCAAAATTATTATATTTTGTTTTGTTTTTTTATTAAGTTTATTTAGAAAAATGATTGGAGTATTTTTTGTTCGTTAAATATAAGTTTTTGTTTTATAAAATAGGCTAACGAACAAGCGGCCATCAGCAGACAGTGAGCTGATCATAAACTATGTTTGATCACTTTAGCCTTCTCAAACCATCACGACTCGACTAAAATAAGACTATAGATATACCTACTAAAACAGTTCAAGCATATAACAATGTTTAGATGTTAATAATGCGCTGTAAATGTGGGATTCGTTTGTGCAGAGAGGCTGAAGTGCGCTGAGCAGGACGTGGAGGCAAAAGCGCAATCACTTGCATTCTTTTCAGAAACAAAATAGCCTACGCCATCAATTTAAATGTCCATCATTAAATACATCATTCGGAACTGTAAAGAGTCTACTTTTATTTGTGTTTAGCGACAATATCAACAAAACGTTGTGATTTTATAGGCTAAATTTAAAAAATATATATTTTTTCTTAACCTGCCGCCTTCATTTTTAATGTTTGTTTGAAGAAATCTATCATGGAACGTATGGGGAGACTTCAGATAGAAAAACAGACTTGTTAGAAATTGTTTCTTCAATGAAATCATGGTGCAGCGGCTTCACTCGTTGCAGCGCAAGCTCGTCTCAGCTGTATCTATAATTGCGAGAGAACGTGTCAGCGAGGATGTGCATAGTCTACGCCGGGCGTAGCTGCGCCTGATCGTAGTTTTAGTTGGTGCAACAGGTGTAAATATTAACAGCATATTAACATTGTTTTGAAGTCATAATATGATATTCTTCAAGTAATTGTGTGAAAATGAACCTTTATTAATTGAAACTGTACATTTGTGTACTTGTTGGTACGTATTTTGTGTCTCGCTAAAAAGCCAAGGCATGTTTATGCCATTGTAAACCATTGAAAAACACTGTAAAAACATATATTTACACAATAAGTGCATTGCACCAAATCATTAATTTAAATGCAAGTACAAATATTTAAGGCCCCTTAATATATAATGAGGCCAAATAAAGTATTACTGGGTTTTGTTTAGTTGCATGCAAGTATGCATAATTTACTGTTATTACCAGGTAACAAGGACACTCTAAAATTAAATGTTTTCAGACATTTCATTTGACAACAAATCACATTCTACACAAATGTGATACAAATAATACAAAATAATTATATACAAATATACAAAATAGTGTACAAATAGCTACTGAAAAGATTAATATAAATAATCATTTTATTTAAGTCTTAAATAAAGTATAACTTTAAAAGACTTGAAATATTGCACACTTGTCCTATACATTTTTTAATAGCTAGTCATAGTTTTGAAGCCTGTAACTTTAACAACTGTCAACCATATAATGCAACCTTGTTGGTACAAATTAAGCAATATCAATTAATATTTAAAATTTGTATAAACTTAATTTTGATGTTATAATATTGATGTAGCAGTTTCTTTCAGTGCACCATCAACTTTCGATAAATGTAAAACAGAAGCTTGTGTCAGATGGAAGACTATTTCAGGGTCAGAGTGACATGAGTAAATTATGGTTAAAGGATGTTAAACTACTTTATATTCTCTCACACAAGATTTCTTATTGTTGTAAATCATGGCTTGAAATATAAAGATCCCATGAGTCTCTGCAGGCTTCATGGATCACTCAGTCTTCTTTTTTTTCTGGTGTGCAGTCTTGAAGTGTTCTTTGTGGTGAACAAAGCAAGTGGAGGAGTGAATATGCCTGAGAAGACACCATGACAAATCCCCAACATTGCTCTATCCATTTCCTTCAACATCAGTGTGCCAGCACGTGTGCGTTCTGACACAATTAGAAGTCAACGTGAGGTATGCGTCTCATTTATCCCTATTAGACCGTAATGAAATATAACCGTGATCTGCCATAAGATGGAGGAGGGGGTTTAGACCATTCTATTAATTTTGTTAAGACTTTATGCGTGCATGACACTTATCCCGATCCGTGACAGCACGTTAGTCAAGACTATCACTGAAGGCGTCTCTCAAGCTGTGTAATTCTGTCCCTGAAATGTCAACTTGTGCATGGATACAAAGCCATTGTGAAAAATTGAAGGGAAGAGGAGGGTTGAGGCAGAATGTTTCTTTTCATAGGCTTTGAATTAAAGCATGTCTTTTTCTCGGTAAGTGATATATGTCACTGTACACGGCAGCGTGTTCAGACAGCACAGGAGCGATGCTCAAGCACTTAATGTGTTCAGGATAAATTGAAGACTGGATAACAACAAAACTCTATTATAGATTCCTGTTCTATGCTTCATTAACATCAGGAAGGAAAGGCCATTTGTAGTATTCATGTCTTGTAGAAGCATAGTGACACTTTTTCTTCAGGTCATACAGGGCTTACAAGCTCTACTACAGCTAATCTGAAAGTGATGCCCTGAACAATTACTTGACATGCAAATTGTCTCAGTTTGAGCATGCAGAAGTTTGAGCCTCTAGAATGTCTTATCTGCAGCACTATGAGTAATTTCGGAATAACTGGAATTTTTAGGAAAGAATCCCTACCTTTTCCAAGGTTATTTGCTTATCAGAATATTGTCCTTTTGACTTCTCATTAAGTTATTTTAATTAAGAAATCTAGTAAAATAAAATAAAATTAAATACAATACTAACCAAAATAAAAATACTGACCAAAATCATAAAGCTTAAAAAGTATATTTTCCAAAACCTGTACTTGCAGATAATATAATATTAATTAAATAAAGGGCCACTTAAGTGTACTCAAAAGAAGTGTATTCCCTTTTCTTACCAAAATTTTCACTTTAAAGTGCTTTTTAATATTTTCTCATGCTTTAAAGTATTTGATGTATTAGTATGTTGATATATTTGTAGATGTTTTGACATTAAATCAAAGTAATTTAATTAAAAAAAAAAAAGAACAGTAATCTGTTACAATCACTGAGAAAAATTGTGTAATTAAATTACAACTAAAGGGGGCAGGGAGCAGCCGCGTATTTGCATTTAAAGAGATATGCACAAAAACAGCATGTTTTTGCATTCACTCATAATATGCAATAATTATATAATACATGATCTGTATTATTGGACACATAAAACTTATATTACATCTTGTGAAAAGGGGCATAATAGGTGCCCTTTAACCAAATTTTGAAGACAATAGAATTATGAAAATAAAGATGTATCTAAGTTTTATTTTTAACATCACCAACACTAACCACATACAAATGAAAACTGCCTAATTTCTACAGAGTGAAATGTTGATCCAGGAAGTGGTAAAGGACTGTGCAAGCTTTGGAAGTACTGGAGCAATCTACTGCATCTTTGCTTCGATCTTTCTACTAAATAAAAAAAGATTTTAGCAACTTTTTACTCAAAATGTTGCTTTTTTATTAAACCTACATTCAATTGTTGATTAAAAAAATTGTTCTTGAAGGTAAAATAAATCACATTTATTTTTTAATTTTTTTAGTAGAAGGTCTGTTCTTCATTTTGATGTATTGCATGTTAAGATATTCATATAACAAAATATTCTGAGTGAAAAGCATCAAGAACGCTGGCCATGGTTGGCAACTTCTTTCAAAAAACGCTGACGGGGAAAGAGTTAAGTGCGTCAAAAATGTTAATTATGTTTAACTAATTGCATTTAATATAGATTTACACTCTGATAAATTTACACAGTTAAGTGTCTGAAAACATTGCACCAGTTTGCAATTAAGTATATTCAAAGTAAATTATTTCGATAAGAACTCTTTTTTAAACGTTTTCTCAAGTATACTTATTTTTCACAAAGTTATGAGTAACCATATGCTGAATTAAATCTCATGATCCCTTCATACACATAGAAGAATAACAGTTCTTGGTAACTTCATTGAAATCTAGCTTCTTGTAAATGTATTTTCAGTGCCAGATCTGCAAAAGAAAAATGTCATTTAGACATTTTCAGCTTCAGACCGTTCAGCTGTATAAACCCATTTATACAAGTTTCTCAACACCTAATTAGTAAAGGTCACCATCATACCTCATTTCACTTCACACAAATGGAACTACAATGAATGAACACTCAAAATATCCCTTCGGTGAAGGAGCAAAATCTATTTAATGAATTGATCCATATTTTTGATAAGACCTTTTGGCTAATATCATAAGCTTTAGTTCACGTTCATTTTCCTTTGTGGCTATGTTTGCAGCCTGAAACACTTCAACTGGTGAACCAGAAGAATGATTTGTTCATGAATCAGGCATCACTAGAAGAATAATGTTGTAGCTGGATTAAAATTGATGGTGTAATAACCTCATCTAAATGATAAAGATTCAGGGTCAAGACCATATCATTGTGTTACACTCGAGATGTTTTTAAATGAGTTAGTACTTTATTTGTCACTGGAAATAAGTATTCAATGCATCATGACACACACAGATGAACACTACACAATAATGCGGTTGAAACTTCTTTAGTTTAATCAGTTCTGCGAATTTATCTTAGCCTGATCAAAGTCCATTATCGGCAAGAGGCTAACAACATCTGTTGTCTTGTAATGGAAACCTTAATTATACACATTATTTATGCCAAAGAGAATGCAAATTATATGATATAGGCACCATCATTATTATTATTGCCTGAACCATGTTGCTCTTTCTAATGGACTTGTTACTGTAATGTCTGTGCATCGGCTCAATACATTTCCATGACAAAGATCCCCTTTCTAAAGCTTTCCACACACAACCAAACACCAAAAGTACTTTGTTTCAATCACGTCTCACAATGATGTTTTTTTTTTTTTTTATCAGTAGACCTGAGGGAAGAATCTTTCCATACAGCAAGCAGACAGATACTGAGATAGCCTGCCATTATCCACAACCACCATCAATCTCAGCTCTCATGTCTGCTTACCAGCCGCATCACAGACATATGCCTGCTTCTCTGCAGTTATGGCAAAGTGAGCGATGGGCATCTTGCCTCTATTTAAATGTATGCATCTGGAAGTTGCTTTAAACCTTATGGGGAAAAAAAATAGTACACTTTAATACACTTATGTAAGAAAAGTCTGAATGTAATGTCTGTGGACACTTAACTACATGTTATTTACAATCACATGAATTTATCACAAATTTATAAGTTTAAATTTATATTAAATTAAATTAGTTGAACTTAAGAGTAGGACTTAAAAGAGCCATATGATGCTATTTTGAATATCATTGTTTTATGTATTTGGTAACAGAATATATTGACATGCTTTAACCACATTTTTTAAATACTAGACAATATTGGCCAAACACCAGAAGCACGTGTCGGAAATGTAACGCCTCTTTTCATAATCGCGAGTTCAGCTTTCAAAGTAAATATAAAGACAGTTAATAAAGTTCTTAGTTTTACCATCAGTTAAAGCTTGAAAGAATAACGCTTATGTATTGGCACGCTTGACTCCACTGTGATTTGACCCTATCGCTCGCTCTCACACGTGTGCGCGCACACACACACTCACAAAGGCCCTTTCACACAGGACGCTGAATGTGAAAACCCATTCATTTCAATGGCTTGCGCCACATGAGCGCAAACCTCCACATTTGAGCAGTCAATAGTAAATAATACATAACTATTCACAAAAAAACTTACAGTAGCTGATTCAGAAGTACCAGTTTGTCAGAGCAATGTCAGAATTGCCCCATTTTTTAGAATCACCTTTGCACAGCAAGCTTTCTACTCTCCTAGATTCACAAAACTGTCATCCATAAAATGCGTTACACAGATTCGAACATTTGGGTTGTGCTGTTCTGTTGTAAGTGATCTTAATGATTCCTTAGTGCATTTACTTTCGGAAAGCCAAATAAAGTGCTTTTGCTTTCTCACAGAAACGCACAGCGTCTCCGGACATGGCTGCATCAACACAACTGCATTACTGAAACCACGCCTTCTTTCTTTGCATACACATTTGAGCTGCATTATGCAAATATTACTACAATGTGACGTAGACATGTGGGGGCGTGTTTTAGCCCGGTATAGATCAGCCTTCTCTTTTAGATACATAAAATCCTTTTATGAAAGACTTGGAGCTTTGTAACTCTGCAAATCGTATACGTGAACAAACAGCTACATACCACACTAAAGAACAGGAAAAATAGAAATCATATCACATCATATCACCTTCAAAACAGACTATTGATGAATTTGCAATTTAGTCCATTTAAAATGTATTAAAATACACTACAACTGAACGTTCAACAAAATAAATCACTTTTTCGCAAGATTACACAAAGAACTTTCCTGTACATTGCAGTCAAGGCATACATTTATTATGGGTTATTATTTGAACCCATGTCCTTTGCATCTGTAACGCCGTAGGCGTGTAGTCTTGTCATGTTCTGTGTATGTTTCTCTGTCCATGTGCTCTATGTTTGTTTATTTA
>JAUCMR010000043.1:8634454-8647384 GCA_032357425.1 Enteromius argenteus | reverse complement strand
TTGTAGTGTATTAAAAAGAGTTAAAGCTACAGATAAAAAGGTGTTCCTGTTCAGTCTTTTAATAAACATCATATCCTCGATATTAAGTGTTTTCCGCGAGTTCTTAGATCTCATCCCAGTAAGATCAAACCGCTCAGACGCAACAATATTCAAATATGCCTAAATTCCGGTGACTTTCTCTCAATCCACGTCATTTGCAAGTGCACTTCACTAAATATTATATTTCGACTTCAATCTCATAATATTTCGACTTTATTCTCGTAGTATTTCGACTTTAATCTCGTAGTTTTAGATTTTTTTTTTTTTTGGTGGCACTACGCTGTCGTATTTATTCTCCATAACCCTCTGATAAAAGCTCTTGCTCCGCTTGAGAAAAAAATACATCTCGAATGTATCAAGCCATGTATGAAGAACGGACCCCAGTATTTACACTGCTAATGAAAAGTCAGGATATGGGAGACTATATAACCTTGATCTTGGGACCAATTCAAAGTCCCAAAGTCCCATAAAATCCCATAAGGCCTAGCTTCAACATAAAAGAGAAAGACAGATGATGCAATGAGTAAGGGTTTACCAACTACCATGCATTTTGAATTATGTTGGATAGGTGTGCTTTGTTCAGTGGTTCCTGGCCTTCATATTTAACTAATATTTTAGGAGGTATAGGTCATGAGGGTTTTCATACTGTTGTCCAGTGACCTCCAAGGGGGTGATATAAGGAAAATGTGGAAACAAAAATCTTAGTATTAATATTCATCATCATAATAAATGCATTGACCAGATTTGAATTTTTATTGTTCAAATGAATATTATATTGGAGAAAATGCATGTTTAATATGTAATTTGCTTCACACACAAAATGTAATGAAAAAGTTCAAGAAACATTTATGTACTATATACTGTAAAAGCAATTGTGTATATCGTTAGACTCACATAGTTCATGGCAATGCAATTCAATATTTGATTTTAACAATGATTTATTTGTTTGCTTGTATGCTAAACAATTTAAATTCTGCTTGGGGTCGCCACTTGTCTTATGTAAAACCAGCGTGGTGCAACGAACAATATATTTTTGTCCTGATTGCATCAGCATGAAGCATACATTGCTTAAACCACATCTGAGGCAATATTTGAGTACAGTTAAGTGGGACAGTGATTGTATTGAAATAGTCAGAACAACATATTTGTAGCTCACATGACTGAAGCTGAGAAATTAACTTTAAGCAGCTTCGCTTATAAACCATGTAATAGCCTGAAGAACTTGAGTGTTAGCTGGGAGGATGCAGCATCAAACTTGTTAAAGTTGCCTGCTGGAGATTTCAGGACGAGTTCTGGGCTGCTTGTAAATAGCTGGCAGCGATGAGAAGCCTCGGCAGAGCTCTGATGATTTGCCTGTTCATACTTCAATAAAAAAACAAATTCCTCCAGCTTGCAGACTCGGTTTGTGAACTTACAAAAGCTTGTTACAAAAGCTTTGATTTCAGAGAATGTATTGTCTCAGGCTGTTCACTGGAAGAATGACTCTAAGATCAAGCATAGAAAACAACCACTATTATGTTCTAGTGGTTTACTTTTTCTGACATTCTAACAATATACAACTTTCAAGAACAAAACTAAGACATCACCCCTTGAAACAGACAATCATGAAGTCTTAATCGAGATAAATGTGACCTGATCCAGCAAAATGAGTCACAGTGACCCAAATTTTAATACTGAGATTTTGAATTTATGCAACATACTGTAGATGCAATATTGATGCATGTATTTCAAAAGTTTAGATTGTAAGCTTTCAAAAGATACTATATGTGTCTATATTTGTGCTCCAACATAATATTTTATAAATATGTGATTGCGCAATTCCTCTCCTGGAACCGGGATAAAGACCTCATGGGGTTAAGCCAACAACACAAACGTGAAACCAGATTTAAGCATCGTTTTAATAAAAATGTTGAATGCATTTGGGTTAATTGGTAGTAGTGATATTCTGTTTAGTACTCTGTAAATTACTTTTGGTTTCCTAGTTATAGTAACAATAGACTTTTTAAGCCTCAAAAATAGTGGGCCACTTAACATAAATCTGGGGATACTTTGTGTTACGTCATCACCCCTTTTGTTATTTCAGTCACTTTATTCAACACATCAGGCTTAACTTATGAAATTAAATAACATAATTGTTTTTCTTCTTAGAAAGACTAGGGACCATTCACACAGAACACACCTTTGTGTCAAAAAACTCGAGACGCAACAGTCACGATTGTTTTTTTTTGTTTGTTTTTTTAAGCTTGCAATGACTAGTGCATTTACACAGAAAAAAAAACAACAGGAAAGGAAAGGAGTGAGGTTGAATGAGAAAATGTGTACTGTGTAAAGAGGCCATTAAACACTCTTTACACTTTCCAGCTTGCACTAGTGTATGAATACTCAATATGCATGTAGCATATTATAATTATATATATATATATATATATATATATATATTGTGTGTGGTTTGTACTGTGCAAATACATAGTTTTGATACAAAACTAAAAGCAATGAAAGGCTCTTTTTTGAATGAGTGGAAACCCCTCAGCTCTCACAATATCCCATGTGCCAAAGACAGGGAAAATATTCACGTTCCTACTGCATACTTGGCTTCTGTAAAGCTAGAGCCTAAGGCAGCTGGATGAAAGAGGTCTACAGGGCAAGATTTATATTTCTAACCAGCTGAATTAGAGCAGTATTTCAGAGTAAGTGTGAATACCTTTCAACATCACAGGAATGCAAATGAAACCACGGGAATGAAACTTTCACTGTGCTTCATTTTACTCATCGATCAGAGAGTGACTCTAAAACACAAAATCAGGTTTTGTTTGGTAAGTGATGCAAGTAATCGTTTCACCTTGACTGTGAACTGTTAAACTGATAGTTTACCTAAAAATGAAATTATGTCTTTATTTACTCATGTCCTTACACCGTTTATTTATTCTAGTGAGATATTGTGAAAACTCTTTGCAAAATGTTTTTGTGCTTAGCAAAAGAAACAAATACACGCGGCTTTGAAATAAACTTTATCTTAATAGATTAGCTGTTTCAAATATTAAGTGAATATTTACTTAAATAAATAATAATAATAATAAAAATAAATATTCTGCAATCATGTACTGACTTTTATGTTCTTGTAAACCTGTCAGTAACATACTAAAATTTAAATTTAAATTTTTTTTTTTTTTTTTTTTTTTTTTTTTTAATAAGCTTCCACTCAACTGAGCCTTTTAAATATTAAAAATTAAAAAATTAAATTTTGTGTTCATTTCTTTAAGTATGCAGCCATACAATGCAATTTATCTCATTTGGCTTATATGAGTGTGAGATTAGTTTGTATTATTTTCTAAACCAGTTTTAGATTTTTATTCTCTCGTTTTACCTTAAACAGATTTAACACCAAAATAAAACAGAGCTCTGACTTTCAAACGTAGCATTTCATGCCAGAGAAAAGCAGTGATGATTTTTTTAATGGTCAACTTTGCTCATTTTAATGCTTCCCTAATTTGCATAACAAATTTGGAGAACAAACGGTTGATATTTTCAGCCATTATATTCTGCTGCTGCTGTAAAATGTTGTTATTTTCTCTCCATACCTTCATCTTTTGAGAGCACTGTACTGCTAAATATTCATTGAAATCAGTCTTTGTTGTGTTTCTGTCCTATCACACTGTGATTTTCACTGTTATCTCACAAGCATGTGAATACGGACAGCAGCTTCACAGCATTCATCAGTCACTCATTCAAACAGCACTTAGATAAAGTGCTACACTATGGCTTTCTTTCACAAAAAAGAAAAAGTTTTTCATCTTGTGCTGTTTTAGATCCCCCAGACACACACACACACACAATGTTAGTGCGCAAAGCTTTAAGAGACTGAGAATCTATGTCCCAATTAGTATGTGTCAGTCTCTTTCTCTCTGTTTTTATTGTGTCACAGAAAAATAAACCAACCATATTAGCAAAAATCTCTATGGAATTGTAATGCTAAAAATTCATGAATATAAATGAAATTAAATTTCATTCATGCTGTAGTTTAACATATAGATGTTGTAATTATTGCCTCCTCGTGCCTACAGACAATTGGCTGTGATTTATATTTAGTACAACAGCACACATTTGATATTAGTTAATTGACAAAAAAAAAAGAAAAAAATTGTATACTTTGTAGCAATATACAGATGGAATGAGACATTTCAGGAGGCAAGACTATATCTGATGCATTCCATTGAAAATCAGTGTTGACTCAACTTAAAGTTTGAATGCCCTCTGAAAACACCATTTGCAAATTGAAAATATGTCACTTTTGAGTCACAGAACCACTAAGCAATGCTTTTTTCTCTAAAAGTGCTTAGATAAACAACGTGAAGGTGTGAGGCATGATTATTCTGTCATCATTTATTCACTTTTTATTTCGAAACAGAATGTGTTCCTTTCCTCTAATTAACACAGAAGATATTTTGAAGAATTTTGTGGTCAGCCATTTGGTTACCAACATTCTTGAAAATATCTTCTCAACTTGAGGTTAAGAAAATAATGACAGATTATTAAACTACCATTTAAACGATTATAATAAAAATGGTTTTAAGTTAATGCTGCCAATGTTTCATGTACTGTACATCTCCCAGTGATACATTGAAAGAACTAGTTTAGCCAACACAGTTTCACGACCAATTTGTATGTACTGTATTTTTCGAGGCGGCAAATTCGTACTAATTCATACAAACTTGTATGGTATTTTGTCTAAACCCCAGTTATGGGTAGTTTTAGGGGTGGGGTTAGGTGTAGGTCATTCTTACAAATTCATACAAATTGGCAACTCATAAAATACGCACAAATTAGTGAGGTCGTACAAATTTGTATGAATTAGCCACCTCGTATAATATTGCCGTATAAAATTAACAAAACAGATTTAAAGAATATATTTCTGTTGTGTGTTTCAAATGTGCATGGTTAATTTATGTGAAAACATGGCAAAAAGTAATTCTTGAAGGATCTTTTCCATACAACTCAACTTTTACATGCAGATCACTGCTCACTGTGATGTGTTCCTTTTGTATTTCATGTAGAAAAAAAATTAAATTAAATTAAATAAATAAATAAATAAATAAACAACAGCATAGAAGTTTGCAATGACTTGAGGGCAAGCAAATAATGACTTTTTATTTTTTTTGTGTAATTTTAATTTTGGGCTGAGTGATTCCTTTAAGGGTCTCAAACAGCAAGGCAAAACAGCTTTTAGCATTGCAACAACACATTACAATATTATCAGTCTTTCAAGCATTTATACATGCATGAGGAAAATCAGAGGGAGAGCCTTGTGTCAAAACAATTTTGCTATCTTCAGGAAAAACATTCAATTTCAAATAAAAGGGGCCTATTTACTGTTCGATGCAAATTTGAACGCTGTTACTAAGCCATTGCATGCGAGTGAGGATTACATTCTTGCCTTTGCACGCCACTTTTCCGCCATTTTGCTTATGTTAAGTGGATATTTTGTGACTCTGCAATAATTAAATGGCAACAGCAATTCACGGATAATTTAAAATGTGAATTACCAAAACGCACACAGGTCTCATTAAACGATGCTGGAACATCTACAATCAATACATTTTAGGCCTTCTGGCTAATCCAGCTTTATTACAAAAACTTCAATGCAACTAATTAAACGGTTGAGGAAGAAATGTTTGAAATGCCTTTCCGGAGGAGGACATTAGGAACAATTAACATATTACTCATGTTAACAGTTTGACGATCCTTGCTTGAACGACTTCTCCGGAAACTAAAGGCACACGAAATGGAAAAATGAAAGTAAACACTTAACTCGTTAACTAATTCTGCAGCTCGTGCAATGACTGTGCTTTAGAGCTCCATTAATGGAGGCCTAGATTGCAACAGCCAGTGAGTTGCCGTAAAAGAGCTGCTTATTTTTCTGCCTTAATTTCAGCCCGCAGAAAGAAAGGTTTAATGAGGGGACGAGCAGAGAGCTGGAAATGCCATTTTTAATGATTGGTTTAGAATCAGTCAGTTTCCACAAGAGTCAAAAAGTAAATGTTTGTGTAAATAACTGTATAAAAACAAAGTAAACTTTGAGTTTATTATTTTAAATATATATTTAACCTCACACTGTTTGTGCTTTATTTTAAGGGCAATCTGTAAATTTGTTACTTTCTTCAACAGTGACACAATATCTATGTTTCCAAATTTAACTAATGTGCAAGAATATTGCATGAAACAAGAATTGTTTCCATCAAACGAGTCAAAGAGAACAAAATCGTCACTTCCTGATAAACTGGCATTAAAGGAATAGTTCACCAAAATGAAAATCATGGCATAATTTACTCACCCCCAAGCCATCCTACTGTATAGGTGTATATGACTTTCTTCTTTCAGTCGAACAGTCCTGTCTCTTCCAAGCTTGGTATTGCTCGTGGATAGCGGCCATTATTTTAATTGACTTCTGTTCCAGCCAAGAAGTCGGAACTCGGCACTCTCACAAAAAAAAAAAAAAAGAATTACAATTCTGTCATTAATTACTCACCCTCATGTCATTCCAAACCCGTAAGACCTTCGTTCATAACATTAGTAAATACATTGTTATAACAGTCCATGAGATATCAGTGGCTCAACTGGTTTTGCGACACCACAAGAAAACTTTTTTTGCACAAAGAAATCAAAAATAACAATTTACTCAACCATTCTTTTTCCGCCATTTTGGGTATCAATTAAGAACGTATTTGACGTATCAGCGTTGTTTACATTCGGAGAGGAAAGCATGCCCATGCACGTAATAATCGCTGCTTACACTTAGGGAAACTGTGCATATGCGTTGTGATATTCTCTAAAATAGTTGAAGATGTAACTCGAGGGAGAAGAATGGTAAATTACGTTATTTTTGTTTTCTTTGCACAAAAAAGTATTCTTGTAGCATCGCAAAACTGAAGTTGACTAAGTGATTTCACATTTACTTTTTTCTGATGTAGTTACTGCATTTCTGGACCTGGAGCATTTCAGATAGCTCTCCAATTTCATAAAAAATATCTTAATTTGTGTTCGGAAGATGAATGAAGGTCTTACAGGTTTGAGACGAACAAAGTTCCCAAGTTCCACTTCACATTCACATTCTACTTGTGTCACGAACGTGCTGTCGCTGCGGTGAAGCGAAACGCGAGCTTTTCCAGTGGGCACGGAGGACACGGAGGCAGGAATAAACTGAATAAACATTTAATGAAAAACAACGATATAACTGAACAAAACTCACGGGACGAACCACAAACACACAGCAACGTAGAGGAACATTAACGACTGACATTCAAACAAGACATGGGAAGGCATGGAATTTATACAAAGACTAATTAAACACACCTGGACAAAACTCGGCTGGAAATGAATGAACATTGATGCGGAAGGCGGGGTTACAAACGAGGAGCAGACGCGAGGGAGCTGACAGGTAAATAAACAGAGCACATGGCACAACAAAACACAACAAAGATCACAAGGGCACGTAAGACAGGGCGAAAGACACATATAGTTCATGAATAGCTAAAGTGCCATCCAGAGCTGGACTGGCACATCAGCTGATCGTGACAACTTGCATGCATGAAACATTTATACATGAATCTGTGATTTGTTCTATGACTTGTATGTGATTTTCATGTGATTTGTTTTATAAGAATACAGGATGTTTGCATGAGGAATGCTAAGAGGTGTAGTGATTAGCATATTCTAAAATGCTACAAATAACATTATACAGGGTATCTGTATTAATATGCACTGGGAAGCTATAACAAACACTCAATGGTTATTTACAGCACATTTTGAGTAAAAGCATATAATTAATCTCATAAATTGTCAAGTGGTTTGATGCTAATTTGTAGCTATAATGCTCCTACCCAGATTCATGATGTTGTTACAAGAGTACATATAAGACCTGAATTTTAAAAAAAAAGTTTCTAGATAGACTTTTGAAAACATGCAGGTATGGATGTATACTGTAATTCATAGTGGGTGGGCAAGTCATGTAACGTCAGAATTCACTTTTGACAACAATGTTCTTGTCATCATTTCTCCCAAGAAAATCACATTATAGCTCTATTTCTGGCTTCTGAATGTAAGCTTTTCCATCTCCCAAGCTAACTTGGAACAATAGTGATGTAAGGTGCAAATGGAAGTCATGATTATGACTAAACAAATGTAAAGATTACTCAACTGTAGCATTTGAAATCACTAGGGACTGAGGCAACATCAGGAAGAAATGTAAAAAAAAAAATGGATGAATGAAAATCGAAAATTCGATTGCACCTTATATTAAGTGTACCTAATACCTACTTAAATAATAACTAGATGTGTACATATTATCTAACCACAATGTAAGTACACATATGCAACAACCTACTGAATGGTATGTGTCAGTACAAATGTGTAACTGGACACTTTATATGAAGTGGACAGTTCCTGATAAGTTACCATGTAAGTACACTGGTATTACAGTGGTGCATCGACTCCACCAACTTCAGATCCTCCCACTTTACACATCCCTAAACATACCCATCTCCACCCCTGGATCACGCTGTTCCAATTACTCTCATACATGTTGTTGTTACAAAATGTGGTTATATATGCACATACACATTTGCACTTACCATTCTGAGGGTTGTAACCAAGCTAAAGACATTTGACAGTAAAAGTCTCCTAAACTGTGAACTTATGTTCAAATAGCATTAAAAAGCTTACTTTAGGATAGACCATACAGTATGTGCAGTCCTATGCACGCGTATCTGAACACAGGCTGTGATGCTTTTTTAATTAGAAGTTGGGATATTTTGCTACATTGCATGTTGAACTCTCACCCATTCATAATAGCATAATATAAGTGCAACGTCTTTGTATTACTGAAGACTTCAGTAAGACATTTCTTCTTAAAACTATACATAACCCAATGCCATCCTTAATCTGCAAACCAATGGTAACAATGGCATGGAATAAATACACTGCAAGCATTATTTTTTTTGTTTGTTTTCTTTTCCAGCAATTTCTTTTCCTAATGACAGTATTATGAGGAATTTCATGTTTTGCCATCATATTCATAGCCGAGGGATTGCCTTATGATTTGCGGTTGATATATGTATATATATATAGCTCTGAAAAAAAAAATAAGAGACCACTGCAGAAAAATAAGTTTCTTTTGGGTTTTATCCTAAAAATACACCACCAATACAAAACAATGCACGATTGTTTCATTTTTTGTGAACTGCTGTCTTTGAAATATTAAGGAAAGAAGCATCTTGACGCTCACTGAATCCTTGTGACAGTAAAGATAGGATTGAGCCCTTTTTTTCTTGATTTAAAACCATTCTTTTCACTGTTTTTGGCATGTTTAGAGTTTATTTTTACATTTCTAATTACTTTTGAAAGACTTCAAGCATTTATTTACCATTCAACTGGTCACACTGCAGGAGGAAAGTGTTGATTACAGCAGTGCTTTTTATACTTTTCCCGTGAAATACAATTGGACTCAAGTGCTCACCAAATGAGTACCTCAATAAACAGAATGAAGTATGTTTGTGTAGAAATTTAACAAAGACTGGCATAAAATGCTTAGAGAGCTTAGAATACTCAGATAGATACTGATTTAGGAGTAAATTGCAGTGGTCTCTTATTTTTTTCCAGAACTGTATATATATATATATATATATATATATATATAGCATTACATATTAACACGTATTCCTATTAAATTATGGATTGCTATAGAAATGAGGCATGAATTGCTTCGCAATGCCGAGGAAATTCACTGCAGCTTTGATCAGTCTTCCCCAGCCGTCTTAACAACACGTGTGCAGAATGTGAGTTTCAAAAGTAAGAATTAGCATTAGTATTCTCCAATCTGCCGTTAATAAAATATATGAAACATTCAGCGCTTCTGGCATTCTGCCAGCACCTGAATGGCTGTGGACAAATATTGCTTTGTGTGCTTTGACTAAACAAATCTTTTATAAATTTTCAGATAGAGTACTCTGCTCAGCAGTGGTTTAATTTTGAACTCTTAGTCTAATTCTCCTCTCAGTGTCCCTAATGCCCTCTAAACTGCGGGATGTGCTTCTTCCAGCTACCTGCTTTTACCTCATCCCGCTTTGTCTGGCCCTTTGAAAGTGCAGCATCTAGAAGCTTTATAGATTGATGTCATACTGTGCATTTTAATAATCCTCTGTTGCTCTCGCTATATTATGGGTTACTTACAACTTAATATGTATAGAGAACAGCTGTGGCTTGTTTTTGATTACAACTGACAATACGTTGACACATTCCACACGAATAACAAGTGATAAACACTTTTAAATCAATTTCAATGCACCTTTCCATCGCACAAAAGGTTATTTATAGTGTAAAAGTGTTTATTACAATGTTCCTCACACTAAGAAGACAGGGGAAAAGGTTGACCCAAATAAAAGGTCTGCAGTGTTCAGATAATTTATTCATTGCTTATAAGATTGTTCATAAAATGATAAGCGTGATCTCAATAGCAGCCCAAATTTCAGCTTGCTATTTTTTAGACATCTTGCTGCAAAGAAATAAACATACAATTACAATATACATCTAAAATATAAAACTTTTTGATGTTTAAATCCTGTACTTATATTTTTCAGCCAATTAAAACTATTACTTTCATTTAATTTATAGGATAGTTTTACTATAATAAATTATTAAATATAAAGGTTATCATATTCATTTAACATGTTACGTAGTAAAGACAGCACACATACACACATTAATGTTACAATCAGTAATTCTTAGCTTATATTTTATAGCAAGCAAGCTTTGATGGTAATTAAAATCAGCCATAGAAATGCAAATGACTTATTAGACTCATCTGGATCTCATTTGTAAATCAATTTGCAACAACAAAAGTCTCTTAACTTTATTTATTTATTATTATTTTTTATTTATTATATAAAAAGAAAGTATGCAAATTGTTTTGAAAGTAAAAAGGTGTCCTGTTAAAAGCATTTATGTTTGCATTCTGATATTAGATATTCTTCGAAATGTCTAAAAAATGAATGTATGGTATAAATACCTAAACAATATGAATGAGATCACCTGGATTATCACAGAACACATTACTGGTCCACATTAGCATGCATTGTCTTTTTAGATTTTGTTATACAGTACTACAACATCTAATTGTGTCACTCCTCCTCTCCTGTTGGTCATCGTATCTGTATCTAAGCAAAACTGATTGCGTCCTGTTTTTGCAAAAAGCTGTGGTGACCTCTGTCACCTTGGTAATGAAATACAAGTATGAGCGGGGTAACAGAATTAATCACGCTCCCAGCTCTCCTCTCGTCCTATCACACTTCCCATCTAAATGAATATTGGCCTTGGTTCAAATAGTCCTGAGTGTGTTTCATCTTGAGCATGAAATCAAATTGAATCAAAGTGGTGACAGAAGGACAGGTAATATTACCATGCTCATTTCTGCTCCTAGACACATTGGCGATACAGTGAAGAGGCATGATTCCTCCAGCATCAATCCTGCAACCTCTGAATAGGGTACAAAATAATGTCTGAAACTCTTATGAGCTCATGTTTTTTTTCTTTGAATTTTGGATCGCTGAAATGAGGTGCTTAACCTTCAGCAAATGTTGATCTTTAACCCCAGAAGGTTAAACTAAATATTAAATGATATATTTTCTTTTCAAATCAGTAGCACCTTTTGGGAACACTTCATTATAACTTCACACTATGAATCATAAATTAAGCATTAGTAAATTATCATTATTTATAAGACATCGTTCAACATTAATAGGCATTAGTAAGCAATTTGTAAATACAGCTACACGTTTAATTCTTGAGGATATCTATAATGTTTATTAATTGTATTTTCGTACACAACACAGAGGGATAAAGAACACAGAAATATTTGTATTTTTTTTTTATTTTCAAGATGCAAAATGAACAGGACTGACCTGTCAGGTCTCTTTCTGTCTGTTCCTGGACTTAAATATTCTGGTTTCTGATGCCCTTTCCTCATTATCATTTTGAAGTTTTATTTTTAAATGCTCTGTGCCGCTGAAGCTTGTTATCTCTTCTCTGTGGTAGATTGAGGTAAGAGTTTGAAGGTGCCTTTAAGTGGACAAGCCTGATTAAAAAGATGCATATCACATAGCTTGATTATGAGCCAAGATATGTTCAATTAAAACTGGAACAAATCAAGTGGGACTCTTTCGTTATTCCACTGAATATTAATTAGGCCAATTAACTGAGATAAATTCGAACTTAAAACATAATTGGTTACTAGATGACACTGTATAGAGGTTTGCACAAGTCTGAAGGAAAATATATACAGTGGGGCAAAAAAGTATTTAGTCAGCCACCAATTGTGCAAGTTCTCCCACTTAAAAAGATGAGAGAGGCCAGTAATTTTCATCATAGGTATACCTCAACTATGAAAGACAAAAGGAGAAAAGTAAATCACATTTTAGGATTTTTAAAGAATTTATTACAAAATTATGGTGAAAAATAAGTATTTGGTCAATAACAAAATTTCATCTCAATACTTTGTTATATATACCCTTTGTTGGCAATGACAGAGGTCAAACGTTTTCTGTAAGTCTTCACAAGGTTTTCACAAACTGTCGCTGGTATTTTGGTCCATTCCTCCATGCAGATCTCCTCTAGAGCAGTAATGTTTTGGGGCTGTCACTGGGCAACAAGGACTTTCAACTCCCTCCAAAGATTTTCTATGGGGTTGAGATCTGGAGACTGGCTAGGCCACTCCAGGACATGTACTGGCTTAAGCAGGGGGACAAGTCTGGCACTGCAGGATCTGAGCTCCTGGTGGCGCAGTGTGTTACTGATGGTAGCCTTTGTTACTTTGGTCCCAGCTCTCTGCAGGTCATTCACTAGGTC
>JAUCMR010000043.1:8616652-8634354 GCA_032357425.1 Enteromius argenteus | reverse complement strand
AAGAAGAAGTTACAGGTCTGTGAGAGCCAGAAATCTTGCTTGTTTGTAGGTGACCAAATACTTATTTTACAGAGGAAATTACCAATTAATTCATTAAAAATCCTACAATGTGATTTTCTGGATTTTTTTTCTTATTTAGTCTCTCATAGTTGAGGTATACCTATGATGAAAATTATAGGCCTCTCTCATCTTTTTAAGTGGGAGAACTTGCACAACTGGTGGCTGACTAAATACTTTTTTGCCCCACTGTATGTATATATATATATATATATATATATATATATACACTATAAAAATATAGTTCTGTTCATGTAGTTACATATAACAAACGCTCTTTTGTGGTTGTATATAACATGTATATTTGGGCTGTTTCGAACTACTGCATTAACTTATTTCCACATGACATATGACCGCCTCATACAAAAGTACAGTTCAAGTAAACATCACACCGCAGAAACACTTGGACATAGACACCTTTGGACTTCATCATGTCCTGTGTCCTTTATGAGCCCATACATCTGTTTCTTTATTCATCCTTCACTGACTGAAATAAACCCATTCATTTACAAATGGGCTCAATGGTGACGGTAAAACCACAGAGCCCATGGTGTGTGAAATGTACCGAGCAGAACATACATCTAAATTTGGGTGTATCGGAGATTAGAGGAGACATTCACAGTTGGCCAGAAAGGCTTAATGAGCCGGTTAATGATGGCAGAGCCACTGATACGCCACAGAATAGGTACCTACTGATTAAACTTATGATTTTTCCTTCCAAAAATGTGAAAGTCTCCTAGGGGGTAGAGCAAATGAGTTCATGGCCTTTGAATACATATGAAACCCCTGTTAAAGCTGTTCAGCAGGGAAACATGCCTCGTTTGAGAGTGGAAGGTAATGCGAGGACAGTCATATCAGACAAGTTGGAGTTTTGCATGGTCTGCTGAATACGGTTATTTATTGTATTTTTTATGTAATATGAAAGGCTCTGCTGATTCTAACTTTATGCTGAATCACTGTGATGGCTGCTGTTACTAAAGCCCCAAATAATTGGTGGCCATCATAAATGCAGTATATACGTATGCTAATATATATGTGCTGATTTATTTACGCCTGTGGCTCAGTAGACAGAAAATGCTAATATAGAAGCAAAAATTCTTTAAAAGGTGAACTCTACAGGGTGCACTTTTATTTCATCAGCCACTACCTTTGTTCCCTAAATACATTTGATGGTGTGTTTAACAGTCTGCTAAGATAATGCATTTGTAACAATGCAATAAGGCAGAGAGAGAGACTCCTTATTCAAACACAGCTTTAATCAAGAAGATAACAAATTAGACAATCCAAGACAGGAACCAGGAACATCCAAGGAACAATACCGGGAGCATCAGACATCCATCTTTCAACGACCAGCAAACACAAGTGAAAAGCACACCATTTAAATACACAGACAATCAAGCTAATCTAGGTAACAAGTGGGCGTGGGCAGTTGTCATGGGAACAAACAAGGGTAACTATGGAAACAAGCAAACTAAGGAAACTGGAACTAAACTCAGGAAGTAAAGACAGAAACACTGGGGCAAAGAAGCAATATACAACTTAATAAAAGTCCAAGGACAAACACAGCAAACGTGACAACATTACTCCCAATGAGGCGCACAATGTTTTGTAGTCCAGGCTTGTGCACTATATGACACTATATGGCGGTGCATAGACAGTCTTTATTGCATGTTTCACAAGACTTTCAAATTAAGTCATGCTTGAAGCTCACTCAGTTTTATCTAGAAGAGATTAATGTGAATCTGGCAATGTCATATAACATTGATTGTTGTATGTATTGCAAAAGTTCGGAATATAAATGTCCGGTGAGTAATTCTCAATAACATTTATGATTAATATAACATTTAGACTACACCCTAACATAAACATATCTATGCAACTTTTTTTTCCTAATAGTGAGATATAAAGTCATAATTGCGAGTTATAAAGTCACAATTGTGAAATATAAACTCGCAATTCTGAAAAAAGAAAAGTATTTTTTTTTTCCATTCAAAATTGTACTTATAACTCACAATTGCAAGTATATCACACAAATGTGAGTTATGAAGTCAGAATTCTGAAATATAAAGTCACAATTTCGAGTCTATATCACATAGTTCTGACTTTTTTCTCGTAATTGCGAGTTTATATTTTGCAATTCTGACTTTATAACTCGCAATTCTGACTTCATATCTCACAATTCTGACTTTATAAAAGATGACTTCTTTTTCTTTTTTATTCAGTGGTGAAAACAAGCTTCTATACATATCCCTTAGTGTTAACAGAAGCAAATAAAAAATATATTGGCTGAAACTGCCATGCCATTTTACCTTGCTATTTTGTATGCAAAATCTGACATGGGTTTCACGAGTCGTACCTGAGAGCTCTGCATTGCTGTACCAGGTGAGGTAACAAGCAAGTTTACAGCCTCAGAAAAGCCATACATATGAAGCTAGTTATGTGTAGCACACATCAAAATGTTTTTCTTGCAATATGGTAAAATAGTTTTGAGGTCATAACATAATATTTTGTAAAGAACCAAAATAAATGAAGAAAAATAAATAAACAATAATGTGCCATTGTAATCATAGTTTGTGTGAAATGGAATAAAAGTGCATGTTTTACTTTTACTAGTGTTTATTTCAGCTGGAAACTGCATGTACAGGTTTTTGCTATCAAGTTTTTTTTTTTTTTCCATTTGAAAACTCTGCTTTGTTTGGTAACACAAATATAAGTTTTAGCTAAGTAAACAGTGAACAAATCAATATGGAAAATTAATTCTTAATGCATGGCTTCATACTCTCTAATTATTCAAACTTCTAACAATTTCAAAGAAAAGAATGAATGGTATATTATTTAAAATGTCTAATTGTGTGTTACAAAGGAAAAAAAGCACAGGTTTATAACAAGATGAGGGCGAAAATGATGAGAATCTTAATTTTGGGGTTAACTATCCCTTCAAAAACAGCCAGACAAGGTAAAAATGGTTCAGCTTTCAAAACCATAACTAAAGACTTCTGCATTCAGTTTTTTCAGTTGTGTTAGTTCCAGACATTTTTGAAAAGAAGAATGGTTCACCTGCTGTGTACAGTATATGCCCTCTAATGCTCTTCAATCAGTGTTGAGTGCTGTTGCTGCCCTAAAAGTCACAGCATTTAGTGCTATAACACGAACTGCTGTCTGATGAGTCAAACCACAAGATAATATCAAAAATAGGTATTATAGAACCTGTCCTCCAACTAATATGCACATAGGTATAGGTCTTTTGTACAATAACAGTGAAATACGACCCATCAGAGCATACTAAAATTGCCCCTACACTGTAAAAAGTGATTTGTTAAGTTTAATTAAATTGTGCAAACTTGTTGCCTTAATTCAATTAAGTAATATTAACTTAATTGAATTGAGTGAATTTAAGTCTTATTTACTAATATTTTAAAAGTATTGCTTACATATAAGTCTGGTTTACTTAAGCCATTAAACTTTAGTTAACTTAATTGAATTTGTGATCTGAGGAACACTGAAAATAGCTATACCTAGTTAAAAAACAAACAAAAAAAAAAACACAGCTCTCCATTTTCATTTAAAAACATTCAAAATGCAGAAAACAAATGCAAATCAACATGGTATTTTCTAATAGTTGTTCATTAGCAATGCTTGAATCAGAAAAAAAAAAAATGTTAAGAGTTTTAACATTTACATTTAAGCAGACACTTTTATTCAAAGTGACTTACAAATGAGGACAATAGAAGCAATCAAAATCATCAAAAGAGCATCTGAGAAGAATAATATTCCTTCAGCACATTAAAACAATAAACAGAACATACATTCAGTATACTTTAACTTACATTTGCTCATACTGTCTAACTCCTTTGACATGTATTTTTATGTCAACTTGTGTCAACAAGTAAACACAATAGCTGAATTGAGAGAAAACATGAACGCAAACACACAAGACCTTTCCTCTCCATGTTGTGGCCAAGCTGGACAGAAATCCCAAGATCTGCAGTGTGTTGAAGAGTAACCTCAGTTTCCTGAAAAGAAGAATGTCTTATTTATTGTTTTTAATTTGCTGACAGCCCATTTAATTTAATGAGATAGTCCTTCTTAAAATTTACATAAAAAATGAATCCTAAGAAAACCAAGCAAAGTCATCGCATACCTTCTCAAAGCTGTCTGTTTTTCCTGCCAGAATTAAGAGATTTTGAGAAAAAGAACTGATTAGTTGTAGAACAAGAAAACAAACATTAATGATAAATATATTTTGCGTAATTCTCACCCATGCACTTTATATTATATTAAAGAAACTAGCACGTATTGCTTTGTGATCACCTTTCGTATCTCCTCAGCTGCATATTAATCCAGGTACAGGTCTGTAATATATATAAAAAAAATCAGTTAATTCATTAACAACAGCAGATACAACCTTGACCCTAAATATATATTTAAAAGACTATCCCCCAGTAATGTGTTTTGTCTAAGGCATGTTAATAAAAAATTACTTACATTTTCTAATTGAGCAATGGCCTGGCTTATTATGAATGATAATATTATCCATAAATTAAATACTTTTTTTCAAGCTACAACAGTCATTTAGTAAAGGACAGTTATTTGTTATTTATTAAAGAGTTATTTTCGTCTTTTGTTTGATTCACAGTAATAAGTTACGTTAAGTTACCTCGGCAGGTTTAATTAGGCTGTTGTAACTTTAAGAAGAACAAATCGACTATACTAATCCACATCTGTTTTTCCTCTAATTATGTTAACTTTAGACATAACCTACTGTATTTAAGTTAATACTAAGCAGGATTGGTATTTTACATATCTGTGTGTTTTATTTGAACATTCAAATGCCGCAAAGCAGAACACAATTCTGAACTTGAATGTTGAAAGGCATCAGCGTGCGGTGTGTACTGAGATCCATCGCGCGAGTGCAGACCCTTTTTTTCCACTGTATTTCACTTTTAACTTATCAATAAAGAACGTCACGCTCTTTAAATCATCATTCATCCATGCTTTATCACTCTAATTCAAACACTGAAGGCTGCGCGGATATATTTACACGGCCTTTTTATGTATTTTTCAAGGGCGCATACCTTTAAAATGTAAATATAGGTTGTTATAAAGTACATGCACAAATGACCTATAGAGTAATTTTTTTGCTGGAGGACAGACTCGTATTATATTAGCTTTTTTCTCTAGTTATATTTGCTTTACTAAGGGTCCCACCAAATGCAACAATAAGGCTCTGGAAGTAAGTGTTTCATCCATGCTTTTGATGAAGCCATCTGTTACATTTCAACTTATTTTTTTTAAATAATTATCTTGAACAATGAAAACCATTGAAGAAAAACTGCATTACCCATAATGCTGTGCAGAAAATCCCACAAATCAGAGCTGCGGCCAACAAATCATGCTCTCTTTATATATACTGTATATAAAATCAACAGCTTTAAATGAATAGTTTTATATTTCACTGTTGATTTAATTTGATTATATTAATAATTATAAAATACTTCTGAAACTAATTCACTCTCTAGAGGCAATCATAGTTTAGAACCCTGATGTATATCTGAACACGGCTCTGCTCTTGAAAGTATGGAGAAATTAACATATATTTGAACATCTTTTGATCCCAAAAGTCACATTAAACTTTGTGAATGATGGTTATTCCAATACTGTGAAAATCTGTCAACATATGCAGGTACAGATACTGTGTGGGCCCGACCATCAGCGGTGGTGGTCACCAGCTTCTGAGTCACACACTATCTTATCACCACCCCCAACAACCTATTTTCATGTCAGCATTTCTCCATGAGTCACAGTAATTGGCTGAAGGTTTCAGTGGGACTTTGATAGTCGATCATTGCTGCAACAGCTGTCGTTGACAGTGTCCTGTGAGGGGTCAGTGGATAGGTGAGAGAGGCAAATCATTGCACGCAATAATAACTGCACACATGGGCTGATTACTGAAGGAGTCTGGGAGATTTACTGGGATCAGCAGACTGCTGTGTTGGAGTGTATTTGCATTGGTGAGCGAATGCAGTGATCTTGTTTCTGTCAGAGCATGGCTGTTAAAAAAAAAATACTTTCTCTACATCTCTGGATGCAGGCAGGAGAACTGCTACCATCAATCAATACAACACAGAGCTCTAGCGGTTACACCTCACTCCACATCCAGCTGTGTAGCTTACTAGGGGTGCAAAAGCTCCCCTACAATAAAAATAAACATAACTACCCATATAGTTTGCTATATGCTTGTACTTCAGTTCATTTAACGTTTAATGACATCTGTGAAAATATACATATAAAGTGTGTATGAACTGCAAGGTGTATGTTTTCAGCAGTAATTACAGTAATTTCCTGTACTGCCAAAGAAGATAAACCAACTTTATCAGCAATAGATCAAATGGATTTGAAGCAATCGATTATTGTCACCATTTGGTAAATTGCACCATTTTGAAATACAATATGTAATTTAGCCTTTTTAATGCTATCTTCACGTGTCATCGGAATTAAGTTTCCTAGTTGGAAATTGGATGTGCACAGCCTCTCAAGTCCTGTTTACTACTGGGAAATTCACAAATAATTTTGAGACCAGAGTTTCCGAGCTGGACGGGTCATAAACTTTAAACTTGGTGGAGGAGACAACCATTTGCACTTGTCAATATTGTTCTCACAACTACATCCCTATGTCTTGTCGCTAAAGTAGTGTTTTTGATCCAACGATCCAGGTTCACTGGAAATACGTGCCTCTTCATACATTTCTGCAAGTTTCCACAAGTAGGGCTTGCTGCACACCACAACATCCAGGGGGCATTGTTGGATCCACATCTAGGAGGTGGAGAATGGTAGGTTTAGGGGTGGAGCTGGGTAGGTTTAGGGATTAGGTGTAGGTTTTGGTATATTAAGGAGGGAGTGGTTGGATCTTTATCCATCCACGCCCCCTGAAAGTTGCAGTCTGTAGCGAGATGCTCCTCGGTTTCCAGTTAAAATGAGCACTAGAGGCAGTAAAACTTCCACAACTTTTATTCCTTTTCACATAAAATGATGATATACAGGTACATTTTTAATTTAATAAAGGCTAATTTTCACACAATTAGTTGCATATTAATTACATTTCACTTTGAAACTGCGGCGAAACATGCAGTAAGGTACATAATTACGGGGTTTCAGAAATGTATGTAGAGGCACATACAGTATTTCCAATGAGCCTGGGTTGGAACGATCATTCAAACTATATTGTGTGTTTTGAAATAAGCATATTTGTACGAAATTCCAGAACTGTCAGCAAACTGCATGTATAGCATGGTGAATGACATCTGAGATGCAGTGGAATATGTTTGTTATTAAAGGGAATGCATGCTAAATGTGTTTATCTTTGAACAAATCATTCGTGATTCAGCTTTACCTCCAGAAAAGTTTTTTTTTTTTTTTTCCCATTCAAAATGATAATTTATTCAGGAACAAATCAAGCACCTTTCGTTATGAGTAAGCCACTGAATCATTCATCTGATTTGTTCTAATGGCAGACTTACTGAATAACAGAACTATTGCAATAATTAAACCAATTATGACATTTGGAACTATTTTGCTGGCAGATAAAAACAGACAAAGTAACTGTCAATGTTGTGTCTAAAATGAAAATGATTATTAAATTCTTGTTAAATGAAACATTTTAAATTTTAAAAGCAACAGACACACACACCGTTGAAAATGTCCAGTTTTTGGGTTATTTTATTATACTTATTATTATAATTCTGGTCCATTACGTTTCTAAATGTGTCAAATATCCAAATCGTTTTAATATAAATTTAATTGAAAAAGCTTTTCAGACACACAAAACAAACTGGCATTAGTTTGACTAGCCTGTAAAGACATGATGACATGAACGCACATGGCTTTCTCATTATTTTTAATTACACCAGCCAACCCACAATACTTACTGAAATGATGAAGAATGAAAACAAGGGATGATTATTTAAAAGAATATGATAATGGCACAGGGGTATAGCAGGGTTATTAGAAAATGTAAATAATTACATTCTATATACTTGGTTATAGCTAATTATTGTGTCAACATAGACATATGGTGGAGAGCTATTCTCTGCCACGGAAGTAAGAAAAAAAAATATTCATAAGGTTTCAGAGTATTAAATAAGTATGCATTGCAGTCACAGATTCTGGCAGATGACTTGATATTACAAATCCTTTTACTCAACCTTTAAACCTTTAAAATACAGCAGCTTTGAGTTGCAAACAAAAAAAAAAGCATAATAATATAGACTCACTCCCCAAACAACTCAAATCAAAGATTTTAGACAGAGCTTAATCTCAAACCAACAACTTAACTTTCCTAGAAAGGAAGTAAGACTCTGTCAAGGTTTTAAACAATAACACCAACATATGAACAGAAGGAACTGTGAAAAGATCAGTTTGCCATTTAAATCAACATTTGAGACAAAGACATGAATGTGGGGAGATTTTGCTTCATAATACAACACTGCAGTTAGATTTTTATTTTATTTTTTTTGCCTCTGTGTCTTTGGGCTGCCTGCCATCAGAGAACAAGAGAGCTTCAACAACCTCCCTGAGCTGAAGCATGGATCACTAAAGAGATTAGCAGTACTCTGGGCTCTGTTCCAAATCATAACTGCCTAATATAGGCAACACCTTAAAGTAACATAGGTGCACTCATGACACTACGGCTGTTCCAAACAACAGGCAACAAAATGATGCTGCCTTCTAAAACGTTCTGGCCCAAGCTTAAGGCATCATTGCATGCATGTTTCTTGGAAAAGGAAATCCCAGATTGCATGGTGACTCGCAAGATGGTAGATGACATAAAAGGAAGTTTGATTATAAATATATTTGGATTACATTTAATGTAGGTTCAATATATTTTTTATCCAAAATGGCATATGCTGCAGTGACACTCTTTGAGTTACATGAATGGGGAGAAGCTTACAGTATCATTTTCAAAGTATGTATCCATTATTTATCCATTCTTGCCAATGTACAATGTTGCAAATCAATCATTTCCAATGCAAGGCAGCTTACAAAGTTTTGGAAGGGAGCCAAAATTTGAAGCTCTTATAGCTGATATCATTTTCAATAAAAGAGAAGGGAATTTTGCCAGGGATTGTATTTCCAGAAAAAAAAAAAAAAAAACATTTATTTTCTGTTGCAATTCAAGCCATTTTATGACAATTTTCTAGAAGCCATTGTGGCAGGACATTCTGACAGGAAATTCAGACAAGCTCTCTGAAAGTGGACGACAGAGATTCCTTTATATTGCAATAGCTGCCAACAGGGCAGCAGGGTACCTAATACGCCTCACTTAAATTCATTAGCCATAGTCTCATAAAGAGAGTAATTATTAGAAGTCCTGCTCCTCCGTTCTGTTAGCATATGAAGCAATTATAACGAACAACTGAATGTTAACAGGCTCATTAGATAGCAGAAGACCATACAAATGCCTCATTTCCATATGAGGCCTTTAACGTGGCCTGACAACAGACAGGGCCAGAAGAGAGACACAGCTAACTGGAAGTGCTACTTTATCCTCCTGACATGCCCCCCTTAAAAATGAAGCCGTTCAATTAAACCGTCTTGCTTTAATTCAAACGACATCATTCCTGAGAGACACATCCAGGTCTCATTCCCCACAGTCTATTAATGCTGAATTGCTGTAGGTCGGCATATATATAAACTTGCCATTACGCACCTGTGGCATTTTTGCCGCTAAGTCGCCATATGCTCATCTGGTTTGTTATTTGTAATTAGTTCAAGCAGTGAATCGTTGAGATGAGGGATTCTATCTTTGTAAATCAACATAAACACATGAAGGCTTTGCAGAGATAACAGTTTAATTGATTTGAAATTCAAATTTACCATGCGGAAGTATGTTATACTTATTGTAATCATAAAAGAGATACTTTTTCCCTTAATGTCTGAAAGATTTATTAGAAAGACAGCTAAATAAATAAATCTGCTTGTGCTTTGACTTTTCTTCACCTTCATGAGTTCATTGCATATGCTAATTAGAGAGTTGTTGATGCTTATTTCTCAAAACAGAATCTATCTTTATGAAAACTACGCAATTTAATAACTAATGAAATGTAGCTATGTTTTTAATGTAAGCGCATCTGAAAAGGACAAATAATATGAAAATTAAAAATCTGATTATTATAGGCTGTAATATGTCTGTAACATTCATTTGCTTGTCAAAATATCATGCAGAGACCACAGTTAATTTGTCATCTCTACACACACACTAAAAACTGAAAGTAAACTGAAAACAAACTTGTTCATTAAATCAAGGTAAAGTTTTCTATTGGATTGAATCGTATGTAAGGAAATCAAGTTATGATAGAATAACCCATGGTTTATTGATTTAACTTGTTTTAATTGGAAGCAGGCCTTTTTGTCCTTTTGGAGTTTTATTTGAGGTGTGTGTGTTTGTGTGATTTATGAGGACAAAAATTGCATAATGACATGGGTATGACATAGGTATTACAATATGAAGGTGATTTATGAGGACATTTTCAGTGTCCCCATAATTCAAAAGGCTTAAAAAAAATAGTAAATGGTGTTTTTTTGAAAATCTAAAAATGCACACAGTTTCCTGTAAGGGGTAGGTTTAGGTGTAGTGTTAGTGTAGGGCAATACCACATACAGTCTGTACAGTATAAACACCATTACGCCTATGGAGAGTCCCCATAAGTCACAAAAACCAACATGAGAGAGAGTGTGTGAGAGAGAGAGAGAGATAATGTGTAAGTTGTTGTAATAACTACATTTCCAAGAATTGCTTCAGTTAAACATATGTGAGGCAATTAGAACATAAATCAAAATAATACTTAATTTGTGTAGTTTATAGAGTATATCAAACATACCACAGTGATTCAGCAGAACCCTGTTCACTCTGAACATATGGAGAGCACTGAAATACACTACACACATTTTATTTTTAGAACAGGCCACTTGGGAAATAAGTATGACCCACTCATTTTTATTAACATCAGCTAACAAAACAACAGGGAGTTTTTCCTTACATGGTTTTGAAATAAGCAGGCATCAATACAAATACAACAATATCAAATAATGCACAACATCCAAACTGATGTTTTAAAGAAAATATGAGTGGTGCTTGCCAGATCAAAACACAATCAGTGCATCCGAAATTGTGCACTGAGTAGGTACTACATTTATATTTGAACTTATGTATGTTACGTATGTTCTATATAGTATGAAGATAGGGAGTATGAATGAAATTACAAATACTCATACAGATACAGTATTTGTTGTGTGACCTACCAGCATCAATAGTATTGCTTCAGTGCCATTCATAAAGCTCATTCTGATAAATCCTCTCCCGGTGCCTCATGGGATGGTAAAGTGTCTTTCAAATACACACTTCAGTATCCCAGTTGAAGTAATAGGTCATCTGAGTATTGTCCGCCTACTGTTTTTTTGAGCACCATTAATTTGGACATACCTGTACTATTTGGTGTAGTATTTTTTGCATACTATATAGCAGGGAAGAGTTTAATTTTGAATGCAGTAAATGTCTAGCTTAATATTACGGAGCCCTGCACATACTATTTTGTATGTGCGGTTTGCTGTGTGGTTTACTATTTTGTTCCCTTGATTTATAAATTGTGCACACAATTTATAAATCGAGAGAACGAAACAGTAGAGCATGCGCATTATTTAGCAAATCGAGGGAACGATTTAGCAGATTGAGGGAATTAAATAATCGTGTGCATATTTTAATAAATCGTGCAAAAATTTTTCTTTTCCTTATGTCATGTGCAGGGCTCTGTTTTTTTATTGCTATGGGGTGTCTACTAACTGGAAAACTGGCTCAGATCCCTTGTGGAATTTAATTACCCATTGTTATCCTTTGAAAAACCCAAAAGTAACAGCACACCTCTCCAAATTCATTATGTGGAAATGCCGATGTACTTTCAGTAAGTTAGGCTCAAAGAAATTTCTGGAAACCTGCACAGTGGTACATGTAAGTTTCGGATTATGGAGCGATAACATCTCCTTGTGCTTTCCAAGGAAGTGAAAAGCATTTGTGGATTTTCCAAAGTGTTGCACTTGGCAAACGGCCTGTAAAATCTCCCTTGTCATGTCAGAGAACTGCACACTCAATCTGAGCAACACACACTGGCACAGTGGCAAATATCTTAATAATATAGGCCCTGTGAGATGCAGGCTTTTGTCATAGCAGGAGGAGGATCAATGCTTAGCTCTGAGAGCTCTGCAGATGCTGAAGTCAAGTCTGCTGGGAAGTCTCACGTCAGATTCATTTGTAAGTGCATCAGGTAATACGTTGTCGACAGGAATTTTAAGCACACTGTATATGGCATTTAATGAGGTCAACACTGCTTTTGTCATGGCAACAACATTTGTAATCCCCAACGAATTGAGTTGATATTTGCTATTTACTTTTCTATTCAGAGCGACACACACACAAGAGCCAGCGCATCACCACCTGTGCTGAGATATCAACACATAAAGCCCTGATCAAGTGCATCTACATATGTTTAGGGTTAGTAAACAGGTTTGGCTTTATACACAGTGGCTCTATTCCAAAACCTAGGAAGTTGCTAGCTACCAACGTACACAATCGCAATTTAAGGCAACATCCTAGCTTTAATAGAGCATGATAAGTGACTGACTTAGGGCATATGCAGCAATTCTGTGCATCATACAAAGCACATAGGAGGCTTTACAACTGATTTCATGTTGTTAAATGATAAGTTTGGTGAAATGACATGTTTCGTATCATCCGGCAGACTTCTGACAGCTCCCGGTGCTTTTGTTAAGAATACAGAGAAGCTTCCACATATTTATGTACCTGCCTATAGACAGTCAGCTTTGCATTTTCAAAGTGCAAAATGCAAAAAAAATAAAATAAAATAAAATTCTACTGCATAGAAGTTAAACCTCATGTTGTTCACACTGACTTTGCTCACACTTTAACCACTTAAATAAATAAATAAATAATCTGACAAATTAAACAGTAAAACGATTTACAGTATGCTATACAGTATTTTTTAAATAAGGTGAATAAGTGTAATCATGCTAACAAGCCTTCACATTAAGAATGTGCTAATTATATTTTGTAAAATAAGGCTGTAACGCCCAGCTGGAGTTGCCAGCAAGAGATTCCAGATGGCACTCCAGCTCTAGGACTTCTTTTGTGTGTATTTGTCTCTGTTTGCTCTTCCCGGACTTTTATTATGAATCTGTTGTCTCCACCCACCTTGTTTGTGCCCGGACATCCTGATGGATAAAAGCCCTGTCTGTGTTTGTCATGTTACGGTTCATTACACTGTCAACCCGGTCTGCGTTTCTCCATTCGTGTCTTTGTATTCAGTTTGTCTTGTGATTTGGATTTTCTCGTTGCCGACCTCTGCTTCCCCTAGGATCTTCGCTTTTGTCACACCCCATGGACTCTGATTGCCGGAATGTTGACCCACGTTTTGTATAACGTTTACTCTCATGTCTATGCCTTCACCGATCCTGTTTGCCGGTGCTCGACCCTGTTTGCCTCGACTCTGAGCTAATAAACACTGCTTTTGCATTTGAACCCGAACGCCTCTTCCCTTGATTCATAACAAAGGCACTGGAAAAGCCACTAACAAAGCCACTTTATAAATGCACACATGAAACAGAAAAATGTGACAACTACAATAAACAAACTGGGGTGTCAATAAAATAGCACTAGATTACAGTAGAATTGCACTTTTTCTAAAGCAACTGACACCTCGACCTCATAATCTTATGGGATTTTGAGGGAAGTTGAGAGAAAGACCCCTGTAGTTTTCAGCTTACCCACACTGACTTAAACGACATGTGTCTAAATGTCTAGGAGTCAGGGCAAAATAAATACAGAGGGCACGAAAACAACATTCATCCTCTGTGGCAGCCTGATCACGGTGCAGACCATCTGTGGCCTGATTTTATATAATTTCTAAACTCGACCCATGGGGCATTTACCCAAGTAACTGATTTAGCTTATAAAAACATTGGAACATTGTTTTGAAATGTTTCTAAAATGCTAAAATGTCCAGTTTTCTTGTTGTGATTATATTGTTATTTAAAGTTTACAAAAATGGTTATTAAACATTATAATACTTGTATTTTTACCCAGAATATAAGGTTATTTGAATGTTTATTTATAATATTCCAGGATCATTAAAATTTTCAGTTAGGAATAGCCATGATTAGAACATTACTGTAAGAACATTGTAAGAATGAATCCCTGTTTGCTTAGTATTGGGTATTTGATATATAAAATGAATGATGAATAAATGAATTAGCTAGAGTAAGACAATCTAAGGAAAAAAGAAATTATTTTGTTACAATTTTGTGACTAACAGTGTATTAAAATGAAGTCAGTGTGCTTGTTTATCTAATGAAGAACTTGTGATAAATTAAATAATGCTATACAGAATGTGTTTGCATGTTTATTTATTTATTTAGCATAATTTCCCAATCTGTCGCATTATGAAAAAAGTGTGAAAATAATCATTAATTCTGTGTATTTATAAAATGCTATTATACGGAATAAGCTGTGGTGTTATTCAAAAAGCTATTATACTTTAATTTATTTATTTTACTATTTTGTGTTTTTCCTGTGTCCTCAGTTTCACTTTCCTTTCTGCTGGTTTGTAATAACTTTGACAAACAACAAACTGCTCTATGAGGAAATCATGCTTCAGAAATTAACATCATTTTAAAGTGTAAAACAACAGTGATTGACACAGATGTAACCAATGTTTTGCTCTTTTGTACATTTGGTATTGGCTACAAAGTAGTCTTTACAGTGACCAAAGACTTGATTTTAACTAAACCACCATTCACAGAGGTATCAGTAATTTTTTTATTTTAGTATTTAGTATTTTTTTTTAATGTTTGAAAGGAGAATGCACTCTTGATAGGGTTGCCATGTTTTTGGTGTAACTGTTATTTGGACTCATAAAGTGATCCAGTTAATAGGCAGGTGCAGATCACACTATGTGGCTTATTAACATATTTGGATTTAAAGGGATAGTTCATCCTAAAATGAAAGTTCTCTCAAGCTATTGATGTGTAGACTTTCTTCTTTTAGACAAACACAGTTGGAGTTCTATTGGAGTTGGTATTCTCACCAGAGTTTACATACAAAATGGAATGCCAGTCTCTAGAGATTATGGTTTATAAATGATTACATATGGATCATTTTACTTAAACGCACTGATTCGCTTCAGAAGGCCTTTATTAACCCCCCTTAGCTGTATGGAGTACTTTTTATGATAGATGGACACACAGCAACAGCAACTTACTGCTTTATAAAATTTGGAAGACATTTTTAAAATAACTCTGATTGTATTTGTCTGAAAGAAAGAAGTCACATACACCTAGCATGGCTTGAGGGTGAGTAAATTATGGGGTAATTCAGCCCAGTCTCACAGCAATTCATACATATTTTAAGAGGTGGCTAATTCATACAAATTCTTACAACCTCAAACGAATTCATACGATTTTTGATAAATCGTACGTATATTACCAGTTGTTTATTTGATAAAGTGTTTTATGGAACAAGCCCCCGGTAAGACTGAGTCAAGATGCATCTCGTGATTTCTTGCACCACAATGATGTTCAAATATGTCAATAGAAACTGGTTGTTTAGTTGAGTTCCATACACACTGTGTAGAATTCCTGTAAAGAATATTTCGAGAGCAGATGTGGTTGTAGAATGCGGTTGTCACTCATGTAAATTACTGAAGTGTGTGTGCAGAACAGCATTAAACACTAAAAGGTGAACTGACAATCAAATTTAGCTGCAGTGTGTACATGGCCCATGTTTAAATCTCTCAATTTATTCATGTAACATGTAAATTAAGAGTCAATTTACTACTGAGAAATTGATAAATTTTGCTCTTCCATCTTGTTAGTTAATAATTAATAAGGGTTAGGCCTAGAACATACCTCTAAAAGTCTGTTACACTTTGATAGAAATACATCAAGGAACTATCACACATTTGTTTGTTCATTCATTCATTGTTCACTGTCTCTCTCAACAAGAAGTTGAAGACAAGGATTTATCTTCTTTTTTCCCATCTTGATCCTTCAAATCCAAACCAAAGAAAAAAGCTGCACTGCAGGTCCAAGAGGATTTAAATGTCAGCCACTGAAGTTAAATTATGTACCTGGATCAAAATGTTTGATCTGTTTTTTATGATAAATGGCATAATATTGCAAACTTTCAGAAAGGTAAATTACTGAAAAGACAGTATCTTTACAGCAAGACACAATAACTCCGTAAACTGAGAATGTAGGATTGATCAGTTTTGTTTGTGAAATGCTGTATGTAGCTACAGGACAGCATATGCAGAGTATACAGCCATCTATCTTCTGTTTCCTGTTGGCAAATGTGGCGGCACCTGTGTAATACATCATCAGCTAGGCTCGGGCCCTACAGCTCATCAAGTCTGTTGAGACCTTCCACAATTCAATTCCAGTCTAGCGCATATATTACACTGAAAGGAAGATTTAGTTTTTTCTGAAAAAACAAGTGTTTTCCGAGCGATACTTGCCAACACCATTCTAGGTTGCTAGGGTATCCTGGGTGGTTGCTAGGTAAATGTTTACTAGCCTAATAGATGCTTATTCGAAAGATGTTTTCTTTGAAATTCACCACTGTAGCTTTAACAGTAGAGTATACTGTTAGCAACCATAAGGTCAAGGGTTTGATTCAGAGGGAATGCATGAACTAATAATATGTATACCTTGAATCCATTGGATAAAAACATCTGCGAAAGGCATAAATGTACTTCAATCTACTCAACTATCATCTCTCTCTCTTTTTCTCTCTCTCTGCGTGTGAGGTGTTAATGGCAGAGGGCTTGGCCTCTCTGTTTAACCTTCCTTGCAGGACCAATTGTTATTTATGCTGCGAGTTTATTAGCTGTGTTTGCTAAACAAGATAAGGCTAAAATATGCAGAGGGAAATGATTTGCATAGTTTAATTTGCATAGTTTTAAATTCACCCTCTAGAAAAAGAAATGTATCCATGATTTTATTATTATAAACCGGTTTGAATCAACCCATTGCCACCATCTAATTTGATGCGTGGATATACATGGAACTCAAGAGGAAATTTAATTTTATATCTTTTTTTCCCCTCTAGAAATAAAACAGACAAAAGCATTGCTTACTGTTGGTAAGGAAAGAAAAACTGTGAGAATTACAAATCCTTATTTACGTAAATAGATGTTTTCAAAACAGCTCACCCAAAAGATTTCTTCAGACTACTTGTTTCATATTGTTTTTTTAATCCAGGTTCTGTTATTCAAATCTAGATATGATCTCATCTACTGAATTTCAAGTACTACGAATCTAGAAATACTACTCTTTTGCCTTAATTTTAATGCATACAGTCAGGACCTATTCAGTTTCAGTCATAGTGAATATCTCCAAATACAGTATCGTGCAAACGTCTTAGGCCACTAGTATTTTCACCAAAAAAAAAATGGTTTTAAGTCGGTTATTTCTATCTTTTGTGGTAGCGTATCAGTTGGATACACTGTATCAGTTTACATTTCCAAACATTATTTTTGTCATTAATTGTAATAATGCAGTGAGATTATTGTCTGCACAAGGAG
>JAUCMR010000043.1:8604082-8616162 GCA_032357425.1 Enteromius argenteus | reverse complement strand
TGTAAAATAAGCATTCAATTATATAAATATATATATATATATATATATATATATATATATATATATATATAAATATATACACAACAACACATTTTATTACATAAACAGTTTTATATAGAACATACTTAACTTTGGAGGGCAGCATATGTCACCGCCAATATTGTAACAGTGATTTAGAACTTAAAGTAATAGTTCAACCAAAAATTAAAATTACAACATAAACTACTCACCCCCAAGCCATTGTAGGTGTATTTGATTTTCTTCTTGCTTCCTGCTCTGGTTATTTTACACAAGAGCACTGAGTTCCGGCGTCTTAGCTGACTTATGACTCAATATACGTCATATGTCGGCCAAAAAAACGAAAAATAAGTCACGTAAGTCAGTTATTTATGTTAGAATTTTAAAACTAGAATTATTTTTGTCACAAAAAAACATCGATCTGCTTCAAAGGATATGTGATAACCCCCCAGAGGCGTAAAGGTTAGTTTTACGACACAGTACTTGAAAATACCTAGCTAACAGGTAACGTTCCCAGAACATTCACTAATGTTCTTTAAAAGTTCTGTAAATGTTAGTAAATGTGTTCGTCTGAAAGAAGAAAGTCATAAACATCTTGGATGGCTTGGGGGTGAGTAGATCATGTTGTAATTTAAATTTTTGGGTGAACTATTCCTTTAAGAAGGTAAGTCAACTCAGAGTTCAGATTTGTTGAACCTCCTTTCTGGAATACACCCCAGATGCTGAAGGCTATAATGAGATGTCTGTTGACAGCTGAGCTCTGTTTTTGACAAAGCCGGAAAAATCAGAAGGTTCCAACCTAATTATCACAGTGGATTTCCCAAAAGGACTAATCAATATTCATAACACAGCATCCTCTATTCACGTACACATGGTGTGGATTTTGTTTATCAGATAAACAGGCATATTGAAACTGAAGCGATATGTATTACCCTCTGACTTGCCCCAGACCAAAGCCACAGTTGCCCCCTGCCTTTGTGCCAGACGGTGTTTGTGACCGGTGCGATATCAGGCTGATTGGTAAACATTCTGTTGTCTGTTATGATGACCCTTAATCTGTTCCAGCTCCCCTGGCTGCGTGGGGACACACCTGAGACTGGGCTCTGCAAACCTGCTGATAAGAGTGTGTGAAATTGTGTCTGTTTGCATCAGCAATAAAGGCCTTTCTGTGTATTACACAGATGGGGAAAGAGAGCATCCGAGCGTGACTGTACAATGAGTCTGCTAATTACTTCATTCCTGAGGAGGAGGAGGAGGAGAAGGGGGGCGTCTGTGTGATCAACAAGAGCTGCTGTATTAGTAGTCGGGGAATCGAGACACATGGATCAAGTCAGATGAAAATAACAAGCAGGGTATGTTATCGATTCAAGGTATGATTCGAAGACCATCGGCTCTATGCATTAAATGAACATAGGACTGACAGTTGATTTGACTTGTGATTATGGGAGAAGCAAACTGTGTTCTGAGCTGATACCACCACTATTGGTGTTTCTAGGATTTTCTTTTTCCCTAATATTTATTTGTTGACAATATGTAATGTTGACAATATTAACATTACAGTGTAATTGAGAGCTATGAATTTTAACATCTATTAATCTTTAAAAAATAAAAACTTCTTCTTAAAGTGAACTTAAAGTAATCTTCTCATAAACCCATTTATAACAAATGTCATATTTATGTGCCCTTCAGCAAGTAGGACATATACTGAAATTGAATAAAATGATTAAACACTAAATGCTAAATTAAACATAGATGAATCATTAAAGCTGCAAAAGTTATTGATTTCCCTCTTTTTTGCTATTACTTTAGGAGCTGACACTGCTGAATATGATGCAGATGACACGCATACTCATAGTTAATTTGTACTTTAATATGAAACGACTTCAGTGCTACAGTTTGTGCCACCAAATTTGTGTGTGCAGTTGAAGAGTATGTATAACATATCAGTCTGACGTAGCCAGACCTTGAGACTGACGGCTGAAGGTCTAGAATTCATGGCAGCTTTCATTGGCCAAGACCTGCCCATGAGGCAGTTTGACCGAGATGTCTAACAACTCATAGTTTGTAGACATGTTGCTACAATAACAGACCAGTGTGTAAAACTCTTGGATGTTTTTTAAAGATTCTATGCCAAAAACTTAAAATATTTCACATGCCTTTGAAAATCGAGCATTTCTTTAATCCTGATAAGCGCTCGTCATTGCAGCTGCAAACGCAATGGCTTTCTTCTATTGTGAAGGGGGTTCGGCTTCATGGCATCTTTGTTTCCAGGCAGAAGATTAAAGAACATGACACACACATCTCCCGGAAATGCTGTATAATTCAACCAATCTGATAAAGACTTTAAAAATCATGAAGTGTTTCCACATTTGTGTGCCATATGCATCGGACGTTTAGCCAACGGTCCGTGGTTGTTGCTTCTGAGACATATGCATACATACATATGTGTAAATATAAGCAACAACCTAAAAATTATCCTAACTACTCACTTCACCAGAGCAACACCTGCCATTAAAACCGCTCAGAACTTTTTTGCTGCAAAACAATGGAAGAAAAATTGTCATTCCACCATGCACAAACAAATACCACTCACAATTTCATCAGAAAATGTACAAATGTAGCTTTCCCTGTTTAAACAATATTTGTCATGGCAGAAAAAGAACACTGAATTGAGAATTGAACAAATGCAAACAGAGTGAGAAAATACATTTATTGGACATAGTACTGCCTACGAACACTGAATAAGGATTTCCGTATTATAGTGTGTCGACACCTTGGCAAACCACGGCTGTTGTGTGTAAGTAGCTCGGCCCATAGATGGTCAGCAGTCGAGACGAAGCCCAGTGGAAATATACAGCTCGTTTGGCTTCCTAATACACGGTCAGCCTTTGAGCAATTACTTTGCTTTGTTCCGTCACCCTCAAATGATTTTCCTTTGCCTTGCTGCTTTGAGTATTATTAACTCCTTCACAAAGAATTATTTAGTCACCTTGAGCATCTGGAAAGTAGCGCTGAAAGTAATTATCAAATAGGGTCCACTTAATTTTTAATTGACTCTCTTGGTTCATTGCCCCAACTTTGGTACGCTTGTCAAAAGTACCGCTGTTCTTTGTGACCCTTCCTGTCAAAGTAGAGCTTGTCAACTTCCAAGAAATTTCATTCCCTGTGGTGAAAAGGAAAGGTAGGGGAGCAGCAGAGAGAAAGAGAGAGAGAGAGAGAGAGAGAGAGAGGACGACGGTGCCATTTCAAAGCATTAAGCTTCACACGTAACTATCAGCGCATACTCTGCCATATCCTGCCCTCTGTGTGATCTCACCCCTAACTGTGAGAAAAGCTGTGGTGTTTCTCATGAGAACTCATTTCTTTCTCACAGACATGCAAATAAAGAAAGACGATTTCGGGTTATCTTCTGTTCTGTGGCTGCAATAGATAACTTTACCTTTGCAGTGTTGCTCTTTAAAATAGCATTTCTCTCAACAGTTTAGATAAAACAAAGCTTTTAATGTTTTAAATCTGTAATAAGTGGCCTAATTTTACAGTAAGCTTGCAGCATGAGGACAACATAACATTATTTTTTGTTTATTCAAAATTACAATTTTATTTATTGATATGCATAACAAACTTAAGGACAAATGTAATAGATATATCCATATTTCTACAGTTGATTAATAATGGTACAATAAGTTAAATTTTGCATTACAAGTTTTCTGAAATGTTGTTTAAATATGCAATAAGGTATTATCTCATTAAATATGCTTTCATGCATACACTGAAATGTCCAGAAAATAGACAAAGCCAGATTTACTTATTTATTATTTATTATAATATTATTTTCATCACTCTATAAATCAGAAACTACTATCAACAGCCCAAAATAAAATAAAATTTCACCTTGTTCTTAAGATTAAAATTATATTTAAATGCATTAATAAAAATGTAAAGTCTGTTGTATGTAAGTGCTACTGATTTTTGGCTCAGTGCATAAGGCTAAAAAAAAAAAAAAAATACAATAAAGTACCCACCCATAAAATATGCATACACTTAAATATACAGATGCATAAAGTGAAACACTTAAAATAAAATAAAACGTTTTTGTAATGTTTTTTTTTCACAAAAGTCTAAAGGAAGACATGGAGGCAAAAATCTCAAATATGCCTTAATTTAATAAAAAAATATATAAAAAAAAACAATGCCAAAATATTTGAAAAGCATTATTATTATTATTATTAGCAGTAGCATGGATTGGAAAGTCACATCATGGCAATAAACAAACAATTTCAATCAACAGCTGAAAAAACATGATAAAAGAAATATCAGTAAAAGTTTTTTTGAAGAAGAAAAAGTTTGAAAGAATATTTAACTATTTTTTCTATTTTTCTCTTAAAAAAAAAAAAAATTATAGTCAATAATGAGAAGAATGTTTATAACCAAAGAGTTTTCGTTCCTATTGATCTCCATTAAAAACACAAAAGGCAAAATAAATAAATAAATAAGTAGATAAATATAACTCAATGGGAATCAAAGTCTTGCTACCAAAATGTTATCAAAAATAAAAAAAGTTTTCATTTTTGAGTAGACTTTGCATTTTAGTATTTGCTTTTTTTGCACTTGAATTCAAAAAGTTATAGAATAGTGCACTGAGATATTTTACCTCTGAAGATCAAGAAACATTTGATTTCTCGAGATGTGACTCTTTTATGGTTCCTTTTATTCAGATCATGCAGTGTGTGAAAAGATATTTGCAAGGCATATTGCCTTGTTTGTGTGAGATATTATTGGCCCGTAAAATGACAAATATTTGTTATGAGATGCACCGAAGATAACAGTGTTACCGCGAATGTTTGCAGCAGGATTGGTATTGCAGGAGGAGTCTGACAGGAGCTCCCAGTACCTTCTGTTCATGTGGAGGGATATTTGATTGGAAGTCTGATAAGTGAGATAGAATCTGTGCTTTGGGAAATGAATTCTATTCCTGAAGACTCACAACATCATTTCATGTGTAAGCAGCTCCTTTATAGTCACAGGCCTTGCTCACAGGCCCAGTCCCCCATCAGGGAATATTATATATTCAGTATTAAATAATATAGTACAACATAATGTAGAAAGATCACAAGTATTCCTGCTGGGAGGATAAAAAGCGATAGAGAAGTGATCTATTCCCTCTCTAATACGCATTCAAATTTGAGATGGCTATTTTAGGCACGATGCAGACATAATATTTATGAGGAATTTCAAATTTTTGAAGTTACTCTTCTGATCTGTCTGTAAACATATTCCAAGCTGATTTAATGTTTTTCAAAAACAAAGATATTTGAAGTGGAAAGAAGAATGCTAGACATTTATTTTAAGCTAGTGAATTAATTTAAGACTGTGTGTGGTCCTTTTAAAAGGGTCACATCATGCGAAATTAAATTTTCATTGATCTTCTGAGATAAAAGAGCTCATTGTTGTACGAAAACATACTTTAACTCTCAGAACTCAAATCTCTCCAGTGCAAAAACAACAGTTATTGACACTAAAATAAAATATGACTTCTGTGCTTATGTAACTGACTCACATCAGACAAAAGAACACGATTGACACATTCTCACATCAGCTACACCTATTCTGTTCAAAAGTGTGGTCTGCTCACTTATTCACAGAGAGATGAAAAGCAGAAAGCTTTTATATCAGATACTGTTATATCTAAGCACCAGACAGACTAATGATACAATTAAAATGTGAGAACGATTGTTAAACCTTCTGTTGTTGCTTTTGGTCTAGCACTTACAGCTATTTATTTATATATTTTTTTTCAATAACTTACACTAAAAAGACAGGTCACCCAAAAATCACCCCTCAATGAGATTTTCTATTAATTATACTAATGCCATCCAATATTTAGATTACCTTTTCCTTCAGTAAAACAGTAAAGAAGATTTTAGCTGAAAATGTGGTCCTTGGTGATTCATAGAATGCACTCAAAGAAGAAAAAAGGAAAGAAAGAAAGCATATAGGCAATGCAAAATGAATACCTCCAGGAGATACATTGAAGATATAGTCTTAAGTGCACAATAAGGGGTAGCGTTTGAGGACGGAAGGCCTCCAGAGCGGTGCCCTCTCCGAGACCCACAACGGAGCAGAAAGCACGGAAGGCCATGGCAGGCTCATCTCCGTGGCCTTGTCCTCGACCCTCTGCCCAGCCGCTGACTGAAGCTCCACTACCCCCCAGGCCTGGGAGGTCCACGGGCCAGTGTTAACATGCCCCGAGACGGAAAAACTGGAGGATGTCTGAGGATGTCCAGCAGGATCAAGCTCGCAGAACACCCAGGCATATTCAAAAAGGGAGGTATTTGCAGGATAGGGTGAGGAAGCAAGCTGTGAGAGGGGGTAATATTGGGAACCCCCCCCCCAGATATATTGAGGTAAAGTAAAACTACTGGTCTGTGCAAGAATCCAAATATTATTAGCGATACATCATTATCATTTAATGAGTCACCAAGGACCATGGTTTCAGCTAAAAATCTTTGCAGTACTAAACCTATTATAAATTAACCTTATGTGCAGCGATAAGGACATTAAGACATAATTTCCTTTAAAAGTCCACCCAAATATCCACAGGACATCCTGTCTAATTCTCACAGTCCTGCTCATTAGATTCATGGGTCAAATATGAATGATTGAAGAAGATATATAACAGAACACCGATCATACAGGCATTTACTAGACTCTGCTCTGCCTCAACATGAATTATATAACCAAACAAAGTTCAGCGTGGGAAGGTCAGATGAATAATGAATAATGCTGCTCCTCTGGCCTGAGAAAAGGAACCTGATTTACTGTATGCTGTATTTAGTGGAATCATCAACTAACTTTTATATACCAGACAAACTCGATCTAATCTTGTTGAACACTGATTCTCAGTGCTACTAATGATAGAAGAACGAACACAACAGCGAGATGTTGGCACTTTGTTTCGATGAGCATCCTAGCATGAGAAGCCCTTTTGATGTTTACAGAAAATAAGAGACGTTAACATGCTGCCCTCTGTGTGGATGGTGGAGTCTCATTCAAGCTCTTGGAGATAGCAGAACAGATGGAATTATTTATTGTGGTAAAATATTTATCTGTCCACAGTGGCATGTCACACTGTATTCAGCGCACCACCAAGGTGAGCTGTTTACAGAATACTCTAGACTATTTACACGTTATTGCTATTGTCATAACAATTGATACTATTATGTTGGCCATTGCATTTAGCATCAGTCATGCACTTAAAGTAGCAATTATAATAATAGTAGCTTCATGCAGGGATGAGCATGTTGCAGCTTTAGATAACTTTAAGCATTAGAGAGGAGTGGCCACATTACAACAATTTGCATTGGGTTCTTTCTTTCTTTCTTGTTACTTTTAAAGCATCTTCATATGTTGTTTTATCATCTTAAAATATTTTATTAAGACTTTGAGGTCTTCTTATGCAGATTTTTGACATTAGTATAAGACACAAGAGACCCACAATGACCTCAAAATCTGAATACTTTTTAGCAACTGAAAAGCTTTTAGATTTTAGATTTTGATTATTAATTTTAAAGGGGTCATATGATGCGATTTTAAGTTTTCCTTTCTCTTTGGAATGTTACAACTGTTAGTGCAGACTAAAGTCTCAAAACCAAATGGATATTCTTTATAAAAGTTATGACTTGTACACACCCCCCTAAAACAACTAGTTTAAACACGCCCCCACTTTTCTGCGTCAAAGAGTAGGTTTATTTTCATAACACCACCCAAATGTTTACGCAAAGAAAGAAGGCAGAACTATTATTCTAGCATTAGTGTTGCTGCTGGCGCCATGTTCTGGAGACGCTGTGTTTCGTTGTGAAAGTGAAACTACTTTTGCACTTCCAAAAGAGGACACAACTAGAAATCAGTGGTCAAGTTGTATTTACAACACTGTTCCAGAACAGTTCAGCACAGATGTTAGATTGTGTTAAGTGCATTTGTTATAGACTATAAAGTCGATCAATTTCAACAATACTTTTTAAGAGTGATGAGCTTTGTACAAATTGACTCATTTCAGGAAGGCGGGGCTTAGAGGAGAAACAATAATGTACAGTATGTGGAAAATAATGTGTTTTTTTGAAACTTAAACTGTGTAAACATTGCATTACACCAAATACACAAAATAATTTTCTTTTCTAGCAACATCATATGACCTCTTTAAGGGTTGAATTAATAAGGTTTTGGAAACCACACATAATTTCATAATAATAATAATAATAAACACAAGCTAAATTAACTGAAATTCAATGCAGTATTATTATTATTGTTGTTTAATTTTAATGCAATATCATCAAAGACTTCACCATCCATAAATAGCATAAGATACACTATGAGTACACTATTCTAGGTGCTCTTGTGCATAAATTATTTTCCAGCATGATGCCTCTGGATGTGTTATCGGTGTGTTTTAGTGAGTCTGTAAGATTAATCTGCATGCATGAAGCTAAATGGATTGAAACGTTAATGCTGTCAGCCACATGCGAGGCAGACACGAGATAGCAGGTGGTGTGATACTGCATTCTCAGAAAATAATAAAGCCAGAGAATGTGCTCATATGGCAGTACACCTCAAATAACACCCTATATCCAAAAAAGCCTGTATGGGAAGCTAAACCAACATGAAGGATAAAAAGGTGACAATTACAGGCTGTCGAGTGACTTTTGCCATCTGCAAGCCGAGCAGTGTGCAAGACACAAAGGACCCCCAGCCAATGTGAGCGTGAAGCCTGTAAATGTGCAATTAAGTGGCAAATGGCTCTTGTGTCGAGAAGCATGATGGTAGCCGAGGCATAACACAGATTCCACAGACCGTTCCGGAAGGACGCAGGGGACGTGCTGAGCACTTAGTGTTTCTCCTGCGTGCAACAGTGAGTGGTCTACATCTATTCAACTCTGCGCTTGAGTTTCCTGGCATGCTTTCTCGCTTGTGAACCCAGACATGTTGGAGTAAACAGAAAATGCCTGCTGTTTGCCATAACGCCTCCTGTACGTCAAATTCAGACGTCTGACATCAAAACGGTGCAACCCAACCCACATGTAGTTACTTATATATTGTCCCCATGAATTACTGATAAAATGAGGAAAATGTGGAGGCCGCCATTAAAATGCCAAAATATAAATAGTAGCTGTCAAAGTAACCCATGATTAGTATGAATTATATCATTTTGCCATGTTGTTTCCTAGACCTGTAGCAACATGGTGACCATTCAGTAGCCACTAAAACTTTATAATCCCAACCCATGAAACCCACTGGTTATTTAAATAAATGACTTTGTGCTCATAAAGATTTTACTCTGTTGACAGGACAAATTTGCATATATTTATTATATATATATATATATATATATATATATATTAATAAAAAAAATAAAATAAAAAAGGTCTATTACTCTTTACTTTTGAATAAATAAATAAATAAATAAATAAATAAATAAATAAATAATTCAGATATTATGACCCTACTCATTTTTATGAATGTGTGTATAAATAGGGTTGTGATGTGTATAAGCGAAACCTGCGTAGCACAAACACAGCAAAAGTACTGTATGACATGCATGCGAAAACTGCATATTATATGAACACCAAACACATGCTTGTTATATATACCTCAAAGTCCATTTGTACAGTCATATGGGTTTGGAGTGACATGATACGTAAATGATGACAAACTTATAAGTTTTGGTTAAACAATGCCTTTACATAAAGTCTCATTGGTGTATATGAGCATTTTAGTGCATTTCATCAGGGGAAATAATGTAAACCATTTAAATTCAGAGCATTACATCCATATCACCAGCTCGTTTAGCGGAGCTATCTATAGAAATGCACTGTCATGATGAGTCTAATTTCCTCTCCTCATTGTCAGTTTAAGTCTGAAATAACTTACCAGCAAAGTTTTTTAGCCAGCCATGACTCAATAATTAGTTCTAAAACTTCTGACTGCTACAATGCATATTTTCATTCTGTTTACACTGTCCTTTCTTCTGCTCATGTTTAAGTGTTTGAGGACTGTGCTAATAAGCATTGACCTCAGGAGCTGAAGAGGCAAAACCACCACACAATCAACTTTAGAGAGGAAGTCATGGCCTTTGTGGCAATGTAAACAGTTTCAAGCCAGAGAGCTGCTTCACTTCCTATACCATTTAAATGTATGCTCATATAAATTTGAACAGGTTCAACATGGCGTGCTATTTGTAAGCCATTTTCTCTTTTGTTATCAGATGCATCTGCATCTGAAACAAGATATTCAGCAAGGGAAAAAAAATGAGTAGCACTTGATTTATTTATTGGATAATGAAAAGTTACATTTTATATACCACAATGGAGTCAAATGCAAGGGAGAGGAGATCATGGCCGATGATAAGCATGAATCTGGACCTTTTGTCTGAAGCCTGGGTGTGAGAGGGGCCTGGATTCCAAGGATGGGATCTGATTCCAAGGATGTACCTCAGTCACATGAGAGGTTATTTGAGTTGGCTTTCTATCAACATGAATCAGTTTGGCCGTTCTCTTCTGGCCTCCATCACCACCATTTGCTTGCAGAACCACCATTCACAGGATGTTTTCTCTTTCCCAGTAGATCAGCAGTTTCTGAAATACTCATACCTGTCTGTCTGGCACCAGCAACCATGTCACATACAAAGTCAATTAAATCACCTTTCTTTCCCATTCTGATGTTTGTGTGATCTTCAGCAAATCGTCTTGACCACACAAGAAATTTATACAGGTTTGGAACAACATGAGGATGAGTATTTTAATTTTTTGTGGACTATGCCTTTAACAGTGGGGTTCAAGAATTGACCATGCAGTATTTTTATGATGTGCATCTGTAATTATTTCTCTAAAGATATCCTCAAGTCCGTGGGGGCAGTCGTGGCCTAATGGATAGAAAGTCAGACCTGTAACCCAAAGGTTTGACCCACTTTTGAGTCCCAGGTCAGGCAGGAATTGTAGGGGGTGGGAGTGGATAACCAGCGCTCGCTCCACCTTCAATACCATGACAGAGGTGAGACCCTTGAGCAAGGCACCATTCCCCCAACTGCTCCCCAAGCTCAGCAGCACTGGCTGCTCACTGTTTTGGGTGTGTGTTCACGGTGTGTGTGCATGGTTGATTACTTCTCACTGCTGTGTGTGTGCACTTGGATGGGTTAAATGCAGAGCACAAATTCCAAGTATGGAAAACCATACCTGTCCACATGTCATGGTAGCTTATTAAATATGGTTCATATGCATGGTTTTATATTTTCTAAAAACATATTACTTTAGCAAAGCTAATTCTAATTGAGAAACAAGGTTTCTTTCCATTGTGATGGAGACCTTCATTTGCAGAGCTATAGAGAGCACAGACTAGAGCGGAATGTAATCGATGGTGTTTCAATCAATATCAAAACATGAATCACAGATTAATGTGCCATCCAGAAAGTTTTAATCGAACATTGTGTAAAGCCAGATGCTGTGTCTGAATATAAAAAGCCCCAAGGATTATAGTTTATTCCAATAATAACATGGTAAATAATAGAAAATCCCAGAGATTTTAGCCTGGATTTGGAGAAATTGAGTCATCATTCATACTGTGACGTGTGATGCCCTACAACACTCTCAAACTGATAACAGACGTTATTAAAAAAATCACCCTATAATGAAGAGTCTGTCTTTTACTCACCTTCATGTTGTCCCAAGTGTATATTTTTCTTTTCTTATGACTGTTTCATCCAGTTCAAGCTATTTACGGTCATATGCCACCTGGTCTCAAACGTACCTGGGTGCACTTTTTTATTGATATGCTGGGATATTTGAAAACTGGTAAATTTGAATGTTAGAGTCACACATATCTAGCTTCATATCTATGTGTTTTCATAGACGGTAGGTTTGTTCAGTAGCTCACAGAGTACAGAGATGTGCTTGAGAGGCGTACAGTATAGCTCTGGTTCAAATCTATGTAAAAGGAACACTGTAAAAAATCCAACTTGCAAAATGTTAACTCAGTTTAAAATTATAAGTCAGGTGGACAAGTTTTCGAGCATA
>JAUCMR010000043.1:8584430-8599310 GCA_032357425.1 Enteromius argenteus | reverse complement strand
GACTGTAATTTAAAATGCAGTATAAAAGTTGATTTATTTCATTTTATTTCTGAGAATTAATAATTATTAATATACCATAATGCCTAGTGCAGCCGTTGAATCATCTTTTTCATTGAGGAATGAATCATTCCCGCATTTTCATTTGCAAATGAAAACAGCAAGCTTATTTATCATCATGTACGGGCATTTGTTCTACAAATAATGAAGTATACGGGCAAATAACTGTACAGAACGTTAATTAGGTATACACTAACTGCAGAAATAAATATGTTTATATGAAATAAACATATAAAAAAAGAATAAGAATAAGATGAATATACAAATATTAAATTAAATGTTTAATGTAATAAAAATGTTTTTTCCCTCAACTTAACATCTCGAGGCCACGATATAAGGATGTCGTTACCTCGACAAAAGGATCTCGTGGCCACGACATAATATCACGTTCCCACGAGTTAATATCTTGTGGCCACGACAAAACTAAGTGAACCGAAGACATCCCCTCCCGGTCACCATAAGCAACAGCCCTGACGCCTCCTTCCATCCTGCAGGGAGCACACTACTGTTCAGCTTCTTGAATAGCATGCATTTTCTAGGTTAACATCGAGGTGGCAAACACTGTGATAGAGCCATATATGTTTGAGCTCGAGTCAGATACAGAGAGAGAAGAAATTGAAACAACGCAACCACAAAGATTTCAAGACTCTTTTAGTCTTTTAGTCTCTTAATTTTCAAAAGTACTATACTTGTAATACAAAAGAATGGTTTAGAAGGGTAGAATTTAGTTTTGATGTAGTTTTGAAACTTGCTATATGTTTTTGTTGCAGAGTACTTGAGTAAATATCAAGAACTTTTTTTGATTCTCCATCATGGCCCCTTTGAAACATTCTCAAAATACTGTAGTCTCATCTTGAGTTAGAACATTTTTTCATCAGAGATTTTCAGTCATCTATCACTAATGTTCAAAGTAGTTGCTTGAGTATTCAAATAATATGCAGATTGATTTAAAAAAGAAAATGTTTGGCGCACTGTTAATTATTGCATCTTTCAGGAGCTTTCATATTCAAGCTGTCAATGAATATAAAGTAGTCTTTTCACTGTCTGTGTACATTGCTAAGGAAGCAGTGTGCCATCTTAAGGCATGCACAATGCTTTCAGCAGTTCATAATTTAGAAATAACACTTCTCCTGCAGATGGCTTTAGAAACTCATACTGTATGACATCTGTTTCTCTCAAGATGCTAAATTAAATTTCAGATTCTGAGCATGACCCATGAATGCTTTCCACTGAGTGTATATGAAAATAGTTATGAGGTCAGGTTTTTCAGAAAATGGATACAATAAATCACTTAGACAATGTTAAATGAAAGCAGTCCAAGAGAGAGCAATAAATAAATAAATAAATTACGATTTTGTTAAAAAGATAGGTTGAGCTGCTTACATTTGAAGGAATTGCACCAAGGATGTTGCAAAAGGTAGATAGAATAATTATTCTGCTTTCTAAGATACTTTCTTGGCCAACATGGCATCGTGCATTTTTCATAATTCACTGTTAGAAGGTCAGCAAAAAAAAAACAAAAAAAAAAAAACATCTGTTGAATTTATGCTTGCTCTCAGTGATATGCATAGGATGCAGCCTATGGCTGTAAGTTTTGGGATAGTCATCTTCTGTACAAAAATGAAGTAGTCCAATTGAATTTATTTCTAAAAAAAGGTGCTCTGCAGAGAACAGAAATGCATGTTTTGCCCCACACCTGAGGTTGAGTTTGTTTTGACACATTTATAGAGTAAGTAGCCCGCTTACTGTCAACTTTGTCTATTTAGAGTCAAAATGTTTGTTATTCTAGCTCTGATGCTGTTTGAACAATATATTTAAAGGGAAGCTATTTCCTTTTTTTTTATCTGTTCATTCACTTTGATGTACCCAGTATCCCAATGACCCCATCATCGCTCATATGGAAATAATTTACAAAATAGACGCCATTATGGTCAGTGTTAGTGGTTTAGTAAGAGAGAAAAAGAGTGAGTTGAAATATGCTGACATTTTCTTTAGAAACTGTTTATATTACATTACATAACTGTAAATGCAATTTTGGAAAAACAAACAAAGTCATGCAGCTATAGAAGCCCAATTCTGCCACAGAATAAAAAAATAAAAAAAACTTATAATTGCGACCTCACAAGTAAAACTTTTTTTTTCTCACTATTCTGATTTTTTTTTCTCAGAATTGCAAAAATTCCAAATCGAATATTTATATACCCTATTTTTCATCACAAAATGGCCAATTTAACCAAGTCTTTTCAAACATACAGTATTGACTTAATTGGTATCAAAGTACTGACGCTATTGACGTCCTGACTAATTGCTTAAAGCACCCTGCACTAGCATAGAATATGACACATAATCGTCTAAGGACTTTTCAGGGTAAAAATGGTCTTTTGAAAGTCATTACAGCTTCTTTTTCAGAGATTTCATATAGAAACAGAAACTCCCTCTTTGAAGTTATGTTGAAATCCTCTCCATAGTCTCAATGCTATGCAATCTCGACGCAATTGCACTGCTTTCCCATTCTGTGTTGCACATAGCATCTGTTCTCTTATTTTTCTCTCCAACGTTGCAGGGTATTTCTCTGTCCTTTTTTCCTGTCGCCCCATTCATCAGGGGAAACTGGGCTCTTTCCACAGGAGCATCACCCTGGCTCGTCTCGGACGATGATGGACACAGGTGGCCGACAACAGCCAGCGAGGGAATCGGTGGCTCTCGAATCACTCCGCTCTTCCAGGGTTCTGGCAGGGATGCGGTGGGCTTATCATCAGTCCGCAGAAGTGCTCTGTCATGCCTCTGATTGGGTTTAATTTGGATTTTTTCTCCTTTGCTTTGAGATTGCACCTCCCGTTTGCTTCACTGTCAAGAAAACTGCTTTGAGGAAAAACACCGGTGACGCACCACATAAAATAATTCGGTAATGAAAAAAAACCAAAAAAAAAACAAATGTCGTAATTGCTGTCCGGCCATGTTCAACCAACACACATGCACAGGGTTGTGGCTGAAGATAAATAGTGGCTTTTACTGCATTGAGAGTAAGGAGTCATGGGTCTTACATATTGTAGGTTTCACCAAATAGGATATGTTCCTGGATCAACATCCTTTGATTACAGCGGTAGTTGAATTTTAGTAATTTACAGTTATTGGTCACAAAAAAGGGTTTTCACAACCATTTTTGGTTCTTCAAAGAATCTTTCAGCGGGCAACACTAAAAGAACCATTTGTACTTACTGTAATTGCTCTAGCGTGCGGCACCACTATTTTAGTGTTTAGCTTAGCTCCATTCATTCCTTAGGAAATGAAACAGTGATGAATTTAGAAGAAAACACTTCTACATTTTTTCTATTTAAAGACAGTTACATAACTAGTTACACGAGTAAGTATGGTGACACAAAATAAAACATAGCAATTTTTTAAGTATAAAAAAAGATAACTATTATGTATGGTGCAAGAGCACTTCACAGCACTTCAACCTTGACACAGTGATATCATCACTCCTGAAAACTCCCCCTCTCCTTCTCACTTCTGTCAATACAACCAAGGAGTGATGATATTACGGCGCCTAGGACGAAGTGCTGCGAAGTGCTCTTCTGCCATACATTATAGTTATATTTTCACCGTGTTTTATTTTGTGTCACCATACTTACTTGTGTAACTAGTCATGTAAAAATGGAAAGGTATAATGGAAAGGTTTCATGTTAAAGGTTCTTCACACACCTTTACATTTTTCTATAGGCATTAAAAAAAAAACGAAAAAAACTTTTTGGCTGAGGAAACAGCAATTTCATTCTGAGCAAATCTACTTTTCAACTAAATTAATAATCAAATGATAATGTCCAAAGTAAGGTGGGTCCAAAATACTTAAAGAAAAATGGGTCACACTTTATATTAAGTGGCTTTAATTACTAATAAAACAATAAGTAATGCAAATAAGTAAACAATAAGTACAATGTAAGTACATAGTAGTTAAGAACACCTAATATGAAGTAGGATCGAACAATTCTTATTATATGTATTGCGTAGGAAACGTTTGGAACAAGATAAATGTTGTTAATTCTCGTTTGGTGGAAATGTACAAAATGGTTCAAGAAACTGTCTCCGGCACCAGCACCTCCTCTGGTGGAAAAGGAGTACAACAAAAACATGATTTTACCTGGAAGTACCAAGCTACTGTCTCTCTTTATTTTAGGACTTAGAATCTTGAATCACCCTCATAAAATTCTTCTCTCTCATAGCAGTTTTATTAGAGCATAACATGGGTTATTTGAATTGACTGTCTTATGAATCAATAAGGGCTTAGCTTAGATCTCTCCAAATGTGAGAGCTGCAGTCCTTTTGATCATTCTAGATAATCTAGGCAGCATTGCAGGAGCCACATGAGGGCAGTGAAAGCTGGTGCAGTGGTTTAGCAGAACGAGAATCATACTTAAACATCGATTGAACCTGCTCTGGGTTTGTTTTTGAGACAGAGGAAGAGAGAGCGAGAGAATAAGAGAAAACAGCTGCCATCATGAGTTGTTTCGAACAACATGAGAAATGTCTGTGCCAATAAAAAATTCATGAGCAACGGTAAAATCACTGTGGCTCTGTTCCAGAACCAAGTGTGCTGCCTATTTAGGCTGTTTTTTGGGCAAAATAGGCACGATCCCTATGTAAACACTTCTAAGATAACTAAGATAACTTATTTACGCCAAAAGACAGTACTGCATGTACTGTACTCCTTTAATAATGTAACTATAGAAAAATAATAATATAGAAATATATTTAATCCCCAAAAAATATTTGGCCAAGATTTGTGTTTGTTATGTAGGCTACTTTGAGATCATGACAGGGAATACCGGTTTTAGTTTAGCAACATGCTAACAGAAAAACTCTTTTGAAATCAATATTAGATGAATCTCCTGTGCACAGCACCATTAGTATGCCGATAGAGCATGCTAGTTATTTTGCTTAGGAAGAATAGCAAGGCAGATTTTTTCTTTTCTTTTTTCTTTTTTTACACCAGAAACCAATGTTGGCAGAAACCTGAGTCCTGGAACAAACATTAATTTCATTTTATCTGTTACTACAGAATCTCCCTTTACTCCTGGGTGCTGGACAATGTTCCCCTGCAAACAACTCTTTCATGTGAACTCTACTCAGATATATGAGAAATACGACTGCCTGCCAAAATAAAGAAAGCATATATGGTTTAATATGAATAGGTTATTATCTACCTCATAAATACATGTGGTTTTCTGAGTGGTTTGAAAGTGTAGGTACGATGTCGACAAGCTGGAGTATTCTATAGACCCTGAGAGTCTCACTGTCAAAGCAAGGCAGAAATGTAGTTACAGCTCCTAGTTTTCACCACACGAAACTTCCTTGGGTGATTTTAAATGGATTAATTTTGCTGCTGGTGCGTGCAGCGAGGAAAATATTATTCCCTTCACAGCAAGCTTGCAGTGATGTCATCAGACAAGAAGGTAGAGAACAATCATTTCTGCTTGTTGACATGCTGGTGCCATCTCTTCTAAATTGGCACAGAACCTCTTCTTCGCTTGCAGTTTTGTTTACACATCCACAGTCGAGCATGAAGATGACAACATGGGGAACGTCCATTACAGACAACAAGATGACACTGTTTAAGCTGTGAACAAGGAGCGTGTGAACCCCTGTGGTCAATGAACTCAAACAAAAAAAGTAGAGAAAATGGAACACCTTTGCTTGTTTTGATATTTTCAGTTGGTGGGAAACAAGGGCCATGTAAGCTATCGAATAACACCTTGTACACAAACCCTGGGACTATTGCATCAGGGGAAAAAAGACTTCTGCCAACACACCTCTAATAAGACAGTTGCTATTAGGAAATGTGGATGAGAAACTAATACTATCAAAAAGTCACATGATCTGGCGATTGCCTTTGTTTGGTTGTGACTGGCTGATTGCACTGCCGGTGAGATAATGACCACCTAAGATGTTTGCAAATCATCCTGAATGAGTCAAATGGCTGGGCTAATTACAACTTAAACAAATTCTCTTGAACATCATCACTGTTGGTCAGTGAAATTGAAATGACTTCACTAATGAAACATAAAATGATCTGTGAGTGAGATGTATTTAGCCTCGTTAGATGAAAGGTGAACTTCAATGCCTGCAACTGTCATTATACTTGGAGTGTTTACTGATGATTTCTTGATTAACGATCTGAAGAGAAATGCTCTCTTAATAATAATAGCTACACAACAGTTGAAATATTAATTGGAAAACCATGCCTATGGTGGCATTTCTGCAAAATATTTTGTTGCACTCTTACACTGTTTGTGACACTTTCAAAGTCTAGTCAGTAGGGCATTCAGTTTTATCCATCTGGCAATGTTTTATTATATCGGTTGTAGTATGTATCATGTTCAGAAATTAAATGTTCGGTAAGTGGCACTAAATGGTTAATGTTCTATGGCATTTGAATATTATGTACCACCTATATTAAAACCATGCCCTAAACCAAACCAAGAGGGTTATTAAGATTAAATATTAAGAAATCATGCCATTTTAGCTTGCTTCTACATGTCTTTAATTGTCACTGAATGTTGTACCGGGTGAGCAACCAAGCAAGTTTACTACATCTGAAAAACCATACATACAGACCACGGGCCTCATTTATAAAGTGTTCATATGCACAAATTTGATTGTAGAGTGTGCATACACTTATGCTGCATTGCAAGCAGGTTTGTGAGCTGCAAGTCACAACTTAAAACCAAGACACACAATTGTGTAGAGTTCCAGGCAAGTCATGACAAACTATCTGAGTGGTAGCTAGATTTAAACAAACCAGAGTGGTGGACAGAAACGGCGCATAAAGCAAGAGAAGCTGTTATACCTTTTACTTGCATAAACACCGCCTTCTTAGGTGCTGCCATTGTTGTTTTGCGTGCTATGTGACATCAGAGCTCGGAACTGGGGGTACACTGATCTACATGTTCACAAGTGGGAAGACACAGGTTTGACTGCCGTTCCAGTGCACTTTCACAGGTAGAAGGTTGAAAAAACATGGGTTACGGGTTGCCTGGAACGCAGCATTAAATCCAGCATTAAATATTAATAAAAATGGTCATTGATGTGGAAAAGTGCTTAGCATCAGCAGACGTACACACTTTTTACTGTAGGAGTATTGCAGGCTTTTGAAAATATAAGCTGTTCTTTCTAAATTATGATGAATGGTGATACTTCATATGTTAATTTCATTAATAAGGAGTCGTTTACAAAGGAAGAGAGCTGAAAATTTTAATTTGTTCTAGATCATTTGCGATTCATAGATTTCACTTCTAAAAGAGATGCGTACATGCATTTTCTTTTTTGTACACGCATTCTGTGAATCGTACATCAGAGAAATGATCGTAAGATCAAATTTAGGATGGTTTCTGCATAACATTTTATAAATGGGGCCCCTGGTTTTATAATACAAATTTCTTTAATTTTTTTTTTACTAATCATATGATTTGAGTCATATATATTTTTTATTTTTGGAAAATAAATGTTTATAAAATGGTAATTTGCCCCTGCGATCAATTTATGAAAATAGGAATTGGTGTTTTGCTAACCCTACTAGTAATTTTACAAAGCAATCTGCAATAAATTAGTTTTGCAACAAAAAAATAAATAAATAATAATAAATAGGTCAGTTGGGATTAAATGAAAAGATATATTATAAATACAAAAAACCAAAAAAAGAAACTATTGTATTAGTCTAAAAGGCCACCACATGCCAGTGGTTTCCATTTAAAAAGAGCAGAAGAACACTCTATTTTTGTAGTCCAACTAAAGGAATGGTGAATATCAACAAGAGAAGCATTTTTTGTATTTCCTTTGGCCTGTGGCCTAAGAATGTTAGTCCCTCCTTGTCCCCCCCTCTGATATGTGAACAATCTAAAATGAATCTTCTTGGCTCCAAAATCAGGCCACAAGGGGTCATGGTATTAGATTTACCCTATGAAACAGATCTGATCCTCTGGTTTTTTTAAGCATAAAACCCACACGTAAACTTGATTGCTGAAATAATCTATATAAATATATTTTAAAAATTGGAATATTGGAGCATATTCAATAATTTTTTTGTTTATTTTTAAACCAGGCTGAGATTTTACTTAAACCAATGGGAGAAAAGTCAGAGTGAATTATAACATAAAGACAGAAAAAAAGCAGCACAGGGGAAGCCAATAGCAGCAACATAGTGCAGAGGTTCACTAAGTTTCACTCAGAGGCTGGAACAGAACAACAAACTGATTTTTGGCTGCCAAACTAAACCTCAGTGTTCTTGTTCTGGATGCCTGCAAAATCTCCAGAATTGCTAGTTTACACCATGATTGCAGTTTTGGTCATCAAAATTAAAAAAATCATTCAGGACATTCCAACAGACTAATTTATAACCTGTAAATCAAACTGCTTATGAATTATGATCCATTTTTCTGTAGTGTCCAAACACAAGTTCTGTAAATCACATTCCTGCTCTCACCTCTAAGAAACAAACTACAGAGTCCTATGTTGGTTTTGAACACCATCTTATAGAAGAAAAGAAAAGGAAAAAGTCCCGGATACAAGATATTTTCCTGAATTTTTAACAACTGCTCCTCAAAGTCATTCCATCGCTATAAAATATTCCTCACTGCAGTTTTTTAAAACTGTGCAAACTCTAAAGAAAGACTGAGAGTAGTCAGAGGAATAGTTACTCTATTTCAAAACATCCAATAATTTTTTTAACTTTTTTATGCATGATCATTGAGTAGCTAATGCGATTAGTAATGCCACAGCACTTAACACTGGATGATGCAATTAAAACGGCCTGTGGATTTCTCTTCTCCAGCGTTCTGCTTGTGTCCAGGTCAAGATGTTAATCAACTAATGTGAGGGTCATTAGCACATTGACATGGTTTCGTGCTCTGAATACTGCTGCAGCGCCTACATCAACACTTCATTTTACCACTTCAGCTCTCTTATTAACCCTTGAATTGAATTAGTAAGTGGCGCTCCGCTCTTGTGTTTATTGTAGTGCATTTGCTCTTTAATAGAGTTTCTTAATATAGGTGTTTTAAAATTTACCACAGAAATACTTAAAGGTCCTGTCTGATATATTGCGGAAATGATGTAAGCGAGTAGAAAACTCTCTCTTTCTCTCTCCCCATAGTTCCATAGTCCACTGGGAGCTTTCATCATTAGAATTCCTTGTGTCACTTGGAATTTATTTCTATTTGTGCCAGGGAGCGAATCAGTCAATTTCATCTCCATTTCCTCCTTTCTCCCCTATGCATCTCAATGAGTCAGGCACAATATTAAAATATGGCAGATAGGTTATGAGAAAAAATGGGCTTGATGCCCATCTCTTACAAGGCAGGCGAGCACGACTGCTTTTTACAGCAACTTAAACCTTCGCTGATGGGATATGTCAAGGTCTGCACTCTCTTGCAAATTTGGGTGTAAACAAGCAAATGTAGCAGAAATACAAATAAATAAATTGCTAATACTTGCCAATAACCAGGCCCTTAAGGCACGCTCGGTAGAAAGTGCATTTGGATGCTTTCAGATTGTCTAAACACATCCACAACCCCGTGCTGTAACGGATTTCACTTATGTAGCCCTGTAGAGTCAAGGAGAAATGAGATAAAAACGAATGTGCCTAACTTCATTTCTGAATTCATGCCATCAACTAAAACTGGAAGAAAGCCTCTATAACATAGAACAAGACATAAAAAAAAAGACTTCCTAGTGCCACAACTTATAAGCTGCATGTCAATGCATTTAGGTTGTTTTTTTTAATCACTGGGTATGTGCCCAGTTTCATGAAAATGCGTAAAAATAAAATCCATAAATCAAAAATTTACTTACTGTAGGTGTGCATATGAAATGCAATTTAATTGGCTTGCATATGATACACAGTTTTCGCGTACATATGATACCCATACCACAAATCACATGCATGTTTATAAAGAGTACACCAAATTGACATATTAACTTGTGCTCTTGATACACACTTACATGAGATTGGGTAGAATATATAAACAATTTGCATTGCAAATAAATATATGAAGTAATAAAAATTATTTACTAACTACCATACATTTTGATAAGTCAGACAGCAAGATATATTTTCTACAATAGCATTTGTAACATTAATAGTATTTTCTTAATTTGAAAGAATAGCTACATTAGTGTTATGAATCAATATGTTGTATTTTGGCTGTAGAAGTTTTTAATATTTGAATATCTGAAAATGCTATTTGACTAGTGACCAAAAAAACAAACAAACAAACATTTTGTGCTTTATTTCTGATGTTTTGGCCTTTAGGAAAAAAAGATGATCCAAGATTTTATAATAAAGTATAATATGAGATTTGCAAGCCATTTTAAAAACTGACATTTAAAAACGGAACGGACATTTAAAAAAAACAAACAAAAAAAACAAGACAAGGTTAGGTTATGTTCAATCCAGTCTTACAACAATTCGTACCTATTTTACGAGGTGGCTAATTTGTACAAATTCATACGATTTTTGCTAAAGCATACACATTTTATGAGTTACCAAGTCATGTAAATTTGCAAGAATTACCTACTCCTAACCACGCCACTAAACCTACATGTCACTGGGGTTTAGACAAATACAAAATCGTATGAGTGAGGTCGTACGAATTTGTACGAATACGTACGATTTGGTCATGAGACTGTGTTGGTTATGTTAGGTAGATTATTAGCAAAGCACAAGGGTTATTTGAGGCTTGAGTTGACAACAATTCATAATTTTAATTTATTTTGTTACCAATTTCCAATATTTTTAAAGATATATTTTAGACCTGAGTATTTTTTATAATAATGATTTTTATGATAATGATATTAAACTCAGTGTGCATGCATGACCGACTCTTTCTAAATATACGTCCACATCCCCAAAAAACCCTGCAATTCTTACTCCACTCTCCCCACTCAGTTTCTGTACAAAACATAATCAAATCTCTAAATTATACCTGTGGATTAAAAACAGAAAAGAAATTCTCTTCTCTCTCACATCACACAAACAAACACACACACACACACACACAAACACATTAACATTAAAGCATTTAATATCCTCTTCTCAAAGGTCAAGTGTTGATGGGAAATAGCTTCCCTTAAATTATCGGGAAACATAATGAGACAAAATTGTTTACGGATCCAGAGACGCATTTTGTTGCAAATGACTGTTTGGCTGCGATCACGCATAGCAGGAAATGGAAAATGATTGCGCTCTGTTGCTATTTTATTCTTTGATGCAGGTCTAAGGCCTTTGCTGTGATCCAGACCCCATTAAATGCTGGATCTCTATCCTCCACCAAAAAATGCTCAGTGAATTCAAAGAGCAGCACCATTATAAGTTAGAAGCACTGATATTACACTGAGATAAGGTACCCAACAGGAAAACAGATAACACAACAACACAGAGAGACAGAGACAAAGAAAGAGAGTAGTCGCTTATATAAAAGTTACATGGAGGATTCGTTCCAGAAGAATTCACCCAATCTAATCAACATGGGCTTTTCCGGATGAGCTCTCAAGCAATCCTGACGTCTCTGAGGAACAAACGCTATACTTAACCTATTCCTCAGCAATGACAGAGGGCACTTTCTGCTAAGTTTAAGGTGTCCGGTCTTTCCTTTTTTTCCCACCATAATTTCCGCGCAATGATATATGGAGGTGATGCAACTTCCTTGTTTATATGCAGCTGAGCAGGTAGTTTGTTAGACCATTGTCTTGAATTAGCAGAACATAAACTTAGCTGCTTCCTTTTGCCTGCACATGTTTATAATGTCTGAAACACACACACACACACAGTCAAACAAAAGCTGCCTGTAACATCTTTACCTGACATTAAATGCGTGACAGCAAGCATGAGAATTTTGACAGATACACAGCCTAAATTATATTTTTTTCACTTTTTTTTTTTTTTTTCCATAAAGAAATAATGTGAACTTCACATTTTAGTCTTTAAATATGAATATTCTTGTCTGAACACTAGCCTTGTTTAATTCCCATCAGCAAGAGAACACTTTATATGAATTCTTCAAAACATGGCCATATAAGAAGAGTTTTATAAGGACCAGAAACTGGTGCTTTCACATTCCAGTTCAGTGCAATCGAGAGATGCTTAAATTCAGTTTTGCTCTTTATATATACTGTATATTCAGTAAATGTTATGAATTAAAAGCTCAGCACATATCTTCACTGTGTACGCAACAGTTTGTTGCGAGTCACATCAAGCACAAAATCTATAAAAATAACGATAACTTTATTTGATGCTTTAAATTCTCAGTGGTATGATAGCAGGATTGATTCTGATTGGTTGTCAATGTTTGTATCGTTCATCAGCTGGAAAAAAAAAATGTTCTGAAAACGATTCCATCCATATCGTTTCTCCGTACATTTATAGTTGTTGTGTGGATGCTGCTATTCACTGAGAATAATTTTTAGAACAATATTTTTATCTATAGTGTTATCTTTATCGTTATCGTGCTTGGTGTGAACGGGGCTTTAAACAAAAAAAGGAGTGAAATGTGTTGAACAAAATATGCCCTTTCATTAAATATTAGTTGTTAAACGTCAATTAGCAAATTACACAAACTGTAATGTTTTTTTTTTTTAATGGTAAAATATATACTTAAGTTATAGGTTTTAAGTTGTTCAAATTGTTTTTTGTTTGTTTGTTTTTTACTCACTGGTGATGCATTACATTTATCAAAAACAATTAAAGGACAATTAAATAATAATTATAATGTTATTACAAATAATTCCCATTTTGAATTAATGCTGTTCATTTGAACTTTCTAATTTTTAAATAAATTTTAAATTGGAATAATTTCACTCTTATGCCCAATCCAGCTTTTGAATAGTATTTGTGTGTGTGTTGGGGTATTTGTGTTCATAGGGACACAAATTTGTTTAATGACATGGGTATGACAGATGTATTACAATTTAAAAGGTGGTTTATGAGGACACTGCCAATGTCCCCATAATTAAAAAGGCTTAAAAAACAAACTAATTGGTTTTTATTTATTATTATTATTTTTTTCTTTACTATTTATTTATTTTTTATTTTTTATTATTATTATTATTATTATTATTATTCAAAAATGCACAAAGTTTCATGTAAGGTGTAGGGTTGTTGTAGGGCAATAGCACATACAGATTTTCCAGTATAAAAACCATTGCGAGAGTCCCCATAAAGCACAGATACCAACGTATGTTTCTGTGTGAGTGTGTGTGTGCGCACGTGCACATTTGCATGTTTTCATATACATATTTGACCAGCGAGACATCTAGCTAAAACTAGCTAAATGTTTCCACGTTTCTGTCACATTAGTCAGTATAGATTCAAATTATATTTTCAGAACCTGCTTCCACTATACAGTAAAATATAACTAACTATACAAACACACACACACACACACACCTAATCCACTTACTACAGACAGTTGAGCGTGTAGTTGCTTTTGAACTTTGAAACTGTCCTTTGACACCTATTCATAAAATAAAAAATAAAAATAAAAAAACTTCCATCGTCATGACATCATGTGTGGAGTCCTACTTTATTTCCCAAGTCAAACAGAACACCGAAATGATGCCCACTAGTGTCAGGAGATAAACTGAACTAATCTGTCAAACTGAAGTTGACTTTCAACCAACAAGCATTTCATCATCCGTCTGAGTGCATAAATAACACTTATTGAGTGAGAAAAGAGACAGCCGAGACTTCCACCCCACTATCCTATGATCTGTCATCAGAACCCTTAAAGGTCCCTGTCAGTCAAAGCCTCGATGAGAGCGGGGCCACTCCTCTTTCACCAGCTCGTTGACATCGCTGCTCTGATGGGCCAATTAGAGGTGCAGTGTAGTGTGGGCCGACACCACTGAGCTCAATGTCTGCCTTTAGCCTCCCAGATACTCGCCGAAAGACACAATCTCACAGTCGGAAAATGTCACTCAAGCAGACTGACATAATGACAGATGGTGGAAGTGTTTTTTTTCTGACTCATTCCAACTATAAAAGCACAAAGCGAAACTCGTGGTGAGTTTCAAATATCTATAACTAAGCTTTCTCAGTTCTCCTATGGTAATATGTTACACATCTGTGTGTGAATTATAAAAAAAACCTAGAACACTAGGTCATTCTTAACAATATGCTCATATCTCAGTTTTGTCCCTGAAGTTCTGAAATGAAGGACTTCCCATCTGTGCAGCATCAGTCGACCGTGCTTCAAAATCTAAAACAAAAAGCACTGTCATGAGCAGAGCTGCTTGTTTTATTTCCGAATAAAATCAGAAGTGTAAGACTCTCTGTTCCGTCCAATGATGGCTACTTCTACGCATTTAACTTTTATATGTTGGGTACAACCATCATTGCCCTAAGTTTCACCAGTGGAGAATGATTCAGCATTATTGCTCTTGCAATTTTTGTACTCAATTTTTTCTGAGTGGTGTTGAAATAGCTGGCCCATAACTTTTTTTGAACAGCTATAAAGGTACAGCAATAGTGAGTTTTGAGTTGAAAGGCTATTTTTACCTTACAACATCTGGCCTCTTTTTAAACTGGTAATGAACAGCCTTACAATATATTCTGTATAAAGGCTTTAAGTGTTACTTTGGTTCTTAAAAAAATATAGATACTGTATATAGATAGATAGATTAAAAGAGAAAAGTAAAAACTGTATGAATACAAATTTTAAATTCATCAAGTGTTTACTCTGCCATACAGTACATATGTAACACCCCAGCATGACACAGGAGACAAAGGTAAGTTTAACAGTTTATTGAATTCAATAGAGTGGAGGAATCGAA
>JAUCMR010000043.1:8516345-8528845 GCA_032357425.1 Enteromius argenteus | reverse complement strand
CTGTAGTAAGCAGTTTCCTAGCAACACCGACTGTGAGGGCAACTGTCCTTTGTTTATACCAACAACAGGTCATCCTTCACCGGCAAACACTGCCATCCGCCACGGAAGGCCTGATCTTATTGAAACTTACATGAAACAAACATTTATGGGATCTGAGCAGGGCAACACATGAAACGCACACACACACACGCACACACACAGATTCATGCAGGCCAGATATCTGAGCCGGCTCGACACAAGCAAATCAATGGTTCTTTCAACGCTTAAAAAAAGCACAACAAACACATGAACAAACTCAAACATAGTTGTTTTCTTCCAGAGATGGATATTTGTATGGAAAGAAAGGGGAAGGCAAGACACCTGCTGTTTATAAATGCTATCCGCTTGTGATCTCCCCTATCCTGTGTGTTTTAAGATCAGGGAGACACAATCATAGCCTGCACGTTTACTGTCAGGTTTTTACAATTCTGTGCCCCTCACAGATTCTTCACTTTTTTTGAAAACGGCACAGCTAGAGCCAAATGTTTCCGAAAACTGAAGGAAATAAAGCTTCCGGATGCGTTCAGAAAGATTTAGCAGAACCACTTTGACCTTCAAAACACGTCATCGATTTAAGGAAGTTGATTTTGCACGGCTTTCTTCGAAATTAGCATTGTCCACCAAGGACAACGTACCTCATTTTGAGTACATAGCCAAAGACAAATGCAAATGCTGGTGTGTTGTGAATGCTAATTACAGTATTGGACATCTGCACGAAACCTCATATGGACTGAGAAATGTCAACATGGCGCTAATCTCACAAATTAAAACGGATCTGTGCTGTGCTAATTAACGTCTTTTACATCTTTGGCAAACATTCTGCACAGTAAAATTCTAGAAAAATTAGCTAAGCTACTTAGTAAATGGTAAAATGAAGACTGTAGGAGCGTAAGTGTGTTTATTTCAAACAAATTCTCACTCTTAAGACCACAAACGTGAAAAAGGAAACAGTGATATTAGTTACAGATCATCAAAGAATGTAGCATTTAACTGGATAGAATACATTACTGTAGTTGCCCTGGACTCCTGACTGACATCATAGCCTTTGGACTGTATGGCAGCATGAGACCATCTTGGCATAATGGCCATTATTCGTTCAAGTTCATCTATCTGGATCCATCCTAGATTCGTAATTGCTTCAGCATGTTCACTGCTTTTGCTGCGGCTTTCACGCAACGATATTCTTAGAGTTATGCCTGATTTTTTACTTTTTCTCTTGATGCAGTCATGTGAGCTCTGTTTTTCAGTTTTGTTTAAGGTGATTAAATCAACAGTTTTTCAGTAGCTGTTGAAGAGATTAAATTAGTGTTTACAAGCAAATGCTCTGCGATGACACTTCTTGGATCCTCAGGCGGAATTGGAAATAAGCTGTTTTAAATTAGCGCTTCATTAAAATGGAGCTAAAAATGACCAGAAACTGGTGTGCGGTGTAGAAACACTGCATTTACAAAAGATTGTGGTTTCTTTTGATTATCATCAGAACTGGTGGATCAAGAGAAACCAATTGACCTACGGCTGGTGTTAGTAGTTCTGTACTGAATGCAAATCTGAAAATCACAGTGTTTTACCAATGAAAGCACAGCTGCAGTTTGCCATCAGTTTTTTTTTTTAAAGATATCTTATTCAGCAAAGATGCTTTAAATAGCTAGTTCACCAAAAAAATTAAATTCTGTCATTGATCACTTACCCTCATGTCATTCCAATCTTGTAGCTTTATAATATCAAGGTTTTGATATTTTGAACCATTTTAACAATCCTTTTTCCTATCTGGGCCTTGAATGTTGTGGTTGCTTTGTCTATAGAGGGTCAGAAAGCTCTCAGATTTCATCAGAAATATCTTAATTTATATTCCAAAGATGAAAGTAAGTATTATGGGTTTGGAAGGACATGAAGGTAGGTATTTAATGACACAATTTTCTATCTCATTCATTTATCAATATTGACAGTATTTGATATTGTTTTGTGAAAAAAAATTAAATTATATATATATATATATATATATATATATATATTTCTTAAGCACCACATCAGCTTATCAAAATTATTTCTGAAAGATCATATGAGTAATGATGCTGAAAATTCATATTTGCAACAACAACAACAACAACAACAACAACAAAAAAAAAACATATATAATAGATTTAAATAGTGTTAATATTTCAATTATTACAATTATTCCAGCCTCAGTGAGTGCATTAGACTATAATTAATACATACATGTGTGTGTATATATATATATATATATATATATATATTATAATTCTCAAAAACTGAAAAAGTGCAAGTTTATGAAGTTAAGTATGTGAAACCAATGATTCAGAGGCAGACTGAAGATCATGGGTGGTGGTGTAAGGGTTTCCTGAGACATGCCTTGTGTGGAAAAGAGGAAGACGCCCTACCTGGATCTCGTCAGACGTCAGGCCGCCTTTCATGTCGCTGCTCTTTTTCTTGGGTGGCGGAGGGGCCGGCTTATGAGCAGGGGGGAGGTCAGTCCTGTTGGAAGAAAATAAAACAGACTGACACCCGGTACCCTGAGAGAGCTTTCATGCGGCCGTGGCTTAAGCCTTGTGTGAGCACACGTAATGAGGAGTCGTGCCCACGTCTGCCTCTCCCGCCTGCCGGGGGTTTGATAGGCATCTCCTTACACTGCCTTTGTTGTAGCCAGTGCCATTTCAGCCGTGCCCTTTCAATGGCTCTCACTAGCCATGGAGACAGATAATGAAACCAGATTGTAATGGGCAAAATGGAGAGGGAAGAATGGGAGCGCTAGGACAAGGGAGGTTCGAATTATAGCCCACCAATGTCCCCATCAAGCCCTTAAAGTGTCAGACAGACAGCAAACAGAGCACACGAGTCTGATCCATGATGTGAGACGCAGTAGGACAGAGTTGCACCAGCCATTCGTTACTTCGATTCAGAATCGCCATCAAACTGGGGGACAACGGGGAACGCTGTAAAAATATCATACCACGCCTCATGAATTTTATTATAATTTGCAAACATGTATAAATTGAGACATAAAGTTCACACTAGGTCACAAATAACTAGCATTGAGTTAACTTGGTTATCTATCTATCTATGTTCATTTTAATAATATGAAGGATTACATCTTTTTAAAGGTCCTTAATATTGGATTATAATCAGCTTCTACTCCCTGCTGGGGGAAAAAAAAACAGCTAAAACAAGTATATGCTGGTTTAAACTTGGCTTCCAAGCCAGACCAGGTAAAGACAAATAATAATAAAAAAAACAAGCTACTGTAAAACCAGCGAACTAGCAATCATGAAGAAAATCCCTGATGGAAAAGTCAGGGTTTTTCTTTATGTTGTCTGCTCAAAACATTCTGTCATAGCTAAATATCAAGCCATGGTGACACTATGGAATAGGAAACACTTATTCACTGTTAACTACAACTTTTCCCCCAATAAATTCCTAATTCTCTGCTTATGAATAGTTAGGTAGTTGTTAAGTTTAGGTATTGGGTAGGATTAGGGATGTAGAATAAGGCATTCATATATGCTTAATTACTACTAGTAAATGTCTAATATTCTAATATGCTTATGCATGCTAAAAAGCAACTAGTTATGAAACCATAAAATAAAGTCTTACCCAAGCCATCTTACTCAGTAAACTAAATCCTGGAGTTTATAAGAGTCATTTACTAATTTACTTTTTTAGAGAGTAACGCAGTATTTTAATGTATTCCTTTTAAAAGTAACTTTCCCCAACACTGCGAATAACTAAAAGAAGGAGAATGAATCATTAGCTCTGTTGAACTGGAAAAAAAAGCTATTAAAGAGGACTTGATTCGAATTGATTCCAACCCTTGGAATAGATTTCCAGCCCTATCATTAATACAAAACCTGACTAGTATGTTGTAGGCTTGCTGCAAACCAAGCAGGTCTGTAAAACTATGAGCAGTCACATTAAAAACAAAGTCCAGTCATTTCGGCAGTCCAATTAATTATATTTTGCATACAGCAGGTCAGTTCACAAGGGCTGCCATCTTTAAAATCACATAACCAGCCAAGTACAACTTGCTTTATGTCAGTAACTATTATGGAACAGTTTTGCTAATGGAAGAAATGAACTGTGGCTTAAGTCGTTTTGTCATTTTTAATAACCATTTATAATAATATTTTGTCATTTTTGTCCATCTATAGTATATATATATATATATATATATATATATTCATAAAAATGTTATGAACTTTAAATGGTTGTTTTTTGTTTTGTTTTTTTAGAAAAAAATATTACTCAATTTTAATTTTAACATTTATTAATGAATTATTAAAATCAAACTGTATAATATTATTTAATTGACCTAAGCTAGTTAATGCATTACGTAATGAGACTGGTAACACATTAAATTAGTGAACACTGTTCATTATTAACTAGTTGCTTACTAGTATGCTTACTTTTGGTATAGTAGGTGGTTATTAGTACTTATAAAGCACATATTAATGCCTTATTCTGCATGACCATATTCTATCCCTTATCCTTTATCCCGTAACACTACTCAGTACTAAAACATAGCAAACTACATTACATACTACAACAACTGCCTTACTTACTGTAATATCAATAAGCAGCAAATTAGGAGTATATTGAGGAAAAACACTTAGTTAATAGTGAACATGTATTTGCTAATCTTAAGTGTTACCTTTATTTAGTAGCACATTTAGCTAAACTTTAACTTCTGCATTGCAGTGCTTACACTGCAGAAAGCACTCAATCACCTGCTGTCTAACCCATCCCATGACCTCACACATAACACTTCAGCACACCTGGGCCTCGGCAAACACCTGATGTGGTTCTGGAGAGTTCATGCAAACACCCGATATTCAGTTTTACTTCAAATAAGTCACCTCACTGTGTTTAGCAAAAACTGTAGAACGACATCTGGTGAGTCATAAACTCTCCAATTTTCTGCACTGTAATCTCATTCATAAAGCCTGCAAATTCAAATAAAAGCCAGTTCCCAGAGGAGAACTCAGACAAAACTCAAAAGCAGATGTCAAACTGCCACACACATGTACACACAAGCTCGCACACGCAAGCATTCACGCTCCCACGCAAGATGTTACAAGAATGTGGGTGCAAACACAAACGCACATCTGCGCTCACGCGTACATACACCAGCCCTGCTCTAATAAGTTTTTGGGTATCGTTATTTGCATCGCTTGAAGGAGACCCAAATAATTCTCTGTGACAGGTGAGCTGCGCAGGAGCTGCCATCTAATTTCCAGAATGAGGAAAGCTCTTTCCTCAAACATGTTAGCAGTCAGACATCATCCTGCTCATTCTGACAAGATGTCTGTGCTGATAGATAATGAAGCACGGTCTTTGTTTGTGTGTGTGTCAAAAATAGAGCAAGGGAAAGACAGGCTGTATAACGCTTCTACAATTTACACAAATGCACTGAAACGTACATTTTCTAGAAGCAAACACACCGCCTCATGTCGCTGTTGAGTTGCATGACCTTTCCATGAGGCCAAACGGGCTCTATAAAGTCAGGGCTGCTTTGCGCATGAGTGCCTCTCTCCATTTCCTCTTTTATACACATCACTTCCACTTCACATCACCTTATAGCACACCAGAACAGAGGCGTGGCACTGCCTGTATAAATCCTCACCGCAGATAAACACACATTCACAGCCAGAACAATAATAATAGTAATATTAATAATAAAAATAAAAATGAAATTTGCATTGAGAAAAATCAAGCATATTTTTTAACCTTTGAGATTTAAAGTAGTAACTGACCCAAACCTGTATGTATTTCTTTGTTCTGCTGAACACAACGATAGATATTTTGAAAAAAGTTTGTAACCAGGCTGTTTTGAGTCACCATTAACATCTACAGTAGGAAATGATAAATAAATACTATGGAAGTCAATGGTGACCCAAAACAGCCTGGTTACAAACTTACATCAAAATATCTTTCTTCAAAATATCATTAATTGAGGGTGAGTAATTGAGAACAGAATTTTCCATGTAATTTTCACTATTCATAAAGACGTTACATTGTGATTATGTGAATGTGAAGGGACTGAGTGATTACAATGATAGCTTTATTAGCCTAAAAACATGCCTATATTTTCTTTAAACTTTGCACTTTTTTTTTCTTTTGAAGTTGGGCTGAAAAAGGCTTGACACATGTTCTTGACAGGTTTCTTGACATTTACTCAGACAGAATTGCACACACATGGTGTTGAAAGCCTAATGGTCCAGTCTGTGGGCTGCCAATACAAAGGTTGTATGTTTTACTACCACAAGGATGTGAGTCAGTAACTAGAGAGTTTCTGTGCTGACTGTGGCCTCAAGCAAAGCACTCAACCCAGAGTCACTTTTAAAGGACTGTGCCTCAAATGAGTGAGCAGTAATTTGCTTAAAAGGGGTCATACAATAATTTGAAGTATTATTTAATATTTCTTTTCTAAGGTTCATTCATAAGTCAAGATTTCTACAGAGTCATAATTTAGTTGATCCATGACCATTTGCCACAGTCTCTTTCATCCATACTGGTAAATGGATTGATTTTGCCTCTGTGCCTTTAAGAGTTTCTTATAAATAGAGTGCTCCAGGTCTGTTGTATTTTTGTAGGCTGGGAAATTTGTCAGCATTTTCGCACTTCCTGAACTCAATTGTTTTTGTTTTTTTTGTTTGATTTGGTTTGGTTTTCAATAGATTTTTGGTTAAATGCCTGAAATAAGGTCTGATGTCAACACAATCTCAGGATATATATATATATGTTTTTTTTTTTTATTCCTTACACCTTAAGGTACATCAGTAAAACCAACTTTTACTTGTCTTGATAAAGATTGCTAACAAGTGTCTAACTGGGACTACAGAGCGCATAATATTGGGACATAATATCCTTCCTTCAGAAGGAACTGCAGAGCTGCAGGTGCTACATACAGCCAGCTTTCCAAATGTTACTCTTATTGTTAGTTCTATTGGTGTTTAAGTACAGGATCTAATCCATCTTAAATATCTCACTGATTAGATGGACTATTTTTCTAAACACTTAATAGGCACACCTTAAAATTTTTTTAATTTTAACTGTAAAATATTATAAAAACACTGCAAAAAAACAAACATATATATATAAAAAAAAAAAACCGTTAGTAGGTTAACAGTAAAACTGGGAAAAACTGTAAAACATTTAACCACATATTTAATGTAATTTTACAGTAAATTGCTTTTAAATGTAGAGCTTTTAGAAGTAAAAATTACAAATCAATGTATAATTTACAGTTATTTGAAAGTATTCAGCTTAAATAATCATGTTTTTTAATAGTTTTTGCTATCAGGTATGTACATTTTCGATCCACAAATCTATGGAATAAGTTGCCTGGGAGTAAATGCACTGGAGTAAATGTTTTGAATTTTATATTAAAATGTTTTAAATATTAGCTGATTAACTCAAATGCAAATGGCTCGTTAGCAAAAATGTCCCATTTTTCAAATTACATTACTTCATTGGGAGTTATTGCAACTTTAATTGCGGTAGATTGCAATGCTAACCCAAATGCTTTCTTCAGGTATTGCTTCCTTGTTACAGACACACTGATCCATAAATAAAAGATGAAAATGAAAAAAAGAAAAAGAGCTCCAAAAAGATAAATAGTTGAAGAAATGGAACACGTACCTACGCACTTTTCACACAGACAACAATTACACAGGATAATGATGATGCATTATAATTAACATAAAAGCTGCCAAGAGTCCATAATTCTACCAAATCACATATCTGCATAAGCATGCAAATGACTGAAGTTGTTCTAAGCTGCTACAAATACGAAACTGTCGGTCTGAACATTGCTTACAGGCTGTGATAAAAGAATCTGTGAATGCTGCAAAGCTTTCATATTTCATATGTCCAGTACTTCTACGCTGTGAGGTGCTATCATCTTGTATCATCTCTCGGTCACTGTCTGCTGCTAAAAAAAAGAATATGAAAAATTTGAATATAATTGTTTGTAACTATTATTGTTTGGTCTCTTGTTTTCTATGTCGGTGGAAAAACTACTGCAGAATCAACTAATGTTATAACATCACTGCTGCACAGTGTGTGTCCAGCCTGCTTTTATTTAAATTTAAGACAGACAGTGCAATTAGAGCAGACTTTGTCTTCTTGACCCGTGTCCTCAGAAGCTGTTCCCAACTGATCACAGCTGGAGACAGATGTACTGCAGCGATGCAGCGTCCAATCAGCAGCTGCATGCAGTCCTAAGACTGATATGTTCTTCTATCCAGATGTTGTCATTGTCTGGATTTTACAGGACTTAAATAAACATTCACCAGTGCTAAAATGCAATTTGAACACTTTGTAAAACAACAGGGACCCTCTGAACAGTTGCTCTTTAATTACAGTATTTAACAAATTGTATTCCTCAGATGAAAGTCGCTTTGGGTAAAAGCCTGTGGTAAATGAATAAATGTAAATGTAGCAAATTATAGTATATAATAATTAGCTATTCTCAAACCTGTATTCCCAAACATGATGCTCTAATAAGTAATACTGTGTATAGCCAACTCAGTCTCACGGCAGTTCGTGACTAAATCATGAAATTTTATTTAATCTATTTATTCGTGGCAGGGACACATTTATTTCGTTATTTTCGTAAGACCAGCACGTTTTTTAAGCTAAGATTCCATTGGATGCATCTTAGTTTAAAGAAAACGTGCTGGACTTACGAAAATAACGAAATAAACGTGTCCCTGCCACAAAAAAATACTGTGAGACTGGGTAGGTATAGCACACAAACACATTGTAAAAAAAAAAAAAAATATATTTAACAATTTTTCATCACTTGTTGGTTAGAACGTTTCTACATTTTGAAGCCTTTACACGGGGCAGTGTTGAGAAGGAAGTAGTGACACAAATAACCTCCTTTTCAGAAGCGCAGCTGTTTACATAATAGAGGATCCTTCCCAGTCTTAAGCTACTTTCCCATAAAGTTAGTGTAGTGTAACAAAATGCAACTGTTTTATTGTCACATTATATGCAGCAGGTGCTTTTTACAAGCTGAGGCAATAATCGAAGATAATCCTCAAACTCTTTCTAGTTTTCAGAGTCAGAATCATTTTAGCAAATTGTTTTGTTTGCTGGGTTCATGTACACTAAGTAAGCTTATTTTGTTTTTCCATGAAACAGAAAAGATACAAAAATGTAGATTATTTTTCATTCATTTGTAGTGGGTGGTGTGGCTGAACTGAATGACAAGATGTCATGTAAATAAGGATGAATAATGATAAATAATGCCAGTGTGTTTCACACAAAATCTTTGGAAGTCTTGAGATATAGTGTATACCCCTGAGAGTCATCTGGCCCACTTTTACAGTACTTTCATGGTGCTTTATGGTCATTCTGGAGCTTTCACAGCCCCAATTCTCATTCACCTTCGTTATTTTGAAAGGAATAACCAGAGCATCCCTAAAACAATTCTCCTTTTGTGTTCCAGAGATATGACAGAAATTTCATATTTTAGTCAACAGTTCATTTAAAATGCTGTCTAGGTAGGTAGCTCACTAGGTTTTGGAACAGCTAGAAAGTATGTTGTTATGTGTGAGAGAGAGAAACACAGACTCGCAGAGAGATAAGCCTTGACAGACAGCGTCACTTCTAGATGCACCATTATCTTTCTTCAAAGGGACAAAATAATGAAAGGCAGCTAAATAATTCAGAAACTTCCTCCTTTCCAGCTTCTCTTTTCATAGAAAAAGATCATTCCCTCTTTGATCCCATTTTGAGTTCAATGCGCTTGCTCTATAGAGAAAATTGATGTAATTATTGATCCAATTAGACTTATGAGGTACCACAGTGGTTTACCTTTTTTTCCTTATTGGGTATCAAGCTGAGACATAGAATAGTGCTTTAATTCAAATGTGTACCAGGTATGAATCACAGCGCTGAACAATTGATTTGGCTACTAAAATCCACCAGGAAAGAAAGACCCCCAGACACAGCAAGTGGAAAAAAAACTCACGTTTCCGCCCAATGAAATCAGTTCTGTTGCATTTTTAATTGCATTGGTTTAAATTACACCATGCTCTAACAGTCTTATATCTGGTGATCAAAGACAATGACCTCTTTAAATAAAATGGAATTAACTGCACACAATCTTAAAAAAAACAAAACAAAAAAAAACAGTTAACTGATTAGTTGGTTACTAATCACCTAAAAGAAAAATCATCACACACACACATACTTAGTTTTTGTGATTTATGGGGACTCTCCATAGGCATAATGGTTTTTATACTGTACAGACTGTATGTGGTATTGTCCTACACTGACTCTACACCTAAACCTACCCCTTACAGGAAACTACAGGCGTTTTTAGACTTTCAAAAAAACACCATTTAGCATGTTTTTTAAGCCTTTTGATTTACGGGGACACTGAAAATGTCCTTATAAATCACCTTCATATTGTAATACCTATGTCATACCCATGTCATTATACAAATTTGTGTCCACATAAACCACATAAACATGCGCACGCACACACACACACACACACACACATAGAATATATGGTATTTAAAAAGAGAGAGAGAAAAAAATCACACCATGGTAAAAGGTGAAAAAAAGCTAAATGATGCGTTTTATCAGCATTTCTAATGAAAAAAAAAAAGTCCCGCCAAGCTTAAATCTTAATTTTGTGCTCAATGGTGTGTGTTTATCAAGCTTTAGCATTGAAATCAATTTATTGAATTTAAAATATAAATTCTAGGAAGCAAAATTTTAAAGTAAAAATGGAGTTAAAAGTAGTTCAGATAGCACACATAATATTTTCAGAAATGTAACATTTTTGGACATGATGTGCATTATGATGTTATGCAAGTTCTTGGAGGTTAACACTATCAATTCTTAGACTGGGTCTAATGCAGATTTGCAGATCTAATGCAGGGCTACAGGGTTGACCGGTGCATACAAATACTCAAACCCGCATGAACGGTGATGTAGCTATTGTTGGCAGGAAACATAAGAGTGCAGGTTTTCACGAGAATGTCTGGCCACCTTCACGACCTGCCCTTCTCCTTGGTCTGTTGGCCATGAAAGGCTCAGGGAAGCTTAAGAGGGGAGATTTGACAGGGATAGAGAGAAAAACATAGCTAATCCCTGCTCTGAAAAGAGTAATCTATGAGAAAGAGTTAGGAAGAAGGGGAAGAGATAGAAAAAAAAAGGAAAATTACTTTCTGGAATCCTTTGACAAAGGAAGTGAGGCTATCAGTCAAGAGATGCCGTCTAAATCCAGAAGGAAGAAGAGAAGGTTTAAATATGATGTCTTTTTTTTTTTTTTTTCCTGTCCTGTCAGTAAAACCAAGTTTGTTTTATGTTTCTTTAGGACTTCAGGTCCAGATCTCCACGGGCAGGATGTGAAGTGAAGCCAGTCTCTGGCACCTTCATTGATCTCTGTTGATCACAATCTTATTTGGTAATTTAAATGCTAATGACACTTCTAATTGTGCAACAGGGGAAACTCGATCTGATATGGAGGAGCCAATGATTTGCTGGTCTTTGTCTCAGATATGATACTCTCTGATTCAGAATTACTGTTAAAAGAGTGAGGAAATGACATTTAGAATCTTATTATGATGTTTCCCCTTCATCAGACCAGACCCAGACTAAATTATCTTTCTATCCAGTAATTTGTCTTTTTGTCCATACAAATTCTCTGTCCATCTGTCTATCTCTCTATCTGTCTATCAATCTACTTGAATGTATGTCCATCTACCTGTCTGTCTATCCATCCATATATGTTCGTGTCTGTCTATCCATTTATCCATCCATTTGTCCATATAGCTGTCTGTTTATCTGTTCATCTATCTATCTATCGTCTCTGTCTGTCTGGGTCTATCTATCTATCTATCTATCTATCTATCTATACGTCTATCTATCTATATGTCTGTCCATCCATCCATCCGTTCATGAATCTGTTTATCTGTCTGTTTATCTATCTTTCTGTCTGTCTGTCTATACATCCATCTGTCCATGTATCTATCTGTTCATCTGTTCATCTCTGTTCATCCATCCATGTATGTGTATGGCTATTTGTTTGTTTATCTTTCTTTCCGTCTAGCTGTCTATTTATCTGTCTGCCCATGTATCTGTCTGTCTGTCTGTTCATCCATTCATCTGTCCATGTAACCGTATATCTGTTTATTTTACAGATAGGTAGAACATGCATGCAAATATGTTTAAATGTAAATCACTTAAGTGCTAAGATGAAGCAAATTTAAGGTGCTGTAAAATATCTTCAAGAAAATCTGAAGCCAATACATATTGTTATCTTTGGCTTATAATCAACCCTGTCATTGGCCTGTCACTGGAACATGCTTTCTGCTAGTGCATGGAAGTTAAATTTTGCAGCACAGCTTTTACAGTTTTTCTCGATTGGTTTGGCTCATTTCTTGAAACCGAGATGACATTCTCAAAATAACATGGACAAATCT
>JAUCMR010000043.1:8484264-8499014 GCA_032357425.1 Enteromius argenteus | reverse complement strand
CATCAAATTAAGATATGTATGTTTGAGAGGTAACTCGTCTTTTACTCTTACCATATGCAATTTTAGATACAATTATACGAATATGATTTAATGCGCTTTTCAGCTATATATAAGCGGTGCCTTTACTTTGATCAACACCAGGAACACGAACACTGCTTATATTGTCCGTGCTGGAGTGTGTGACGGGATCTGTGTTATGTGTTATACAGTATGGATCGTGTTCAAACCAGTAAGTGTCAGAATGGTGTGTTTCTCATCAACCTGCTATCACGCCAAGTTCTCATCCAACCGCGATCAAACTCACTCTATCCGGACGGCGCAATTGATCTGGATGTTTGTTTGTTTGTTTGTTTTAAACGACGACAAGCCGGAATGACAACAAGCCAAAATGAAATAGGAGTAACGAGGCTGATTTTAAAATGTAAGGAGTAGAAAGTACAGATAATTGTGTGAAAATGTAAGAAGTAGAAGTAAAAAGTCAGCCGAAATATAATTACTCCAGTAAAGTATACCAAAATTTCTACTTAAGTAAGGTAACCAAGTATTTGTAGTTATTGGACACCTCTGATGATTAATGATAAACATGATTAATGATTGCGCCCGTGCCTGCTTTGTCCCGAGAGTGACACATATGCTGCCTTTCAGTAAGCATAACAGAAATGTGCCTTTTATTGCGTTCAAACTCAAGAGTATTATCTGGGTAATTAGTGACACTATAAAAATCACTATTAAAAAATGACACTATAAAAATGGATGCAAGATTGTATTTTTCCACTGAATTTTCCCCCACAGGGTTAAAGATATTTTAGCCTATTGAATATAATTTTAATATTTAATTAATTTTTTCCCCCATAAAACTGTTAAGGAGCTCGGGCCACGGGTAGGATGCTTTTGAGGTTCTATTAAGCATAACAGCATAATAGTGACTAAAATATGTATTAGGCATGGACATAAGTTTTGATGCTGCTTTTGGTCATAGGGCTAATTTTGTCACCTGGCACCCTGTTGTAGAGCTGATATCATAAGTTTAGAATTGTAGTGTACATTTTCCAACTGAACTAAATGAATTTATTTTATACTCAGTTGCAGAATCACATTACTCTGTGCTTCTCACATTATTGTGTTTATAAAGATGAATGAAAGCAGTGTAGTATAGTTAGCTTTTCAAGCACGGAAAAACACATTTAATGAAAGTTTGTCCAGTTAGTAATGTGTACTGCGCGCGGATTTTATTTCCATTATAAAAGTGGAAACAGCTTACTATACTCACTCAAGAATAAACATTATTTGAAACTATTCTAAATATTTATTTTATTTTGTGTACATTCACAATAAAAACAGCTTAATGGGCTTAATGGCATTTTCCCCTTACATTACTGGTTTCAAAACTACTTACAGTATAAAAGTAAAAGTACTTTTACACTTTTACTTGAGTAAAAAACTGGAGATACTTAGTCTTTTTAAACCCTAGTATTTATACTTCTACTTGAGTAATGAATGTGAATACTTTTGACATCAGTGTTAATCGTATTTATAATTAATCATTAATCGTATTTAGCCTATCATTAATCATATATATCATTAATCATTAATCATATTAATCATTAATCGTATTTAAGGGAAGCGGCGCGTCCTGACCCCATCACTGTCATTACTGGCTGTTTTTTAGGGAATGTTTCCATTTATTCACATGTATTTGCACGGAACGCAATCGCGATTTTATGCCGAGGGGATTTCGAGCCTGGGTGCGTGTTAATATTTGTGAAATAAATATTTCTGTCAAACGCGTTTAGGCTGCACGGAAAGCTGACACATTGATATATTCTGATATATAAAGACTAAGACTTTTATTTAGCTGAATGAATTGATGATGACGTCATGGGCTCAGATTTGGTTGACCAATCGGTGGTAAGGGGCATGACCGCCCACAAGTGGAAAACGAAATTTCCAGTCGTTTATCCGTTTTCTACCCGTGAGCCAAAAAACGAAAATCTCGTTATTTCCTTTTTTTTTAACAAATTAAAAAACGAAAAAATGACTGTTTTTCTCGTATTATTTGATGACAACAATACATTTGGAAAACAAAATACAGCCATTTCCGCCTTTTTTCTTTGAAACAAAAAACCAAGCTGCACCCTTTTTTAAATTTCATCTTTCATTCCAAAATAGAATAACGAATGAACAAAAAAGTACACGGACCTTAATGTCATTTTAATTTAATTTTGTTTTGTTTTATTTTTTTTTATAAATTCAATTATTTATGCTATTTTCATTTCATTTAATTTTGTTTTAAATTAAATTAAATTAAATTAAATATTTTATTTTAAATTTGTTTTGTTTTGTTTTGTTTTATTTCGCATTGAAACATTGTTCTAAAATAACAATGGCACCTTAGGGTCATGCTAATACAGCCAGGTCTCATGAAAATGCATATAAATAATATATCAAATAAAAATTAAAACTTTTGGTACTGATATACAAAAATGAAAGTACACAACCTGAATCCTACCCATTGTGTGGCATATGCATACCAAAATAATTTTTTGTGTATCAATATCAGTTTTTGTTTTCATTTGGCATATTATTAATACACACATTCATGCGATCGGGTAGTCAAATACCATGGTATCCTGCTCATAAAGCACCTGTAGTGTAGAACATTATCTTTGATACCACAAATCACTGCAACAGTGTTTTAATGTCACTGCTAGTGAATGTTAGACTCATACTTAGTCTCGTTCCACAGATGCCGTTTTTGTATACAAGTATAAGGAACCCAGGGAGCTTCAACACAATACGAACAGTTTATTAAAAGATAAACGTTTCTTTAACGACACTTTCATGTACCGCACACAGTGTGCCAGACGTGAATGTGAGATCCAGCTTCCAGACACCACATGACATATCAGTTTCTCACTCTGCAGATGTGAACTTGTGCTCTGTATCTCATATCATGCTGAGAAGAATTAGATTTCATCGTGGTTGGATCAAGGGAGGAAGACTGGTATATTAATGCATGGTGGTCACAGCAGGCTCCTTCCCCTTCAGAGCGATACAGGCCTCAGTGCTGGTCACAGTTCTCTGAGGGGAGCAAGGGCTGGGCCATGCAGATTTACATTTGTTTATCATTTGAACTTTCTCCGTTATTTATTCTGCCATCATTCTCCAGCCCAGATCACGGCATGAAATTCACCACTGGTTAGAAACGTGTTCCTGTTTGTGACCACTTCAAGTTGTAATTGATTATTGATGATATCATATGGTTTGACATAAACAGTATTTCCTGTTTAGTAATATATCTGTTATTACGAGCGTAATGAGATAATCATGGGCAACCACTTTTTTCCGTTAGGTCGCTAATGAAAAACATATTCACATTTTTCCTAAACCTAGTGAGCAGCCTTGCTTACTCTCTAAATAGACAGCTGCCTTTTAAAGTATTATCCTTACTTGAATGGCAACATTCTCATGAGTACTCATATGGATTTCTAGCACACATACACTGCAAAAAATGCTTTCTAAGACTAGATTTTTTGTCTTGTTTCCAGCCAAAATATCTAAAAATTCTGAAATCAAGAAGAATTTTCTAGACAAGAAAAAATTACTGTCTTGTTTTTAGAAAAAACAAGCTAAAAATGTGACTTTTTGCTTAGAACAAGCAAAATAGTCTGCCAATGGGGTAAGCAAAATATTCTTTTTTTAAACAGAAAACAAGATTATTTTGCTTACCCCATTGGCTGATTATTTTTCTTGTTTCAAGTAAAAACTCTCTTAATTTTAGCTTGTTTTTTCTGAAAACAAGACAGTAATTTTTTCTTGTCCAGAATTTTTTTTTTATTTTATATTTATATTTTAAGATATTTTGGCTGGAAACAAGACAAAAAATCTAGTCTTAGAAAGCATTTTTTGTTGTGTACATTTGCCTACAGATAGTAGATTTCAACTAAATAAACAAACAAATACATACATAAATAAATATTCTGTCATTAGATATTTAGAAGAATGTTAGTAACCAAACAGCTAACAGTAGAACAAGGTAAAATGTAAGTATGAGCAACTTTTACAGTTGTGCAAATATTAACAAATTGTTTAAAAATTGGTTGATTTTATTTTATTTATGAGAAATTAGATTAGTATTCATTAAAAGAAATTGATTAATTTACTTACTTTTGAAATATACATTTCATTTTGTTCTGTGTGATTTCTGGTGTCAGCATGCTTCAAAGGATTAGATAATCTTAAACAAGACCACACTTTAATATCTTAAAATAAAATCAAATGTATTATTTTATACCATAAAATACTCTACAGATGCACCAATAAATAATGATACACGTCAGGGGTGTCTGCAGGATTTCATATTAGGGCATGCACAGAGGGGATTTATTTTATTGATTTACTTATTTTTTAATTCAATACATGCTCATAGGAAAAAAACAAAAACAAAAACAAAACACACAAACACGAACACTTCACAAGAAATGAGTAAACAATCCATGAAGGCAAAGGCTGAGCAGAATGAAAATGTCTAGACAGCTTTTAAAACTGACACAAACACAAATATGAATTGATTCAGATTGCTTTACAAACCTGTTTGGCCATTTTTTTTATTTTAATTTTTTAAGACTGACTTAAAATAATGATCAATTCATAATTAATGATATGGCTGGTTTAGTTAACTGCTTTATTATTATTATTATTATTATTATTATTATTATTATTATTATTATTATTATTAATTTCTTTTGTAGGAAAGTCAAGCTGCTCATGTAGTGGATCAGGATAAAATTTCTTCACAGTGATGAGCCTTTAACAGCAAAAAAAAAAAAAAGACTCCCCACACAAAACTATTGTATCATGCCAGTGAGCATGCTAAATGCAACACATTGTCATTTGGACGATGATGTCTGACTTGTGTATCTGTTACGCTTTTCATTATATCCTTCATTATATGTAAATATATTTGCATAGCTTTGACCGTTCTCAGTAGATTGAACCTTCTCTCATAATTCAAATTACTTACAATGCCTACATGCTATTAGTCAAAATACCTGTCAGTCATTACCTTCAGCAAGTATGAAAACAAAGACAAAACTCATATATTTTAGGCAACTTAGAAATGCCAGCCAGAAAATAATAAATACATCCATTTATAGTTTAGTCATGAAACTCTAGATGGTGCAGGCTGAAGGGTTGATATTTAGAGAGCTAAACGATTTGGCAAGCTGATTGGTCCAATGAGCTCACAGCCTTGCATTTATATGATTTTTTTTTTTTGCAGAGCGCTTTCAGAGTTTCTCTGAAACCCTCCAACTTCCCCAGCTCCACCTGTATAGATCTGCTATGGGTTATTTTATATGCTATTTGTGCAGCAGCAGTATGTCTTGAATACTCACAGCACCGTATTTATGTATGCATTGACTGAAGCTAGTTCCTGCACTTGCAGCAGCAATACTCTACAACTAAAGCAATTACCAACAGCAGCAGCAGTGAAGCAGATCTATTCCACCAATACCAAATACATTAACATTATCATATCCATTACCATGCTAAAATGTTCAGAGAGTTGTCATGGCTGAAGTAAATTTTCACCTATGAATGTTACTTACAAATAACTACACTGACATTAAGAATACAAGGTAAGTTGCCTTTAAGTGGGACCAAAAGATGACGGTTATGTTTCCATCTGCATCCCATCTAGTGTGCCTATGATCCATTAAAAAGCTGCTAGGATGGTAGCCAACAAGGTTATGGAATGCTATTGTGCTAAGACTCTGTGTCAGTTCATGTTAAGAATTGGCGCAACATGCATGCAAGCATCTTGAACTATCAGGCACGCTACCTTGTCAGTACATCTCATGCAGAGCATGCACCTTTGGTGTGAAAATGAGAGGGGAAAAGCATTTAAATTGCTATGTGATAAGCTCTGTCACCCTACAGCTGGGTATTTTCCATCTTGGCCTTTTACCCTTTTGTTAAGGTTTTTCAAAAGTTCAAAGTGGCAAGACTCTGCTGTAACATGTTAGTCACACATTGCAGCATGAGTCGCGCATTAAAATAAGAGGCCCTGAAATCAGCTTGGCCCACCTGGACCAGACCCCTTCCAACTGACTAACAGTCTGTCACCATGACTGGCATGCTAGTGGGTTCAAATGGAAACAGGTTCAGCTACTGATTCTCTCACCAGCGTGTTTTCATTTCTGTCCAAATCTTTTTGAAAATATTAAAAAAGGCATATTTCCTCACCCTTAGGACATCCAAGATGTACAGTAGATAACTGTCTAACAAATTTGGAGAAATTTAGAATTACATCAATTAGTCCCCAGTGGATCCTCTGCAGTGAATGGGTGCCATCAGAATGAGAGTCAAAATAGCTGATAAAAACATCTGAATAATCGACAAGTAATCCGCACCACCATCCAACTCCATCAATTAACATATTTTGAAGTAAAAAGCTGTGTGTTTGCAATAAGCAAATCCATCCTTAAGAAAAAAATTTTATATCATAAAACTATTGCTTTTAGCTAAAGTATGAGTCCTCTATCCATCTGTGGCTTTCTCTATTGAAAAAGGCATCTAATCTTATTAAGAAGGGAAATATGTACAGAAAAAACACTGTTTCCAAGCAAAAACAGTCCAAAACAGTTCTAAATATATCTTTGTGGATTGTGAGAGGACAACAGCGGATGAACTTTTTTTTTCCCGGAGGAAACATTATTATGGATTATGGCCAGATGCGATCACTTAAAGTTTAAATGCCTTATGCAGCTTTTCAATTTTTTCCACAAGTCATTAATCGATCTACTGCAGTCATTTGGATTATTATGATCTTTTTTACTAACTATTTAGACTCTCATTCAGACGGCACCCATCCACTGCAGAAAATCAATTGATAAGCAAATGATGCTTTTAACTTCTATAAAATTTTCAAGAGTTTATACACACACAACCACATATAGTTTCTATCCTCTGTTTTGGCCTTCATTTTCAGATTCACAAGTACAAATGCAAAATAAGAACAGACCCCACTCACTTTCTGACTCTCTTCAATTGATGCACCATCAAATAGCAGGATGCATCTGAAAATGTACTAAATGTGTAGAGACATGCACTCCCATCTGCATTAATGCGGTGCACATTAGACAAAACAGCTTTTTCGAAACTTTTAATACTGCGCTATGCACATCTCAGACGGAAAATGTTCCCGCTGGCCCGAATTGTTTTCTAAAGGCTGAACCTGGTGTTCGTCTCCACTGCTTACCGCAAAACACTGAACCAATGGCTTCTCCATACCTCACTCCAGAGTTTCTGGGCACCTTTCAAGAGAACAGACTGAAAGTTTAGTAACTGACTCATGCCATCATGGCAACGAAAAGAGAATGTGTCTGCCAATGATAGCCACCTGTTCCTTCCAAAGACTACAGTGATGGGTATGTTATTACAACCTCACACTCCTGGTGCCAAGATACTGAAACAACTCCATCAAAAACAGAACAGTCTCAAGAGAAAAAAAAAAAACATGGGTGAGGAATCATGTGGGTACAGAGAAGATCTGCAAGCAATTTATGCAGAGTAGCAATGCTGCTTTTTTATTTCCCCTTGTTTTTTTCCATGTGGGCCAAATACCACAGGCCCCAATAAAGAAACAGAAATGTGGTTTAATGAAGTTCATAAATCTGTGTTATTTGCTGCCAACTCGGAGCACCACTTAATGCGTCTGCAGATCCTTCCCTCCTCGTTCACCCCGCTCCCGCCCACCCCACGCTAAATCCACACTCTCATTAAAGTTACACGTTTTCAAGCCTGTCTCCTTCAGAACCACAAGATCTTGATGTCATCCTGTTTTCCGCTGCCATTTTCCCACTGACACTCCACGGAGTAAGACATTCTGACCGTGTCATCCATCCGGCCCTTTCGGTCTCAGCTCCTGGGAAAGCGACTGTGATCGTTTCTGATGGTTGTTCTTCACTACTCTGCAGAGAGCAACACTTTATTAAGGACAAATTGCTAACACCTGGTATGTGTTTATTAAGACAAAACCAGGCACATTATTGGCTTCTGAATCCTCTGGTATGAGGGGAGAAACACCTGAGGCCATTCAGCCTCTTTGCGGCCCATAAACAAATGAATCGCAATAAAAGAACCACCCAGCTGTTATACCTTGTTACGAGACAGTAGGGCTTCTAATAATGTCGGAAATTTTCTTTTACAAGTTTTTTAATATGAAGGCATTCATAAGCCATTTGTTTTGTTCCAGTCACACATTGTACAAAGACCCACAATTGCACCGTGTTTCCGACTGTGTTTTAAGGCTTTCTGTTAACAATGAGTAACGTTTTTTTGCAATTAAAGCTGTACTTTAACCTCAATTGATAATGAAAATCCCATTCCTTTCCACAAAACAGAGTTGGATAAATAAATAGCCGTTGAATGACCACTATAATGTGGGCACACAATCAGAATAGATCATTATGTCCATTGTTTCCTGTCAGTCTGGTAAGGTCCAGCAGGAGATCTCTGTCTACAGGTAATCATCCTTCAAATATAATAGATCATTAAAATACCACAAACTGGGCAACCCAAGGCTTACCAGCAAGCTGGGTGCAACTAACTAGCTCAAGATGAGTGTGCCATTAAAGCCTTAGCATGATGTCCAGGAAAGGAATACCAAGAATGGTTGTACTCTTTATAAAACCGAGCATACACAGTTTTTTTTCGGTCTTTTACAATTCTTGCCTGTCTGATCGTACCTCTGAGTTGGGCGTACATTATTACGACATGTCACACATTCAAGTGGAGCTTTTTGTTACTACAGTATATTATGATAATTAATAATCAGCTCTAGTGAACTTTATTTCAATAGTCCACATTAGACATTCTACTAATAACAGTAGGTAACTCTAAAAACTACATTTCAACTAGCAGTCATTAAAGTATTAGTAAACTGTCTGCTTAATTTGAACACTTTTTCTGCTCTATCTTTAACACTTTATTTTGATGGGTCCAGAACAAGAGAAACTTTGCAAGTATATTTGAACTTATTTTACTAACCCTAAACCTACCCTAACAGTCTACTTGCAGTGTAATGAAGGGGGCATGAGCATTCGGATCCATATGCAAATAATCTTTATTCCAATAAACAGGCAAGGTCGAAAACATCTGGCAAACAGGAACAGAGGAGGCTAGGCAGAATCGTGGTCAATACAAACAGGCGAGAAGGTCGAGGAAGGCAGCAAACAATCACAGAGTAGTAAAACGGGTCGAGGTCAAAACACAATACAAAAGGAAATACGGGAATTGAACGCTTGGTAGAATGCCAGGGCAAGACAATGCTTTGCGTTTGACTGAGTGTGAATGGGACAGATAAATAGTGAGAATGAATGGGTGTGGTGGTGAACAACAGCTGACAGTGATGATTACAGAGTGTGAACAGGTGAGGGTGTGCAATGCACGGTGGGATATGAAGTCCATGAGGGAATGAGTTCAAAGGGAGGTGTGGTAGATGCGGATGCCCTCTAGTGGAGCTTGAGGGCATACATGACACTGAGAGTTAGTAGACACGTAGCTGCAAATTAAGTTACTTAGTTGAATGTCTAAAGTGAACTATTAAAGTAAAGTGTAACCATAATGGCTGTTAAAGAGGGATAAATTCCCTTTGATTGAATTGATTCCAAATGTAATGCCTTGGAATCAAGAAATTGATTTAGTTTTGGAATCGATTCCCAGCCCTAATGATTCACTTTACACCATTTGCCACCTCATTCTTTTCCACTCGCAAAAACTCTATGGATTTTAAAACATACCATTATATTATATCATCATATATCATATATATCAGTTTCCTACTTGTAAATACAACTTTGCTTGGTGATTCAAATGCTCCAACTCCATCTAAGGGGCACATTTAACCCATTGAGATCTTGGGTAAACCCAAAACTGTTGACAAGGTATTGTACAAAGCAAGCTCTTTCGATAATGTTGTTAATGTTTTGCCTTTGGAAGGAATATTTCTTACACCGTCAAAACATGCCAAAAATCATTGCATAGAAGATTAAATGGCTGGTGTTGATAATGTCACATTAAATAGTCAAAACTGTGGCAAAATTCATATGCAGCGTGCGCACGAAGACATGTCTGGTCATATGGATATAAGCAAACCCCTGCATTTGTCAGCACATCTGAATTATCACTCTGGCAGGCTGGCGATGGCTGGTTAGATGTCTCTTTTGTGACAGCTGAAATCACACATACATTTCGCTCTAATTAAAACTGCCGGAGAACATAAGGAACTGTCATGCAGTCAGCTGGAATAAATTTAATGCAATGCATTAAGATGAAACTTTGAGCTTTGAGTTGATGGGAATATTGTCAGGAGTTATTAAAGTAGTTTTGAAGGACTGAAAATATGAAACGTCCCAGGTAACGCATGAAAGTTGACAACACAATGGACAAAGTAAAAATGGTGCCCCAAAGACTCTCTGTTTATAACTATTTTGTTAACCGTTAATTCAATGATGCAGATGAACATATTTAAGTACTTCTGCAGTGCACTGTAGTGGTGTTTTAATCCTGAAAAATTCTGTGTTATTTGAACAGATTGGTTAAATGAATGACTCATTAATAATATCCATGTATGACTCAGTGCTTTGATGAAATGAAGATGTATAACAATCTAGGACAAATCTTTTACTAGAATAAAAAGAACGCTCTAATTCCACGGAGCTCCATTTAGTAAGAAGCCATTCACTAGTATGAATTGAGTTTTCTAACATTACATGTGGGAGAGAGGAGCATTTAGGTTGAACCAATTTACTAGAATGATTCAGACTCACCAGTATAACATATGATATGTTTGAGAGAGAGCATAGCTCAATATGTTGCTGTCACACCAGTCTTGGCTCCTCTAATCCAATTTTGATACAGTATAAATGACCTGCACACATGTGGTGAGAGGTGATTTTTTGAACTGTTAGAAGCATTTGCACACCACATAAAGCACGTTGCCAACATGTACAGTACAAGTACCTTAAATAAATTTAGCCAATGAAATGCATTGTGAACACAAGCTTACTATGACTGAAAGGAATGTAATGAAATGAGTATATGAAAACATTACAGGCAGAATTTTACCTTCATGCACTGCACACAAATAAAAGCATGGTATTATGAAGTGTCGTCATAGTAACGCCATTCACAAAGCCAAGAGAGAATATTACAACATCATGTGATATTCAAGTTGTTCCAAGGTGAGACCCATTTCCTGTTCTTGAGAGGCTTTGATGTCTCCTTTATGCTTTCCTGGTCCAAGGTCAGGTGTTGGCTTTTATACGATCAAGAAAATTCTATTAATTCAGTACCATTTGCTTTTGTATACCTTGATGAGCAGCCCCACCAAAATGCACTCTACAGCAATGGCGTTTCCCTCAATGTGCCAGGCCGCATTTTAATTTTAGGGCATCTGTAGAATTAGCTCAAAACCCACAGTACTTAAGTCGATTCTCATTCTCTCTGCTTTTTTATTAGCAAAATGTCTTTTTCCTGTGAGCCAAGTGTCTCCACGTTTAGCATCAAGAGGTCAGCACTTTAATTTTCGACTCCATTTAACAGTTTGCTGTACGAAGACCCAGGTGTCATGTATATATTTATGCATGCGGTGTGTGGGTTTTCAATTTATCTATAAGCTAGGTAACGCAGGCAGCCTTTCTGCACAGTGCCCATAGAGTTCTGGCACTCACCTCCTACTGCAAGCTCAGATAAACAGAACTCAGTATACGATGAACTTGCATAGATGCAGCTGACTTTGTAAATGATATTTCAATTATGTTTGCCCTACTCTAAATTTCTCCAAATCCTTGCCTGTAGTTGGAATGTATTTATTTGATCTTTTCCTTTTCATGCAATTCGCTGCAGCTGCAGTTTCCAGCTGCGATTAACCCTAGTGGCAATAAAACAACAACTTTTATTCCAAAAATGTTATTATAAGTTATGATTATACAAATTAACAATGTGTAAATATATATTTTTTCTTTTATTTTGGTTACTTGCGCAATACTTACACCATAGCACATACAGTAATTTGTGAACTAATACACACTACCAGCTCATTATGTATGCTTTCCTTATTTAGCAAACTTGCTCGGATGCTCACCTGGTACAGCATTAAACTTGCAATGAAACTGTCACAACATTCAATAAAAGTGTTCAAAGACTTACAGATGCAAGCTAAAATGGCATGCATCAGAAAATGTATTTTTGTGTGCTATTGTTGACACTATTGGTTGTTTTTAAAATATGGTTGAATAGATGGAATGTTATTTAACGTGACAACATTAACCTTATATCATCATTCACTGGACATTTAATTTCCGATGTGCTGTGATCAATTTAATAAAACACTGTTTCATATAAAACGGAATGTGCCTTGAGTGCAACTCACTTCGAAACTGTGGCCAAATGTGTAAGAAGCAATACAATATAATTTAGCAGAAATGTCTCAACAGGCACATTCAGTCATCATTCAGTACAATCAGTGGTGGAAAATCCAGCTAAAGCACAGTAGCTGGTTTCTAGTTGGCCCTTGTAAATCCTGGTAGACAACCAATAAACCAGCTATCAGGGAGTCAAAATTGCACAAAAACACCATAAATGTGCTCCATAAAAGTATATTCCAAGACATCTGAAGCCATGCGATCTTGACTCCCACAGTCCACTTTCATTTTCATCATATAAAAATAAATAAATAAATAAAAAATCCTTTATTTCTTTAAATTTGGAAAAACAGTGGTTGAGTTAATGATGACAGACTGTTTATTTTTGGGTGAAATATCCCCTTAATGGTCAAGCTGGTTTTTGGAACACGGTAGATAGTCCATGCATGGTCTTCCAGTCCAGCCAGATCCCCACCAGCTGGTAGTCTAGCTAATGACCAGCTTGGACTGGCTAATGACCAGTTAGAGTATTCCAAAACCCAGCTATGTCGGATCAGGGACTATGTATGAAAAATACCATGGTAACACCATAGTACTTTTGAAAAGGACAGTAATAAGACACTTCAACGTTTTTTAGATCTGTTTTCTTTTTTTCTTTTTTTTTTCCTATAAAAGATATCTTGCGGTCAATAAAAAATGTGCACGTGGATCCGACAGATGTCAAAAATGAGAACATACATAAACATGTCATCACAAAATGGGATTTTCAGCATATGTGGAAATATAGTAAACTCACACAAGCTAAGCAGGTAGTCAAGTGCACATATAAAATGTTCAGTTTGCATTCTCTCATACAATCCATGATGGAAATGAAACAATGTGATGTGTATTTTCCACATTCTCCCAGGATTTCTTAAAGCGCTAAAGTGATCGTGTACACAGCTTTGCCAAAGTTTGAGGCACATGATTTCCCCATGCATCTGAAAAGGATATAGATGCCTTAATCATCAAGAAAGTGCAGACTTAGGTTTATGAAGCAATTTGTTCACAGAGTTCATAGCTGGCAAACCTCAGAGAATGCCTGCCATGAATTCTATTCATAGTAGGAATGTGGGGTCTTTCATCCCCTCCAAAAACACAAGTGAGACAGATAACACACTCTAGACGTCTCATTGATGGTGTGAAACACTAGCACACCCTCGTTCCCTTTCTCTCAGCGGCCTTCCCCCAGGCCTAAGAACACTACGCTTGATCCACACCTTCTGTTATTGTTAAGGAAACACTGGAGCGTGCTCTCCAATCTAGAATACATTTCCCCTTGAGCCCTGGCTCTGTCCACAGCCAAAGATTGCAACCTGAGCGAGTGCAGGGAGACCGTTGAAAAATATAGAAGAATGGATCTAAAAGCCATGGCAGGAGAGAGAATGTGAGAAATGGTTTGGCTCTGTGGCAAGAAGAAAAAACAACATTATGAGCTGAAAGCTGGTGTGGAGCGCAAAACACAAAAGAGCAATTGTGCAGCACAGAACACATGGCCAACAAAGTTAAGCAAATGTTCAGCACAGCTGTAACACCAATAATAGGCACCAGCTATGTTATAATGTGCATGTCGTCCACATTTGTCGATTAAAGGGATAGTTCACCTAGCAATGGAAGTCCAGTCAAATTTACTGATCCCCACGTTGTTACAAACCTCTCATTTTCACTTGGAAATCGAACCAAAAGTGTTTGAGATCATTGACAGCACTTGGTTTTTCTCTAAATGACATGATGCTATATTTTGGGTTTCATTTCTGAATGAACAATTATTTTGGGTAACATTTAGTACAGAGCCCAATTATCTTTGTTGCTTATTAGCATGCCTATTACATTATTAACTTATTTGCAGCTTATCAGCACTTACAGTATAATGCACATATTCTGCCTGAACATATTCTATATCCCTAATCCAACCCAATACTTAAACTTAAAACTACCTTACTAACTATTAATAAGCAGCAAATTAGGAGTTTATTAAGGCAAAAGTTGTAGTTAAGAGTTTATTAATAGCAAGAATTGGACCTTTAAATAAAGTGTGACCTAATTTTGATATTGATAGAAAAACATGCAACAAAATGTGGCGACATTTCTGCAAAATGATACTCTGTTGCTTGTGTTTCACCTAAGCACTACATATCGCAAGTGCAGTGCTGTACCAGGTGAGCTACTGAGCAAGTTTACAATATCAGAAAAGCATGGGCGTAAATCCCGGGGGGGACAGGACAAGTCCCCCCCGATCCGAGGGTTGTCCCCCCCTAAAATCATTAAAAAAATCGCACTGTC
>JAUCMR010000043.1:8443364-8457060 GCA_032357425.1 Enteromius argenteus | reverse complement strand
TATTATATATATATTAGGCACACACAGACATCAAGCATCAGCGTATGAATCTCAACAATGGTGACAAACAGCATATTCACACTCGAATCATTAGGAAACAAGCTATTACATGTCAAATAAAAAAAAACAAAAATAATAAGAATAAAGGAAATTACTAAATTACTAAGACATTTCAGCTAATAATTTATTAATGCCACAATGCAACATAAGAGTCATGGATAAATGCACCCAGAATGCACTGCAACATACTTTTTTGATTGTCACAGTTGTTCAGATTCACAGGTTGATTTTTGATGTTTGTGTGTCTAAATAAAAGACTTTTAAAAGATTTTTAACAAACAACTTTTTAAGACTGTTTTGTAAATGCTGGAAATTGTATGCTGAGGAATCACAGGGCTGTTATAATCAACAACGCAAATCTAACTCAGAGATTCAGGAAAAAGCTGTGATGTGATTTTTGAATAATATCAGTTTTCAAATGCAATATATTTAAAGTGTACCTGAAGTATACTTGCAATAGTTCCACTTTAGCCATATCAAAAATACTTCAATATATCTGACTTCATCACTATTCCGCACAATTAAAGTGTAAGTACAAAATTAGTTGTTATAATTTAGCAGACTTTAATTATGCAGCTAAGTATACTCGATTAGTGTACAAAAAAATCACGAATGGTTATTAAGTAGATAAATGTGTAAATGTAGTTAAAGTATACTAAGCATAAAAATAAATGTTTTACAAATACATTTCAGTATAATTATGTATATGACTATATATGCACAGTCACTTGTAGCATATTTTTTTAACTTGTTGAAATAATATAAAATTCTGAATATATTGTTACAAAAGATATTTGTTGAAACATTAAATATACTATACTATTTGTCTTTCTGTAAAAAGTGTGTGTGGCACTAAAACAATGTTGCATAATTCCGAAGGGTCTGTATTGAGTGAACAGGGACAAAGCATCTTTGAACATTTAAATCATTTAATGTTTTAAAGCAAATACAGTTTACTTCACTGGGTCAACACATGTGAACAATATATATATTTTTCATATCATTACCGACCTCAGCAGACATACATTCACACGGCTGCATGAAGACAAGATCTTTCTTTATGTTTTTTTTTTTGTTTGTTTGTTTGTTTTGTTGCAGTTATGTACAAAGTCATTGTAATGCATCAACCCCACGTCTCCATACAGAACCCATTAACATATCAAAACATATCTACCCAAGTCCATATCGAAGTAGATTTATGGCAATAAGCTATACATCTCCAGTCATCTGAGCTGTCTAATTTGTTTTCTAGTTCAGCTTGCAGTCAATGTCCAGACTTGAAACGATTACGTTTCTGTTCCCCTAACATACAGTAAACCCAACTATAGTTTCCAAGGTACATACATTATTTACAGTGGAATGTCAGGCTTTGAAGTGGGCAGTTAGAAAGACATGTGAAAAAAACAAAACAAAACAAAAAAACTTTATCTAAAAATGAAAAACATAAAAAAAAGGAATAAAAAAGAACTGTATTTCGTCTGTAGAACAATATTCAAAACAAAAAGAAAAATATTAGACAAAATATTATTTTCTTAGTATGCTCATGCGCTTAGGCAGGCTATTTAATGTTGCTAAAAGCATCAACATCAACTGATCCAGCAGACAGACTACTGTATAAAAAGAAGAAGAAGCTGATGTGGGACGTGACAATTAATTATAGTCAATTGAATTCTCTTATTTGACATTTAAAGCCATAATAGCCATTTGTTAAATGGGTAACTTGTGCTTAGCTTGAGAAAACATACAAAAAAAGAACCCTTAATTAACAAAACCTTGGGAGCACAGGGGTCAATGAAAAGAATGAAAGACAAAGAAATGAAAGCGATACAAAATTACATATAAAATTAACTACTAATTAATGTTCTGGAACAAAAACTTGTGCTTTAGCTAAAGTGATGTCAGTCTCTTTAATCACAGCCATGATTATGTAGCAGGTTTCCAGTTTTGAGCTGGTTAACAAAGTGCTGACGGACCAGCAATGGATTGCTTTTGTATTTTGCCATCATGTGAAGCAGAGAGACAATATCTGTATTCACGAGGGTTTAAAAAATTGGTAAAAATACAGCTTTCATAATACTTGAAGTCCAGGTGATGCGTTCTCCACCACATTGGACAACTTGTGTGGATTCATATGTTTATCATGCATATGTTATGAAAATGTACAGTGAGGGTTGGACAATAACTCTTAAAAAAAACAACAACAACAACAAAAAAACAACAGGATTCAGATTAAAAAAAAAATAATAAAAAAAGTAAAACCTTACATCTCACATGTCATAGGCACTGCAATTTGTATAACTTTGCACATTGACCTTACTAAGCTAAAATACAAGCAACAAATGTACAGTTATTCAATATGTGGTCCGTTTTAGGTCAAATCAAGATGTGCATGAGATCTACCATCAAGGTTTTTATTCATTTGTAGCTTAGGTGTAGACATATTATGACTTTCCTTATGGGACACACCACAAGGAATCTCCTGCTGCAAGTTCTTGTTTATTATGTGGGTTGTTTTAATAATAGCTCCGTTTACCAGCTTTAATGCATGCTATCATTTTTAAGTCGCTTCTGCAGATTTTCTAATGCAAAAATCCCACCAGATTCCATGAGGGCCTGCTCATGGGTGAGCAACCTATACAGTAAGTGGCGTTCATCTGGAGTTCCCCATGTTTTCAAGTCCTCCTAGTTTGTCTATGTGATTCAGCATCCTAATCTCTCGTCTTGTAAAGAACCTTGTTTAAGGCAGGCAAGGGAATTAAATATTGCATGGACAAGCCATGATGAATTCTACTAAAGCATTTTTTTTTGAGTCTAGAAAGAGATAGGGATACAGTTAGGGAGATATTTTTTTTCTGGAAGTAAAATCATTTAGTGGAAAACTGCCCACCCTTTTGCAAACACCAAACCCTGATGTAAAAAGTGCGATAAAGGCTGAACCAAAGAAAGAGCGATTAAAAAAGGCACACATGCATTAAACAAAGGTCTTGAAAGCTTGTACATTTTGCGGTCGAACAGGTATGTCAGGATTTTGATGAATATCTGTTTTATTTATTTAAATACATACTAATTTGTAGCCAACAGATCTGCTCCTTATAGAGGATCAGGAAGGATTCGGAAGGAATCCAGGCTTTGCCGCAGATCCTGTGGTTTCATAGATCTAGCAGTACATAACAAGCCTGTCTGTGATGCCCAGTTGCTGCCATGTTTACCTCTGATTCCACTTTGGCTCGGGCCTTTTCCATAATTTAATTTCTGTGCTTTTACCGCTACCTACTTTTGGAAAAACTACTTCCATCAAAAGGCTCTATACGGTGGTTGACACAAGCGCTACATGCCTGTGCCGTAATCTCCTGCGGAACTAAACATTACCATTGAACCTGTTCATATTTACAAGATCTTGAAAACATTTTGACCACTCCACATCACCAACTCTAAATAACAAACACCCTGTCTTTATAACAACACCACATTATACAGGATTATCCTTTTGCGTCTTAAGAGTTTCAGAGGAAATGGATTTTGGAAAGCATCGCTATGATAACACTACACATGATGGCACATCCGAGGTGGATCTGTGGATGGAGACTGACTAAGACTGGCATAGAGAATGAGGTGGGCGCAGTATATCTGTCTAGGCCCCGTTCTGCATGCTCGACTGCAGTGTGCATATGACTAACGCTGCAGATGTGTTCCTCAGCTCTCAGGGTAGCTGGGTCTTAAAATAAATACTGTTTTTGGAGAGCAGTCAGAACCCACATGCTTTTTTGTTCCATTGGATTGTATGCTTTCGGGCCATGCCACATTTTCGGACCCCCGGATCTACATTCAGGGACGTTGGGAGCGCCGTTTGTACAAAGAACCACAGGATTGCGATGTTTCCACTAAACACAATAGTGCTAATGCAACCTTTGACCTCATAACGACACAAGTAGGGGCGAGAATAATTATTCTACTATTTAGTTCCACATTTTCTGGTATCCAACACTCCATATAAAAAAAAAACAAGACTATATAAAAATGAACAAAACCTATGATTAACGTAAAAGTAATGGTAATATGCTAATAAGATAAAAAACAAACAAGACAAACAATAAAAAAATAATCATACATCCAGTGTAAGACTTTCACAACATGATCAGCAATATACCCCTTTCCAAAACAGTTACAGTCTCTTTTTATACATTTAATACATTTATAATAACAACAAAATGAGACAAAAAGGATAATACACTGTAATATTTTCAAGCAACCTGCCTGTCCAGCCTTACTGGATGTTGATTGGCATCAGTCTGTGAGAAAACCTCTTGCTGTTGTTGCAGGTTCATCTAAAAGCGTGTGGATGTGTAATGATGTTGACGTGTTGATGCTGCGAGCTATTTTTCTACAGCGGTTTATTTCGATGGGCTCTGATGGGGGCGGAGGTTACTGGGTCAGGGGTGGGATGTGCAGATAGGGATAAACACATGGAGGAAGGGTTCTAGTGATGGAGGTGGATGGGTGTGGTCGGATGCAGGAGAGGGCAAAAGGTTGTTGATCTTTTTTTTTCCTCGACTTTGCATGCCACTCTACACATACCACTCTTTCTTTGAAATAACAGAGCCGTCGTTTTGGGAGACCATGTCATCGGCGATCTCAGGCTCGGGGTCGTACTGGAAGGCGAGAGTCCGTTCGTCGTACTCGCGACTTTCGCCTTCGTCTACGGTGAAATAGGGTCTCTTCAGATCCTCAGAGTTGCCGTCGAAATCCCGATCGCCGCCCTCAAAACCGCCAGGCCCACTAATTTGTGCCGGCTTCTTTTCATCGTCCGAGTCGTCGGGGTACTGCAGGTTCTTGGGCATCGGAGGATGAGCCGGCATGCCCCCGGCCTTGCTGTATCCATTCCCAAACACGTGCTTTTTGGTGCTGTAGTCGCCCTTAAAGGTGCGCTGACGACGCCGCAGGAAGAAGACAAGCAGCGCAATGGCGGCCACCAGCAAGGCCACCCCACCGACCGCGCCGCCAATGGCAGCACCGGAACTATGCTCCTCCAGTGGGATCTCACGGCCATCAAAAGGCGGGGAGTTAGGGAATTCTGGGTAGGAAAACACAGATGGAAGGGGAGAGTGTGTCAGTGCTCTGGTGGAAAGGAGGTGCATTTGTGCAGGTGCTCATTTTTGATGAGGAAAGAATATAGGGGAGGAGAAACAAAAGGGAAGAAAGGAAGGAGCCCCCGCCCCATACCCACAACCACCCACCCGCCCACTCCCACAAAACCAATCCATTATGACAGCTTGACACAGAAAAGCAAGAGCTGAATGTTTAGTCGCATCATGCATTTTATGTAAGGAACAGAAGAACAACCACTCAAACCATTTTTAAAGCAAAGACAGCAAACAAAAGTCTTGAAATTTAGGGCGCCTGTACACTAGAGCAACAGCGTAATGTTTTCATTAAGTATGCATTGGGACAAGTTTTTAATACCAATCTAACATTGTTTTCTGCATATTGGTTGTACCACATTGCTTTAGTTTTGGTGACAAAGTTATATAAGGACAGGATTTAAACCCTGGAAGATATTAATTAAAATATTAAATCAGACTCACCTAGTATTACAACCCATTCTTATTCCTAAGGCACCAAGAACTAAATCACTATTAAGGTACACCTAGGCCAAGGGTGTCCTCTGTCCTGCAGATTCCAGCTCCAACCCCAATCAAACACACCCAAACCAGCTAGTCAAGGTGTTGAAGGTTTCTAGATAATTACTGGAATTGGAGTGTTGGAGCAGGGTTTGGAACTGAAGTCTGTAGGATGGCAGCACTCTAGGAGCAAGGTTGGAGATCCCTGCCCTAGGCGTCACTATGCCAATGAACGTGGAACTCCATTTATATTTATATAATTAAATGACAATAAATTATTGAGTATTGACATATTAGAGCTTTTCAATGGACTTCCTAGTTCAATATAGCAACTGAGGCATACCTCCAGTGTCCTACTAGTGATAAAGTGATAAAGGCACTTAACCATGCTTTAGAATTTTTCCTTGGAAATGACAATGAGTTGAATGAGGTGTTTCAATGGTGTTGCAGTAAATGTTAAAACTTTTGGTTGCTTTACTTTCTGAAGCTTTTGCATTTTTCTGATATGTCCTTGCAACGGACAACCCTTATCAAAATTAATAGATTTAAAGTATTGTCTGACATAGCGTGAACTCTAGTGTGTAGGCGCCCTTGATCATTTAAGATATTCACTGCAGCACTTTAATCTGTCTGAAAGTAAAGCTTGCGTTAAAAGTAACAATAACCACCAATACACTTAGACCAGTGTAACAATAGACCAGACAGCTCTTTAATTCTGAGTGACCTTAAAAATTACTATTCAATATAAGTACAGGTGGCTTGCATTTGAAGCTCTTGACCTTGTTGGTTTACATGGAATACATTTTTCATAGCGCACTCTTTTATTCTCTTAAACCATTCATGCAACACATTTATTTCTTTTTACTCAATGAATTAAAGAACAAATAATGAACCCTAATGCTGCAGGTGAAAGGCAAAGCGAGCACTACCGCTTTCAAAAGTTCATAAAGTCTTTCTAATGAGTGATGTGGTTTTTACAGACATGCTGGAACACGAATCCCCTGCAAGACTACTGTACATGGTTACAGCTGACACACTGCTTGTGGTTTTGTTTTCAAAGCACACAAAAGACATGCATCCGAAAGAAAGCAAGTGACACAGCATGTAATGAGCCCATGCAAAAAGTCAGTAAACCATTTCTTAAAAATTACCCACACCACTGAGATTTGCAAACAGCAATTAGAGTTGAAGAAGTAGTTCACACACGCTCACGCACATACACAAAAAGCAAGACATGCAACTTTTTTTTTTTCAGCATTGGATCATTCACAATTGCTGGATTAACAGCTTACATGCGGTTTCTAAAGGCTTTTCTTTGTGCGGCACTCCTTGTAAACATAACCAAACCGCTCCAAGCGCTACAACAGGTCAGCGCAAAAATCTGCCAACACTCAAATATAAAACATAACCAAGGGATTCTCTAAAATTAGGCATATTTGGATCTGACTATCACAATGTAAGAAACAAAGACATCCAACAATATCTTCTTCAAACCCACACACGTGTCTTTCACACGTTGTGTTAAAACAACAGTTGTGCGTAGTTAGCAGCACTACACAACTTCTGACAACAACTAGGCAGTAGACGCTAGACACTCTGCGTCATATTTCCAGTCTGAAGTCTATGCCATTTACATGTGCTAATAGAATATGCCGGTTAAAAAGGTCAGCGGCTGCATTGTGAAGGTTTCTGACTGCCTTATGCGACAGTGACTTATTGAATATAGGCAGTAATAAGGCGGTCAGGGTGAGCTGCATTTGACATATTCCAGCTCTTTAATGAGCTTCCATTCTAGACCTGGCACAGCACCGTCTGGTACCCACCACACACTCGGTGATGGTCAGATATTTCTCATTGACACGCTCAGACAGCTTGTGAAGGATTACGGTCATAAAAGGCAAAAACCTCTAGGGGTTTAATCCATCTTTTCCTTTAATCTAAGAATATAAAGTTAAATGCTAATAGGGAAGGGAAAAGGCATAGCATACTTTCAGAGGATACACAAAGTGAACAAAAAAAAAAAAAACCTCTTCTAGCTAAACAAGCGCATTTCTCAATTATGTGCAATTCATAATAACACGCAAACAATATTATTGGAGTACATTTTATAGTAAAATGCTATTTTAGTTGTTCTACTTCATTTAATTTTTTAATTTAACGTGCTATGCACAGTTTCTGAGATAATGTTGTTTTTACTTCAATTCCGTTGCTGCAAATTGGGCAATAATAAGTTTTAGCATGAATATTCTACTTATATTGTCAGTTTTCTTTTTCAAGTGACTGTTGTGATAGGAAGAGTTTGAAGAGAGCCCTGGTAATGAAGTTGGTTAAAGTCAGTAAACTCCTGAAATGTTTATAGCTAACAGAATATCAAAACATTCATTTAAAGACACAGTTACTTTAAGCTAACTCTATCGCCCCCTAGAGTGTGGAGGACAGTTATCACCAAAGTACTTCTGGCCAAACATGAAGTAAACATTTGCAATTTTAATTTGCTATTATGACAGTAAGGATAGAAATGAGTAAATAAATAAAAAAAAGGGGGTAAACATAACTTGATTAAATAACAATAATAATACACTTTATTATATAGATAGATAGATAGACAAATAGATACACAAATAAATAAATACATTTGATTGTTGATGTAAGCTGGTTTTGCAAGGCCCTTCACAAATGTATTTTTTGCATTTTATTTTTTAAACTTTTGAGCGCAGCTTGATTAACCACTTATCTCTGTCGGGACACTCCTGTAAAATGAAGGCTTCTTTCCTGGTTAAAAAAAAGGTCTAACAAAATAATGGGCTTTTAAACGATTTCACTTCCTGCTTTAACTCCATTAAACCATCATTTCTAATTCTCAAACACCTCTCATTAATGTTAATGGCAAATGTTAAGGCTAACAGGCTGCCGTTTCTCATACTGGGGGGTCAGGGGAACAGTCTGACTTCTGAAGTCTTTCTCTCAAGTTTAATTACTGTGACACTCCATGGCTAAAGCCATTCAACCACAGGAACCCATTTATGTATGCTGTACCTCCCTCTCTCTGCTTCTCCTTCCACTGTTCTTTCTATTCTAGGTTTAGTCAGAGAGTGTCCACACTCTGGTTTGGCCGCCGGTGGTGCGACCACTCTCTCAGCTATCAGCTCTCAAGTATTAATCTGGTCTTTAATGGGATTAGACGAACTGGGGGCTTCATTATACTGAGAGAGAGAAAAATCCACAGGACTGGAAGAGTTGAAAGGACCAGTCTTCTTCCTCTAATTCATTCCTCTTTCCTTCAGTGCACCTTTCTGTCAGCATCTCCTCAGCTCTCGCTCCATCATTCTAATTGGTAAACTCGTTTTGTGCCCCTCATTCTTTTCCTGCTGAAGGCATGTGTTTATACTGCTATATTTATGACACACCATAACTAGCTGCAACCAGACAGAAGCATTAAAACTGCAAAATGACCCCCGTGAAAAATTATAGCAGATTATTTCAAACTGGAGGTCCCTGATGAAGCCTATAAACATTTGCCACCCAACATGGGACGTGGCAGACTAAATCCTTATCGATGCAAAATCTCAATACAATGAAAACTAATGCATGTTAGTCTGGTACAAACATTATGTCAGACTAGTTTTGTCATCAGTGTTACTTTAGTATCATTGAGATTTGTAATTTTTATTAATGGTTTGATTTGTGTCTTCTTATATTTCAACTTTAATTTGTGTAAATGTTTTTGTGTTGTCATTTTTTTAGTTTCAGTTTATTATGTTTTTTTAAACTACATTATTTTGTTACACATTTCTAAGAGTTTTAAGACAAAACAAGTGCTTTTATGATTTCTTTTCCCACAAAATGTGTTGCTCCTCCAGAGCTCCTCTCGCTCTCCTTAAATGGCTAATTTCTTTTCCTCACTGACTTCCATTGCATATTTATTTTATTTATGATTACTTATGAACTTCGTTCTTGAGTGAAATATCCCTTTAAAGTGTGCCTTTATTTCTGGTTGTATGCTATAGATCCTTTAAAAAGATCTTTAAAAAGACTCTATCAGGCTCACAAGAGCTCTCAGATAATCAAAGGTATGGAGACGATAGATGAAGTCCTTGAAGACTTGATTTACAAAGCGAATCAATGGCAGTATTCGGCCTTACAGCCACAGTACTGAGGCATGATGGGAAAAAAAAGATGTTCCCACACCCCACTTCAAGACTGATTGGATATCTGTCCTCATCTTCGCTCAAAAACACACGTACTGCCCATCCTTGACAAATCATTTCACTGTGGAAGCTCAATGCTAATGCAGTTAGCATTAAGCTAGCAAGCTCTAGCTAAAAAAAGAGAAAAGAATAGAAAAACAACTATGCTTTTAGCTGTCATTCATTACCTCGGGAGCTACATCTTCCACATACATTGTGTGTGGGCCTGTTGTTAATCACACAGGACTAATCATATTACCACAATGCTAATAATTCAGCAGTCTCTGACTGCTTTTCTTCATCGAATGGCAGGGAAGCAGAGCAAGGTGACAGACACGTAGCGTGGTTGTGAGAGGGGCGGTGGGGGATCTCAGACTTCAATGCCATGTCGCCAACGGCTACACCTGCCAGAAGATAGATAAAACCTCACTCGCAGTGTGTCTCCAACTGCCCTGATACCATTAAAGCTGACAAAAGAAGCCGCCTATTAACAAGCCTCTGGGAATATGCAGATACTGCCGTAACCTTGAGTTGCGGTGGACAAACAGAGCGCTGCAGAGATTAACAGGTGGAAGAACCATGAAAAACCTCAATTCAATCAAAGCACGTGGATTTATAACGTGTGACGTGCGTCGATGCAGTCTTCCAAATGATTTTCTGTTTGGCTAATCATTAAGAAGCTGTGACAACATTCTTTTTCATCTCTAGCTAGCGATTACATTTATTTACATTCATTTTCTTCCATACCAGCATGTCTACGTGCATGTGTATAATCAGTTGTGACAATTACTAGCGGAAAAACACGGTCCAACATATGTTCTCCGAGAAATGTGGAGGTAACATGTAAATTAAAACAAATAAACAACAAACACTGAGCATCCCCGCTAATAAAGACAGCGAGTTAAACACAAGCTTGGCAGCTATAAAGAACACGTATTCACAAAACACCTATAAATACAATGAATAATAATAATAAAAAAAGATATGTAAAACAAAAGTTTCAGCCAGTCAGGCGGCTGCCATCACTGTCATAAATCTAAATGAGCTGATGAGCTGCTCTGCTCGTCTTGTGTGAGATTGACGACATTTCTGAATTTAGCTCTCACCAGACAGTGTGGAAGATGTGTATGAAGCAAACATCATTGTGCGAATGTGGGGGTGTTTATGCTGTAGTATGTGTGTGAGAGAAAGACTCCAGGGGAGTTTAGGGGTACGAAAGTATACTGTTGTTGTTTACTCACTGGGGCACACTTTCTCACTCAGACACCCCCAGTTATTATTCTTTTGATCATAATTTAGGCGCGATATTCCAATTATCATTACTTAATCAACACCACATTAGCTACATTAACAGCCAGAACACCTTTTGAAACCACACAGAAACACTCTCACAATGAATGTCACAGGCAGCCCCACTAAGTCTAGCTATTATTAGTCATGAACAAAACTTTCCCTTAACTCATAATTTGGGTATCCTCAGCGGCCCATCACATTCATTCTTCTCGCTGTCCCTTATCTTCGCACCATTCCAATTCCAATGCATTATGCTGCCTGAGAGAAAATTGAATTGTGTGATTTTGGCTCATATGATGGAATTGACTAATGGTATGGTGTATTTTCTTTTTTTTTTTAATTTACAAAGAAAAGTGCTGTTGCTAAAACAAATGTAAAAAAAAGATTGGAAAATGTGACTATCATGGTTTTTTTTTTTCTTTATGTTTAGTCTTAGCTTAAATATGGAATTGTATTTATAGAATATTAGGACTGTTAATAAACTGCAATAATGAATTGCTATTATTATTATTATTATTATTATTATTATTTAACTGTTTATATTTGAAAGTGTTGAATGTTTCTGAAAATTTATTTTAAATATTTTATTGATATATAGAATATGATATAATTATTCACACACACATGCTTTTTCCCCCCTCTCTCTCTCTTCAGTCAGATCTCAAGTATGGGATTTTATTAATGGAATATGTTAATGCACTGCAATAATGAATTATTAAACTAACAATAATTAATTATTAAGCTATTAAACTTTTTTTTGCAGTTAATTTGGAATTTGCTCCAATTTGACACATTTTAATATTAGTTAATAATTTGACAAATTTTTCTTTAATCAATATAAAATATATATTTTTTTAATAACATAACAAAACAACAACAGCAACAACAACAAAAATACATCAATCAACCAACCAACCAACCAACCATAAAACTACATTTTAAAATGAATTAAGATCTGTTTACTAGATCATTGCTGGCTAAAGGTTTGCAGTTGTTTAATGTGTATAAGCGTGTCTATACAGGCAGCATCACAAGTGACGGAGTCCATTCACATTCCTAACCTCCATCACCATCATGCTCTGATATTTCTACACAACAGAATAAATGTCCAGCTGAGGCAGAGAGACTAGATGAAAGACAGGGCAATTGTGCAGCAAGAGATGTGAGCAGAATAGAATGAATGAGTCAAAAAAGAGGGAGAGTAGGAAAAAGAGAATGACATAAAAAGAGAGTTAGGGAGGGCCGGTAATGGAGGAGGATGTGTTTACTCAGTAATTCAAGTGAGAGACAGTGAGAAAGCGAGTGTGAGAGATAGAAAGAGAGAGAGAGAGAGAGAAGGAGACAGAAATTGCTTGTTACTCTCCTGACTGGATTTGCCCACGGTTGTGAAGTCATGGAAATGTAATGCTGCCACAAAGGATAAATCCTCATCAGCGGGCTAAACTCAACAAGCAAACTTTCTCTCCAGAACACCACACAAAAGGCTCCTTCTCTCTCACTTTTCCTCCATCCTCTTACTAGCATGCTATCATTCCTTTCCTTTCTTCCTTACAAGGCTTTGCACTTTAGACAAATATGGCCTAAAAAAATATCCCGGGTTCAATGAAAGTTGCTACCAAATACATCAGAAAATATTTTGGATTTGTCCCTCAGTTTGTCACAATGACAGTTATTCACTTATTTATTTATAATTTTTTTCCCAGTTAACCTTTATTGTTTTTCAAGTAGCGAAAGTCTGTTTTTTAACCACTTTTAACCATTTTTTATAGTCACTCTGAGTCATATTTGTTTGGAATTACATGCGAGTATGTGAGATACAGATTTATTTTTATTTTTTGCATGAATTACACCTTTGACTGTCACTGTAAAATTTCAACCTTTAAACGAGAGTCTGCACTGAGTGATAAGATGACGGAAAACCGTTGACATGAAGAGATGATGACACATTCAAGGCTATGACCTGAACTCGTGCTGGCATCCACAGCTCACGAGAGATTTCCTCCAGAGAACAGGGTTGAATTTTTAGACATCCTACCGAAGCGCTGGTCTAATCTCATTTATTCAAACAATTTCTCTTCCGATATATAATCAGAATGACTGAGCATCATAACGGCACATGCGTTGCTCTTGCAGAACACGATAAAGGCGTGCTTTGCTTTCTAAGCTGATATGCATGAGATCTTGACCAAATCAAGACCAAATTAATAATCATTTTAGCACATGAGCTGTGCTGTTTGTCAAATGCAAACATGACGTCTTCATCTGGCTGTCAGAAGCAGCTGATGTCAGGAGAGAAGAGAGGAGGAAGCAAGATTATATAAAGAGAAAATCTGTATTACTGTTGCTTTTATCTAGGGTTGGAGAAATACCTCAAATAACCCTAAGAGTTCAATTTGAACACACACTATATTTTTAGCAATTGTGTTGTATACCAACGTGATCTCATGATAATTCGTATGCATTTTACGTAAAAGTTTGTTCATTTACTTACGTTTTTACAGGCACTAAAACGTACAATACTGATGTATTTTCAGCATC
>JAUCMR010000043.1:8422611-8436280 GCA_032357425.1 Enteromius argenteus | reverse complement strand
TTCGGGGTTCGCTGTTCTCCCGGCTCGCTCCCCTGACAGCACGCCAAACTCGCTAATCATTTACTCTCAATGAGGAACGCGTGAACTCTTGAATTGAGTACTTCTGAGTGTGAGATAAGCAACAGAGACAGAAAGATTGAAAGAGAGAAAGCAGATGGAAAGAACCACACACTTGCCCTCTTCTCTTTCTCAGGCACGATAATTAGATAATTACGGGACCATCTTACACCACTCATTTTTACTCACTATTCACATACATATGAGACCAGCGGTCTTCAACACTTCCCACACAAAAACCCAACACACACAGTTTGAAAAGACTAAAGCAGTCAGCACATAAATCTCCTCATTCATTTCTTTAATTACACAACCCCACGGTTCTTCTGTTTGAGGAATCTCTTGAAGGCTAACCGCTTCCTCAAAAATTTTAGACCTCAAGTAATTTCATTAGACAAAGCTGAAGGAAATGCAAGTAGTAGGAAATATACAAACAGTAACAGTAATGCAAATGAGCCTGACCTTGGGAGGAGAAGACAAAAGAAAAGTGATCCAATTAAAAATAAAAAAAAAAGAGAAAAAATGATGCAGTAGGTAGAATTATTTGAATATGTTTTTAGTACCAGTTTACACTTTTTTTTCAGATAAGTTACTTATGCATGTATGTATTAAATAAATAAATATAACAATTCAGGGACAATTTGTCACCAATGCAATGTACTTATTATAATATCTCACAGCCAAAACAAAGCGTTAATATTTTTGTATGTTACCTTTAAATGCTTTTTCAGCACTCAAAAAAACAAAAATCTTGCATTTTTGTATTTCTACACATATTTTTTTTCTTTGCATTCAATTCATTTATCTATGTATTAATTTATTTACTTACTTTGCTTACTTATTTATCTAGCTGAATGGGCAATATCCAAAGCAGATGCTATAAAAAAATCAATATAAGGTTTTGCAGATGGTTTTGTTTCAGTTTTTATAGCCTACACTCTCAGAAATAACGGTACAAAAGCTGTCACTGGAGTGGTACCTTTTCAAAAGGTACAATTAAGTTCTAATATGTACACTTTAGGTACTAATTTGTACCTTTAAGGTTCCAAAATGGATCTTTCAGGTACAAACATGTACCTTTTGAAAAGGTACTGCCCCAGTGACAGCTTTCGTACCTTTATTTCTGAGAGTGTATTGTAAAATCTCAAAATCCTTTCCCTTAGAACTATACATTAAATCTAAAACATCTTATTGACTGGCTGTGATTGTCTCACATTCCACACACTGAGTGTAAACAGACAAATTGCTTGTCAATGAAAACTTGGTTAAGACATGCTGTTATAGGCTATTTAAAAGGTCAGCATGTTCAATGAACAGTATCTTTTTTTGTTGTTGTTGTTTCAATTGCAATAATTTTATAGCATTCAAACAATAAACCTATAAACCTACACGGTGTACAAAGAACAATAACTAGCTTACAGTTTTTTAATCCTGCATGTGACATTATGGAACGGCTAGCACAGTTAGGTGGCCTGAAAATGAACCTAGCGTAAAATTGTTTAACACTCCTCATGCATTCAACTTCAGCTATAAAGCTTTCCCTCCACTTATCTTCAAATCTCCAGAGAGAAAGAGAGCGAGAGATAGTCAGCATGAGAGATAAGATGAAAGATTCAGTTCTGAAGAGCTTTGTCAAAGCACTACTGTTAATCTACAGCGCATGAGACAAGCGATCAAACAACTTGACAAATTACGGCTTCTCAGAGCTTTTTTAAAAGTGGATCGTCCACTGAAGCAGGTTTTTAATCGAGATGCACCGAGGTGGGTCAGGGTACTTGAGATTCAACCTGGTATATCTAGTGGAATCTACTACACCCCATTTGTAGATTTCCATTCAATTGTGTGCAGCGTAACCGTGTTTGACGAGGTGAATTTCAATGGAGCCAGATGTTTATTACTCTATGTCTGGGCACCGAATGCGGCCGTTCAATGCATGCAGAGCACAGGTCATATGGAATGCATTAGTGGCCACAGGGTTTGGGTAAATTTCCACCATTACGAAAAGACAGCTACTGCACAGTCACTTGTTTTTGTGTGTTTTTATTTGGAGGACAACTCATTTTGCATTCTGCCCTGCCTGAATGTTAAGTATAATCCAGTCAGAAGCAGAGCAAAGAAAATATGCCTGGCCTCAGCAAGGCCTGTCCATAGCTGTTCGGGAGAAGAGAGATTGCGTTTGAAGTTTATGAAGCATCAGCACACACTTTAACTGAGCCTTCCAGTGCTAATGCCAATTCAATCCAGCACAGAGAGAGAGAGAGAGAGAGAGAGAGAGAGAGAGAGAGAACCACAGGAAAACAGACTGAGAGAGACTATTAGAAAGCACTCTTCATTTTAACAAATTAAATTTTTGTGTTTTTGTTTTGTATATAGTTCTTAAACTTAGTCAATACTCTATATTGCATTTATTAATTTTAGATTAATAAATAAAATTATTTATATATACATAATAAATATACACAGTACACACATACAATATATATTAGTATATATAAAATCCTTATTTTGGATGCCATTAATCAATCTAATCATACTTTTAATACACTTAAATATTATTTATTATTGTAATTTATATGTAATTACATGTAATATGTAATGTTTCTTTTATGGTTTCTGATGGATAATGTGACACTGAAGACTGGAATAATAATTTCATCTTTGCCATTACAAATAAATAAGGGCTAAATGAAATATTAAAATATAAAACAGTTTCACAACATCCCTACTGTATTTTCAGCACATAAATGCAGCCTTGGTTATCATAAGTTAATTTTTAAAGATTAAAAAAAAAATGTTTCACCAGTAGTGTAGATATTAATGCAAACTTATGTTTAAGATATTATATTTACGATACATTCAATTTTATTTTTTTATTTTTTTCCCCTTTATTATGATAGGACATAATCAGATCTGACAGGAGAGAGACAGAAGGGGGCGGGATCAGAAAGGCCCTATATTATGTTTTATGTGTTACTGAATCATTAAAAAATCATTTTAAATATACTTTTTCTGTCTAACATCATGTTATTGTCACTACATTGCATCTATCTTTAATAATGTTGCCAAAAACAACAAAAAAATGAAATAACATCACAGAACATTTTGCTGACTGAATTAACACTGATAGAAAGACAGAAAAAAACCCCACATTGGTCACATGCAAAAGAAACAGAAAAAGAGCGCAGCTGTTGAAGTTGAGATCTCCACAGTTTCATCTTCACAATGTTATCATCTCTTCCACACGGTCTCGCAGCTGTTGCGAGCTCCTGCAAAGACGTGCCAGCCTCGCCGCGTGCTTCACACACAGAACTCTCCTTCTCCCAGGTGCAGGCAGGCAAACAATGGACAACCGCTTAAGCAGTTCACAAGAAACCACAGCAGAGATGTGTTGCTCGCCGTAAGCTGCCTCCCTCCGGCTCAGACGCCGTCTTTGCCGTGGCTCCAGCGGTGCCGATACTGGAGGAGCCGGTTACGTGGAGGCTTCAGTTCTCACACAGAGTCTTTCAGGAGCAATGTGTGTGGAGCTAAAGAGCGGAGGACACTGTTTTACAGAATTTGAGTGGGCTGCTTTTTTCCAGAGGTATCACTTCCACTCTTGCTATGAGAATGAGGTTGTAAAAGCCCATATGTGCTCTTCCGTGGAGAGGTTTCCCTCTAGCCATGATAAGAACAGATGGAAAAAGGCTTATTAGCATCTCGTTTGGCCATGCAGGCCATGGCACAAAACTACAGGGACCATAGAGCTTACAGACAGCTAAGGAGGTTTTCCATTGTATCTGGGACGGACTGTGACTAGATTATGCTATTGTACTTTAAAGTCAACTTGAGCTGTTTGTAACCCACTTCTGCAACCTGAGTCTAGACATTCAGCAATAAAAATGAGTAGGACAGGACTTGATTTTATCCATCAGACATTGATTGAAGTAGCTGTTATACACAAGAATGGAACCAGATGGTAGGAGGATCGAAGAGTAAGAGAGACTCGAGAGTTCGTTTTCATTTCATGTTCAAAAAACACGACAAGTCAAGAAAAGTCAAGACACGACAGATAAATAGAGGGAAAAAAAGAGAGAATAAATTAAGAAATGCAAACTAAAAGTTTAAAAGTTATGTTTAAATATGCAAGATAATCTTTATCTAATTATATATGCACTAATTTGCATATATTCCAAACAAAAATCTGAACAGTGGATAAAAACAGGTTTAAAATACTTGTTTGATTTTGTTGACATATTAGAGTCGAAGGTTTTTTTAAAGGGAATTTTGAATATCTCTTATCTCTTAACACATAAACAAACTGAATAAATAAATAATGTTTATTTTCTATTTTATTATTATTATTATTATTATTTTTACTCTGGGAATGAGGAAAAATGTAAAACTGCTTTTAAACCATTTATTGTATTTGAAATCTAAAATAAAATAAAATAAAATAAAATACTAAACTAATATATGTATATATATATATATATATATATATATATATATATATTTATTTAATTTTAGTATTTTATTTACCATATATATATATATATATATCTATGAAGTTATTACGTGTAGAATTTACAATCAATTACAAATGTGCAAAAGATAAAAAAGGAATGTGCATTAAGAAAGTAAATATAATGTCATGTTGACTTTAAAACAAAAGATTCTGCAGTGCCTCAGTCCTCAATGCATTGTGCGTAGGCCGAACATCTCATTCACGGTTATTAATGAAATACTCTCAGGAATGTGAATGAGATTAATATGGTGTCGTAAAGGGAGAACAGCTGCTACCATAGAAGTTGTGACTACAAATAAAACTATAATGAACTCATAAAAAAGGCATGATGAAACTGACAGATTCAACAGGGAAGATGAGCACAGCATATAGAATATTTAAAGCCGCAGCGTGTCATTTCTGCACACAAAACTACCAAACTACTTATTATTTCCCAAACACGTCATTGCTTGTTCAGTCAACCAGGTAGCTTCAAACTCACGTCACTGGTTCAGCCAGAAGCTGTTGACATGTTGAACACCACAGTGTTTACACTGCCTGCAAACGATTACCTACAGCTGTCTTGCACAAAAATGAATAATTTTACACATATGAATCACATCTCAGTCCCTCTTCATAAGTATAATGTTGATACTTCAATATCTGTGTGCTCTCCCACAAACAGAGAGGGTAAGAGACAGAGGTTCAACGACCTCCGGATGGAATGATCCATCAAAGGATAGACGTTGCCTTAGAGGAGGGATCTATCATCAAATGGGCACATGCAATGCGGAAACAATCCCCAGGCATTGCCAAACAGAGGTCGGAAAGAACAAATAAGGCTTTCAGTGCATGTTCTGTTGGTGACCTTTGGACAGCGAAAAGGAGAAAGGAGATGTGCAACTTTATGAAAATTACGTTTTCTGGAAAGAAACTTCCTCCTGTACAGAAATGAGGGGATGTGAACCCATATGGAAATGTTCCACAAATGGGATGTACTTAATAGCTCGATTGTTTCTCCTAAAGAGAAAATTAATGCTTTCGATAAAGTTCCCTGCTTCCTTTTTTTTTTCCCTTAAGTAAATGACTATATTAATCTCACAAGCACGTTCAGAAGAGATCCCATTCCATAAAATAGATATCTCAAATGAACTGAAGTTTAAAATATTTATATAATATTTATATCTTTAAATATTTTTATCTTAGCTATCTGTACACTATTTACATTCATTTTATACTTTTATTCTCTTAACCGTGTAAAGCCTGATTCCCCCCAAATGGAATATTTTTATTGAATTAGACTAAACTAAACTAACCGGAATTTTTTTTTTTTTTTGAGTATAAAATTTGATACATCAGGGGTGTATATTGGCTCATATAGTATTATATAAAACAATATGAAAATCATAATTCGGGAACAGACACAAACACTTTTGATTCTAAAGTGAACTGAAGTGAACTAAAACTAAACTAAACCAAACTAAACTAAACTATAAAAAGATCAACATAGTTACCAAAGTTCTGTAAACATACATCGTGACCTATTGCTGAACTCTGCTCGCCATTTTAAAAACGATCAACAGCACCCCTTCCAAAGCAGAATTTCCCGCCTGCCGAATATTTTCCTTTACCCCTCCTCATTCAATATCATCCATTCAGACTTCCATTAATGCATTGCCTGTGCCTGCGGAGCGTATCATCAAAACCTGCCACGGAATGAGATGACATCACTGCATCCGCACCACATCACCACAAAATCCAACTGAGACGAGGAAGGTCTGAAAGTTAACACGCAAACACACCCACGCACACAAATAAATGCAATGACGGAAAAAAAGCCAAGCCGTCGACTCCAGCATGCAAAGCTATGCATGTTACAAGCTCCCCGTTGAAGCAAAAAGAGAGGCGTACAAGCTATTATCAGAACAAAACTGCAGAAGCCTTCGCTCTCTTCAAATATTGGACCAATTTTGAGGTTCCGCTCGGCAATCTAGAGCAGCATCACCTCCTTTCATTATCGTCTTTTGTTCTTAATGTATTGCAAAGCCTGAAGAGGGAACTACAGGTGTTTGATATGACAATTAGAGTGAAGGCAGAGGAACGGCTCCAGTTTTGCTCTGTTTTCGTTTGTAGTTCTTGTTTTCACCCAAGTAAAGGCGGAGAAGACGGAGAAGATGTGGGAGGCGAAAGTAGCTTGGAGAAATGTGAGTTTGTTGCAAAGTGCCTGTGATCAATACTAAAGAGGCAACAAAACTGTGATGTTATTTCGGGGAGAAAATGACAGAGTGCTTTATCCTATATCTCAGCATCTGTCTGTGCGCGAGAGAATATTGTGGCTGCTGGCAATGTAGCCTGATGTGTGATGTGACTGTGAGAAATTAAAGAAAAGGAAATGACAGCAATTTCTTCTTCTTCACTGTCAGGTCGTGCCGTAGATAGGAGGCTAACCTCCGTAAATGTGGCAGTGCAAAAAAAATGCATGTGCAGGCTACAACATGCTTCAAAAAGTATTTTGGCACTAAAGCCACATGTCAAATGTTTGAATTGCCTTAGATAATAAACTAACAAATCATATAGCAGATATTTTAAAAATGGCACAATTATGCGCATATATATATATATATATATATTTCTATTATTTATTTTTTTTAATAATTGGTTAAAAAGAAAAAAAAAATCAATCAGTTGTGGATTACGATATAGGCAAATGCATTTTTATTTAGACTGCCAAAGAAAAATTACATCTTGATTATATAGTGAAGAAAATTTATTTAATATTATATGTTTATTTATTTATTTTTTCCCTCATTTTACAATTTTGAAAGTTTGTTTATTTTCTTGACAGCCCTGGTTGTCGTAATAAATCATAAATAAATATATTTAATGAAGAATAATAAATATAGTATATAAAGTATATATATAAAATATGCATTAATGAGCTGTAAGCTGTAATAATAATAAAAATAAATAAATAAATAAATAAAAAGAATAAAAACAATATTCTAATATATATATATATATATATATATATATATAAAGTATACATTGACGAGCTGTAAGCTTTAATAATAATACAAATATATAAAAGGAACAAAGTAAAAAAAGTTTGTTCATATATCTATATATTTATTTATTCTTCAGAGTTTCATTGCATCAACAAGTTCAAAAACCCTTGGCTTTAGTGTTGTAAAGCTTGTAAAATAAATAATTCGTATTGTACTGTTCTTTAAACAAAGAGTTCCTACACAACTCACATTTCTTGAGCTACAATCACCCGGGCCCAGATTAAAGCTTTCCCACCACCAACACAAATGCTTGATAACTCAGATAAGCATCCATAACTTACCCGTCACGTTGACCTCTACCAGTCCAGAGCGTGTGCCGATGCTATTGGTGGCGTCACAGACGTACGTCCCTCCAAACTCATAGGTCACAGGGCCTTTGAAGAACAGGGTGTTGTTCTTGATTTCAATATTGTTGGGAAGCGAACCATTCAACCTGAGAAAAACAGACAGATAATATTTGTTTGGTGACCTGCATGGAAACAGAGTTGGCTGGGAGACAACACCAACTCACATTGGCATAAGAATGGGATTGTAGGGTACTATCAGTAGATCAACCGTTACTTTGAGAACAGATTCAATCTTCTTTTTTAAAGCAAACATACCAAGCATACTTCAAGAACTGCACATCTCAAACCGGCAGACGTGAAGGGTGGTACTACAAAACGACTGAACGGGCCCTTACAGGCCTGAATGTTGCCCCAGGAAAGAAAGAGTAATTTGAAATGGTGAAAACAAAGAAAGACAAAAAACAGAGATGTCACATGTGGAAAAAAAAAAGTGTTGTTTTGCTGCCACTCTTTCCGTTCTGGGCTGTTGCACCTGACGCTGTCAAGAAAAATATGGAGTCTGACTTACAATGTGGCTACCCTTAGACTTTAACTGTAGTGTCCTAATTCTGGACTTTTCAACTGCCCCACGGGTCTAGACCTGCCCGGTTCTTCATCTAAAGCTCGAAAGAGGTCACAATCTCTGACAGATGTTTTTTTCGCCTCTTATCAGAGATCAGTATAACAATGCCTCCCCAGGCACAAGACACCGTCAGATCATCTTGTTGCCACTTAACAAGTTCCTTCCATCTCAGTGACACCCAGTATCTTTCAGGGTCTAGTTGACCGATGGTGTCCTAAATAAGTACCTTTCAAACTTTCTAACGGTAGTGTTCTCAAAACAAGTGATATGAAACAGTCAGTCCGCTAGAACAATAAGGCATACAAGCAATGAAACTGACCATTTATTCAGGTCAAAAAAGGGTGAGAATAGCAGAAATGCAAAAACATTCCAGAAATTAGGTCCAGTCACTGTCAGAGCAGAACAGACCACATATAAACATGGCAAACTATTAAGATGAATTATAAAAAAAGTTCTGATCCTATTTGGGTGAGCCTCATCTGAAGTTCTTCAAATTGTACACAACTGTGGCTGCACTTTAACTGAATTCTACTGTACTGTATATTAACCTCTTGCAGACCTCGGGTCTAATTAAATATAAATGTCACTGCCATTTTGATGCTGGATGTGGTGAATAATCTGCCAGTCATATTCAAAATATTGAATATGCAGTCATTTAAAACAATAGTTTTGAGAGTATGGTTGAGATTTGAGTCAGATGCTGAATATACTGTGGAAGCGCGCTCTGACGATGACAGTGATGTTAAAATCATCTGCTCAAATTGAACCCTTTTCATTTTCAAAAGGTAACAAAATGTGCTTTATTTCATTATTCTGTAATTGTTCTTAAAATATCAAGAGAGTTTTTTGCAATTGGAGCAGTCAGAGATCTATTTGTGCTAGATATATAATTCTGGATCGCTAAAGACCCACATATGTAATAACGACTGGCAAAACATTCATGCCTTTAAGGACTAATGTGGCATAAACAACGATATTGCCAAATTTATTATATTCAAACTTGCCAAATTTGACCAAATTTTATATTCAGATTTCTAAACTTGATTGTTGTGATATGAAGTAAAAAGAACCAGCACCTTTATGCTTTCTGTCTTAATATTTCCATAGTAAATACTGAAAATATTTAAAAATGTCTGCAAAAATAACTTGAAATTATTATTTTAAGGATGTTTAAAGATATGAGCAACCCTGGGTAATAATCCTAAAATTGAACTTTCTAATTCTTAAAGTTAACACAGTATGAGGTTATGCTAATGACTTGGTGGATGAATCTTTAGTTGTGATTATTAGTATTAACACATGCACTTTTATCACTATGTTGTCAGTGTTTCATAAAAGCAAAGCCACTTAACCACTACAGTGATTTTACCATGGTTAAATGGTGGCAATTACAACTAAAAGTTAAATTACACAATGTATAACCCTCACTAACACACACCACTACATCTATCCTCAGACAATTTCACGCAAAACAACTCCTGGCTTGGCTTGTACTGTTTTTCAAATGTTTTTGTCTTTAAGTGCAAGTTATCCGTTTTCTAAACTGTTGTTGTAATATTCATAACCTAGTTGAGGAGAAGGCCTGTGAGACAGATTTCAGCCCAAAAACTCAGAAGGTATAATGTGTTTGCTTAAATGCTGACTGCTGCAAAGCAATCTGATAAGATCCAGCAGACGGAAGACGGGAGGAGAGATAGATAAGGAAATATGTCACAATGAGCTGTCTGAAGATAAACTCTGAGTGTAAGTGTTTATGACTGTTCTGCTAGCTTTATGATATATTTATGGTAAGAATCTCTTGGGCATGTTTTGATAGCTGGGAAATTAACGCAAATCTGAAACTGAAAGTGAGCGTAGGTGTGTGAGAGAGAACGTGTGTGAGTAGTCTCATCATATTTCAAAGTGAAATCTGAAATAGAAGTTATATTTCGCATAGTCATGCTTAGCCAGACTTTTGAGCATCGGCATAAAGTCTGGCCCAAGAATCAGCCAAGAATCACCCACTTAGGAAAAAGATGTAAAGCGATCAGTCACAGTTCACAGTTTCATTATAGGAAAGTTCATCATAAATAGTTGCAGAATAGTTGCAAAAAGTCAGCCAGATTAGAGCTTCCAAGTTCAAAAAAGAGGATTTTGTGCAATATGCATCAAGCAGTTACTGAACAGACTGGGGCTGCTTTAAGGTTGAAACAAAATTCTTAAAGTTTTTGTGAAATGGAAATTGCCACTACTTTGCTTGTTGCAAAGATTCAATGATCTTAAACTATTGCAACCTATTTTAGAATCAAATGGAATATTTAATTGAGAATATTTAATTCAATTTGATGTGAAGTTGAGTCGACTCACCTCCTTGTCATCTTTAGCTCATAACAGACTGACGGTTGGAGGGGAGTGGTTAAGAATGTTCTGCCCAATCACAGTTTTTCTTTTTTTCCTGTGAACTTTAACTTGCACACTAATTGTTGACTAATTGTTCACCTCAAGACAAGGAATGCGTGCAATCAAAATCAATTTATTTGACCTTTCTTGTACCTTCTTAAATAACTTTCTTATAACCTTAGCATTTGTAGGTTGACTAAAAACGTAAACACTTTCAAAACATTGCCTTGTTTGTTCCGACCATCCAACCAGGCAGACATAGCAACAGCAGCTCAACCGATAGCATGAGTTTGAGTGAGTGTTTGCATTTTATCGACCAGTAGCAGATCATGAAAGTGCTAGTTAATTTTTATTTTTTTTTTTTTAATTCCATTTGCTAGAGGTGCAGAAATTACTCACTTCAGCACAGACTCTGTATTCTTCCCAATGCAAATCTCAGTGCTTTCTTTCAGGAGGGCATTTGTATAATATTTATCCATAACGTAAAATATTCAGCGTTTATACTACTGTATGTAACAGACTTCCGCACATTTGTAATTGAACTGCAGCTAGTGCTCGTGTGTGCGCATCCGTAGTTGCTCTGGATTGAAATGTTCTGCAACAGCGCGGTGATGACCTCCAGTGTAGCGCCCAGGGGACCCTTCAGAACACATTTGGTGTCCGCTCTCCACTGCTGCTGTGGCCGTCCCCTCTTATCTGTCACGCCAGCGCCCTTGTCTCTCCCCATCACTGTCTTCTCCTCCGCCTCGCTCTCTAATCACACCATTCTCCTCTATCTTACCTTATTCTCCCATTGTTTATCCTCTCGATTTTCAAGCAACTCCCACTGTTTGAATGAAATAAATATACTTGCTATTTTTATCTTTCTTTTATCTGCTTTTCAAAGTGAGTTGAGTCATCAGTGTTAGTGTGCATATTTGTGTTCACTATACAGTGTTATTTTTGTAACATTGATCCTATTCATTCATCAGCGATACGTATAGTATACTATACTTGATAGATATAGTTTTTATTAATATATTGAATTGTATTTTTTTTTATAATATCGGCACGGTTGTGATTCAGCATTAGGTAATCACAACATGCTGATATACATCCATATCGCACTGCTAATTGGGTGATATTTGGCATGAGTGTTTAAATACATACCTTCCTTCCACCATGGATTCAAATTTCAAGTTAACAGTTTAACAGCTGAGCCAAAGCCAACGTTAGTAATTAAAAAATGTCACTTTACAACTAGTATTGTACTTTGAGTTACTTTATTGAAAATGTATCATATTGCTTCATATAGCTCACTGTATGATGTAGAGTATTATGAGAGAGATATACTGAACGATTAGCTGATTAGCTGAATCCGATACAGCATTCATTCTTCAGATTATTCTCATATTCACAATAAAACATTAGACGAATGTCTGAATGTTTGCCAAAGAAAGCAATATCTTTGTCTTAATATCCTTTGATTTTTTTGGTGATTTCTGATCACAGTGCTGCTCATTGCTTTTGTTGGATGCATCTTATGAGGTGTTGTTAAAAATAACTTCCTAATTTGCAACTCTCTTTCAATATAAAAGTCTTTTCTGCTCGCTCACTCATAAAAACTCTTTTCACCATATACTGGTGTACTAATACACTACTGATAGTACTATAATTTATATAAAATAGTATTTATTGAATAATAATATTTAACATACAACAACAACAGCCATCATTGTTCTCAGTCTCTTGTACCTCATCTTTTCCTTTCTCAATCCCCATTTTCCTCATTTCATCCCTTCCCTTTTCTTCTCTTTGATATTTACTTCCAGTCTCAGCATACAAATTACTAATAAAAAATGCCTCAAGAAGACCTTAGCGCCATCCACGAGTCCCTCTTCACAGAGTTGGCTGCGGTATATGTGTCCTTTGATACCCTGAATAGCCCAGAATGCTCAGCGCTTTCCTCTCTCTCTCTTGTCCTTTCTCATTAAAACCCACCCCGGTCCACAGAGGCAGTGCACCCTGGGCATTGCCAGCTATTAATCCACCACAGCTGAAGTCCGGTGACATGTTTTTCTTTCCCAGCTTTCGCTGCCTAATTACTGAACAAATTGCCACATTTATCTCTCCGTTTTTTGCTGCATAATTCCTCCATTTTTAACTGTAGCACACGACCTGCTCGTCCACTGTGTCCAATGTTGTTGAAGGTGTTCGGTATTGTTCGCATTTACATGCACATGCGTTTATGGGAATTTACTGGGTGATGAATGACGGGGTTTTCGCCGTGCTAGTTGGCATATAAGTGTGGCACACGCGGCAATGCCGTGGCACTGAATTATAATGGTGCACATGGGAGTTCAAGCAGAAGGTTACATGGGTCATCTTACAGACTGGACTTGACTCAGGGGCGCAGGAACAATCTGGAACAACACATTAGAAACCTTATCAGCTTGTCTCATGAATATTAATTAGGTGATGTAACAAGTGATAGGCTGATAGGTCAGGCCAATTAATTGCCATCAGCTTGCTGTGTCCACTGGCCAAAGAGTATAAACTCTAAAATATATATTTATTTATTTATTATTAATTAATTTATTGTTTATGTGTTTTTAATTATTCTAAACAATATTTCTAAATAATAATAATTATAATAAAAATACTAGTAGTAGGTTTTTGTTTACATAATACTGTATGTGTGTGCACTATGTGTATTTATTATGTATGTATATATATATATATATATATATATATACATATATTTTTATAAATGTATGTGTGTGATTTATATATTTAT
>JAUCMR010000043.1:8337905-8422511 GCA_032357425.1 Enteromius argenteus | reverse complement strand
ATAAATCACACACATACATTTATAAAAATATGTTTTATATATTAAATATATTTATTTATAATATAAATTATATAAATATAGACATGTAAATATGTGTAAATATTTTCAAAATGTATACTGTATGTGTGTGCATTTATATATACATAAATATACACAAAACACACACATATATTATGCAAACAAATACTTTTATTTAGGATGCAATTAATAGTGATTAATCATTTGACAGCACTAAATATTATATAATATGTGTTTGTAGGGGTATATAATTAATACTAGTTAAAATGATTAATGAGTAATGTTTTCACGCCCTGACCTCACACAATCTCTGGCTTTGTCCACAGACAGGTTTATAAAACAGACCTGAGACTGTCCTGTCAACATATTCATTTGGTAGGCAAAGCAATGATGTCACTTTTTTTGCCAAGATAATTTGCATCTAAACCTGTATCACCAGTAACTCGACAACAATAGCCCTCACAAGACTCATACTGACAAAACAAGTCCCAGTCTCACTGTATATCTCTTTCACCTTTCTTTCAAACCGGTATATTGGTAAGGTAAACATTCAGAAGTATACAAAGCATAGCTTATTTTCTCATGTTTGATCTTGTTTAAAGAGTTATCAATGGCTCCATGAGTTCTGAATAGAGCCATTGTAAACGGCTTTACTTATCTTGATTGAGTGCTAACCACCAGTGAATGAAGAAGTAGTTTACGGAAGGAAATTATTCTCTTATCAGTCATAACACATCTATGCTGTCATGTACTGTTACAGTAAACTGAATATTTCAGAGGAGTAATCTTCAAACATCAATCTTTTATTTAGCATAATGATGCCGATATACACAACCAGTCGAATGTTTGGACACACTGAGCCTCATGATTTTAAAAACTTTTTGATCTAAAGGCGTATGAGTAAATGCTTGACATTAGCAGTTTTTTTTTTTGTTTATTTGTTTTTTTTAGAGAAAATATAAATTATACATTTCTTTAAAAAATTATAATAAAATACAAAAATACTCAGTGTTCAGCATATATGTGAGCATTATATATATATATATATATATATATATATATATATATATAAATATATAATTTGTATTTATGTATTTGCTTGTTTAAAATATATATATTATATATAAAAATAAAAGAAATTGTGTATGTGTTTGCGAACATAGAATAAAAATAAAATAAAATATAAAATATAAAATAAGACAAATAATATAAAATAGTAACTATTTATTTTGTTACTTGCAAACAAATCAGTTTCTCTTTATGCATTTTACTCAAATGCATTATTCATCTTATTATATTGATAAGCTGAGACAACAAAGGGATTATTTGTAATGTGAATTAGTAGGTCAGGCAAGAAAAACTCACAGTTTCCACTGGTAGACGGTGACGGCTGGGTTGGCATCTGCATTGCATGTCAGCTTTACGTCTTGACGATTCAGGTACCAGTTCCCATCGAATCCCTCGATTTTTACCTCTGGCTCGTCTATATAAAAGTAAAAAAAAAAAAGTCAGGCAAGGGGCTCAAATGGCTTTTCTGGGTCACATGACTTGACGATGGGTGCTTGTCATGATACTGATTAATGGTCTGGGCTCATAGCTAAAAGGTCAAGAGTTTATTTCTTAAGCGATTGGGAGGAGAGCCAACAAGTGAAGGGTTACTGAGACTACAACCACCAATGTGCCCTTTAGCTACCCACTTAGCCACAAGCTGCTCCAGGGCAACTATTCCAGAAATTGGCCTAATTGGATAAGAACCTCAGCTAAATGCCAAATTTCAATTCATTACAGCAGAATTTTTCTATTAATGATGGTATTAAAATGCACTGCATACTTGATGGTACCGGTCAGTAATTTCTATGTCTCTTCAGATTTATTCTTAATTGCTTTCATGAGCATGTATAAGGCTGGACAAATTCAATTTGGAAATGTTATACCAAAGGGTAACTCGATTAACAAAACACTCAAAGTAAATCCAGAATCAGGACGAGTGATTCTCTGTGAACTTACCATTGCTCTAAACACGGCCTTTCACACAAACAACCGCACCGCAAGAACAATGTATTCTATAGCGAAGTGTGGGAGAATGGGTGGATTTCTTCTATCAGCGTGCTGTATGGGGGCTGCAATACTGCTCTAAACTGCCCTAAACAATAGCTGATAACAACAGCGGCTGAGACAGGCCAGTGACACATCTCTTCCTGCTTTGAACCTCCTCCGCAGGACTTGCGTAACAGTAAAGCATTAATGCTAACATCTTATTACCGAGCACAAATACATTTTTATGTATTGTTTAGACATTCTTTGACATTCCAATGGGCTTTTATATAAATATGTCAGTAATTAGACAAGTCAGATGGATTGTTACATCAGCTCAATCATTAAATCTGTTGAATTAAATCTGAATTTTGAGAAAATACTGGATAACATACACTTATGCAATTTTGTGAACTATAATATGTGATGTACATAGATTACACAAGTGATCAAATGTTTGGAATAATTAAAGACATTAATTTCTTGTTTTCCTGCATAAGTCTGAAAGATACAAGAAAAACATTGTTCTTACACTGAACGTTGAGTATGACGCTGTCTGTGAAGCGTTCTGCTCGGTAGGTGACGATGCAGGTGAGCTTCTGACGGTGAGTCTCGCGGCTGGGCAATACCAGATAGTTACTGCGCACGGTCACGGTGCCATTCGGATTACGCGTTTCCTGAAACGTGGCTTCACCCTTCAGAGCGGTGTCCCATTTAATGACACTGGGAGGCTTGCCGTTAGCTGACATACAGGTGGCCACGGGCATCTTGCGTTTTGGTGTCCTTGCCACGATGGTGGGTGAAGTCAAGGTCATCTTGGTCACTGGACGTGCTGGAAGAAAAAAGCAAACAATAAAAAAACAAGAAAAGAAACACTGTAGTACTGTGTGAACAGAGGTGCCCTTGAGAAGTTGCGAAGTAAAAACCAGTGCCTCCAACACTAATCTCGCCCGTTCTAAAAAGGCGTTTGTTTCCCCGTCAGTATAAATCAAGCAGTTTATTAATTTCTTTTTCCCCCTACCCCATGTTCAAAGCGAAAGCATCAGTCAAGCACTCAAACAGATGTAGAAACCACTCGCTTCTCAGGGTGCCCAAAGTCATCCAATCTCGATCATTTATGGGCTGCCAATTAGCAATTAACAGGCCCGCATCAAAAGGGAAGACGTGTGTTTATGTGAGTGCGTGTCAAAGAGTGCTGATAGCAGGACTGAGGTTTGTGGCGAGGGTTGATATGACATGAAGAGGCTCTTTGAAAGCACTGAGCTGGTTATCTCCATTCAGGTTGCTCACTCTTACTGCAGTGCCAGCGTTCTCAGAGGACACATGTGAACGTGATATTCAAAATGGGCTTGGGAGTTAACAAGCCACATTAGTTAAGAAAAAAAAAAAAACACCCTGTGTACTTGAGCCAAGCAGCTCCCTTTGCTGGCTTAATGGAAAACATATCAACACTTCATTTCTAATTAGATCTGCAATCAGTAGGAGCATAACCCACCTCTCTAACGAGATACTCCTCTCTTGCACTCCAACACAGACACACACACACACACACACACACACACACATACATACATCATGGTGCCTTTCCTAACCTGTGCAGCTTACTTAAGAGACGAATCACAGCTCTGCTCTTCCCAAAATAATGTATGAGGTAGGAAAGCTTTTATTGTTTAGGACACTTATTAAAGTTCACCCCACAACAGAGACTTTTAAGACTTACAGTATGAACCTTAACTTTGTGCAAGCTATATTTATTTTTCATTTTAGGCAGAATGTTAGAGAATCTGTTTTTTGTACAGTGAAAGTGGGTCATGATTTAAACAGCCAAGCTCAAAAAGGCAACATAAAAGTAGCCCATCGCACACTTTATTCCATTCCTTCTGAGTTCATGTCATACAGATAAATTTTAACCTATTTTAACCTATAACACATCCTTTTTTAGTTGTCAAAACTTATCTGAAACAGTTTCATTATAGTTAAACTTATCTGACACAGTCTTATTATACTTATTATAACTAAAACTGAAACTATAGTAGTTTTAATTTTAATTTAGTATAACCTGATGTACTAAAATAACTAAAAATGTAATAAAATCAAATCAAATGAAAAAAATAAAAATAAAATCACTACAATATTGCTAAAACTATAACACAATTTGTAATGAATACATATAATCTAATGTCATTTGACATAATGAAATGTCATTTATCCCTTTCTGGTTCTTAATGCTTGAGAATACTTTTGCCAATAGAAAGAGCTCATCAAGAGCTTTCATTTGATATATATCTTAATTTCATGGTCTTATTGGAGCTATACTGTATAAAACACCATCCAATTTTGTCACTTTTTGCCTTTGTCAAAGAGCAGCTCAGACATTCTGCTTAACCTCAGATTTTTATTTTTATTTTTTTGTCAAGGAAATAAGAAAATAATACAAGGTTGGATTCCTTTGATAAAATTATAGCTTATAATAATTACCTGTGTATTACTTTTGAAAAAAAATAAAAATAAGTATGAATATATTATATCTGCAGGTCGAGGCTGAGATGCAGCTCTTTCTGCTGAGATGAGCACTGATCAATCCATTTCAAAGGTAGTGCAGTTTTTAACCAAGTACATTACAGACCCCGAGTGACGAGTGGTCAAGGACAAAGATGATTTCTCTGAAGGTCTTACAGGGTTATGAATAAAATATTGCTGAAACAACATCCATTTACACCTTTCTATCTGCTAACCATGACAACACCTTTAATCAAAAATATCTCACCATGTCCGTGCTAAGAGTGCAGAGAATATTTGAGAAAATGACACCTACTTCTGTGCTGTCTATACGTGGTGTTATATGTGTGCATAGAACCTGCTGCTGGGTGCAAATCAGTCTTTTGGCATTGAATGTGAATTTTTGCATAAATCATTCACAAAACAATTATAGTAAATTCTGTCACTTTTCATATAAATTCACTTCTTCTTCAATCCTTGCTAGTTTCTGCGTAAATCATAAACATTAAATTATTCACGCACAAACTGCAGCATTTTATAAAAGCAGTGTTTATGCACAATTTTTTAAACTTCATGCAACATTCTTTATATATAAATATATATATTTAAAGGCCTATATATATATATATATATATATATATATAAATTAATCAGAAATTGTAGCATTTAATGTGAATAACTATAAGCATAGCTATTCTTACAAAAATTGTAGCATGGAATATATTATTATTTGAAAAAAAATAACAATTTGATCTGCTTGTTATTCATGAATGAGGTCCATTGTCACATTAATGTGACAATTTCAGAATTATTTTATGAATGACATACACTGAATTCATTCTGCTCATGTTTCATGAATGGGGCCCATTGATGCTCTGTTTGTGAATGTGCTCTTTTCACAGAAGAACAGCACTATATATGTAGCATGGTGGTCTTACCAAAGACGGTGAGGTTGACCATATTCTCCCTGTTGCCTGCTGGGAAGGTGGTGTATTCGCAGATGTAGGCTGCCTCATCAGAGAGCCGTAGGTTGCTGAACACAATGGTGGTATCCTCAAGAGAAGAAGGGGTCCTCTGACGCACAGCAGGGTGCTTGAAGCTCACACGGTCTTTGAAAGGGGGCAGCACTGATACTCCCAAGGCTGGGTTAGCTGTGGCGACGTTTTGCTTGGTGCCATTTATCAGCTTTTGCCAGGTGACCTGAGAGATCTTCACTGGTGGCTTGCCGTTGATGAAGACACATCGCAGCTCGACTGTATCTCCCACAAATCCGGACTTACTGGGGTCTGTTTGCACTGACTGCCCGTTCCCAGCTGCAGGAAAACAAGAAGACAAACATTACAAACCAATCAACCAATCTGTGCTAAGGATGATTGTTAATGAACTAACTTTATCAATGCTTTGTGAATTTATCAAAAGTGACCAATATTAAAGGAATAGGTAACCCAAAAATTTTAATTCCGCAATTCCTCATGTTGTTTCCAACTCATACGACTTTGGAACACAAATTAATAGATTTTTGATGAAATCCAAGAGCTTTCTGACTCACAGGCAGTAACGCAACTCACATGGTTAAGGCCCAAAAACAATGTCGTTACTACGTTAGGGCCTGGAAATGTTTCAGTTGGATTGCTATCTATGCAGGATCAGAAAGCACTTAGATTTCATCAAAAATATCTTAATTTGTGCTCCAAAGATGAAAGTTTTTTTGGAACAACATGAGGGTGAACAAAATGAATTTTCATTTTTGGGAGAATTATCCCTTTAATACCAATTTTATTTTAAGTCGTGCTATGCTTTTCATGTCTTACGCATAACTAAACCTAAAACAAACCCTAACCCTACATAGTTAATTACTGTGTAATTACACTATAACAACATTACCTTAAAATAAAGAGGTAAAAAAAAAAAAAAAGATTATATATAATCATATGTAGTGCTGCACGATTATGAAAAAAAAATAAAAAATCATCATCGATTTTTTGCTTGAAATTGTAATTGCGATTATTAATTGTGATTAACACAGTTTACATTGAATGATCTTTATACCATTGTCTGAAGCAGCAATAAGCAGAAATAAGCTGAAAACATTTAAACTGAAAAACGTTTATTGCTATTCTATAGTACTAAGCCTCAACTGTCAACTATTCATTGGATTGGTTTCTTTTTTTAAATAATAATAATAAAAAAAAGAATATGCACGGTGTTCAACTAAAACTATAATTAAATCAATGGAATTAAAAAAAAAAAACAAAACACATCTTTAAGCACTCAGAATAACATAAGTGGACTTTGAATGATTATTGCCTTTTTGAACGATTACGTAATTGTGGCATCCATAATTATATGTAATTTGATTAATTGTGCAGCCCTAAGCATATGCTATCTGTCCATGTGTATTTTTGGTATTTATTTTGAATATAAAAACTGACAACCTTAACTGAAGTTACAACTCAGGTTTTCACGCTACAATCGAGTGCGTCAAAACAGCTAGCATGCCAATTCAACAAGAGTACTTCAAACGCCAAACAGAACTAATTACAAGTATGGCAGTGGTGTTTACAGGCAGCATTATGTCTTCAAGAGTGCCGGATGTAGACTTTCCCTGCATGTGTAATGATGGTAGATCCCCCCCGACTCTGATCCTGACTGCCAACCCTCCCACACCACTCCATCCTAATTATTTCTCATTGGTAAACATCTTGGTGACAGCCTCAAGCACCTATTAATGGAAACAATGTGGGATCCAGTCTGAGTGTGCCCACAATGATGGCACTTGAATTAAGCTACAATAAACTAGGCAGGCAATTAGTAGTAAACGAATGGGTTTTCTATTTTTTCCCCCGCCACAGCTTGCAGGAGTTCTAAGGTATCTGTCACGTACTGTAGAAGATGCCTCCATTGCCCCCCGTTAAAACAATAGTGGTTTTGTCTCTCAAGATAACCCTGAAATACGGCATGCCCCACAGTCAAATGCGTCTTGCTTTGGCAGGCCCTTGGCCTTTTGTCTCCCTGGTGACCTTCTTTTACCCCCTCCAGCTGAGAATGATGTGTCAACACTTGAACCCCTCCTTCTCGCCCCTTTCTTTTCTCTAAAGTCTCGCTTTCTTGCACGTGCTATTACTCATACTTTTGTTTAACTGCCCCCTTTACCTCACCCCCTGCTTTTCAATCATATTTTCTTTGTCTTCACTTCCTTAACACCTGACCAGACAACCGGGTCTTCTTACATTTCTGCTCTGCGTATGCTTCCTCAGAAGGGCTATGCATCCACGAGCTGTTTCAGTTCCTGTTTAGCTCTATGGAGGCCATTCATAACAGAAGCTTTCCTGACCCATGAATAACTCTGAGGCAAATGTGTCCCTGGAGGGGCCATGAGTTCTGTTGTCTTTAACAAACCTGTCGTAAGAGACCCCGAGTAGATATATTTCTCCTCACCGTCAGGTACTGTCCTGTTGGCCTCGCTTCCTGCACAAACATATACTACACCACATACCTTCACCTCCCTCATTCCCCCTCTCCCTCTCTCTTGCTTATTTATGACTGGCAAAAGAGGTAATTACCTCCTAGAGAGAGACCTTAGCAAAGAGGAAGTAACTCTGAACTACCGTGCTTAATCATGCCACTCATAAAAGTTGGAAATACTGGAGGGGAAAACAAAACAGAGGGAAACTGTGGGTCATTTGAACAAATGAGTGCCATTTAGATCCCTCATATAAACATGTATAAAACTTTGCTATAATGATGACATCATCGTCCTTTTATGAAGTGAACTTTCAAGAAGAAGGAACTTTAGCTTACATTTCATTCATTCGTCATCTTAAAGTGTCAACATTATTACCAAGTGTTTGTATAGTAAACAAAATATTTTCGTAGAAATGTCAGTAATACTTTTTCTTTATTTTAGTTTCAGCATTTTAAGTATCTGTCAGATTAAACTGACAAATTGTGAACACAACTTTCTGAATGCATAAATATGTTCTTGCATTCAAATTAGTATCGAAAGCATTCATTTGGGTTGAGATTTGTTCACGCGATTTCACACAATTGTACTTTTTGAAAATGAGACAATACTGGACAATTTCTAAGAATTTAAGGTGAATTACTGATCAGGGATCAGTTTCGTACTGATAAGGGTATTCGTAAGTCATTTTAAGAAAAGTTGTAAAACTGGTTTGAGAGCAGGCCTGTGGGTAACCTCAGTCATAAGAGTTCAACAAGTATGGGCAAGTGTTTAAATGCTTAGTTCAAGACATATTGGCCTTTGAAAGATAATCTGGAAAATTTGAGACGACAACGGTAGTGTAAGACTGAAATGGATTTCATGACCAGCGGGGCTGAAACTAGCCACGCATTTAGAGAGAAAGAGAGAGAAACAAGCAAAATATGGGCTGTTCACACAATGAACATAGAAATATGCCTTTTGTATGTGTGTTTGCAAGTTGAGAAAACAGTTCAAGGTCACCACTGCACAAATTTGAAAGCAATACACTCAAGATTTCAGAGAACGAATGGTACTGACCTTGAACAGAAAGAAACTCTTATAGCTAGGAAGTATCCTCTTTATCATGCAGTGTAACAGTAGTTTTTTTTTTTAAATCTTTTCCCCATGAATTTAGCTATGGTAAGCACCTGCAAATATATTAAACTACATATTTATGCTTTCTTGCTCATGCAAAAGTTGCCATTGCAATGGTGTTATTGGTGGATACTTACTGGTTCAAGCCATTAAGGACCCCTTAACAAGAATCAATTGTGATTCTATCCTTAGCAAAGCATCACTTAAAACAGAGGGAACCAGCTGGTGATGTGTCAGTTTTTTAACCGATGCACCCCAAACCCTTCATTTCTCATTTACCCAGGCGTGTACGGATGATATATTTCTGACCAGAGTGTATAGACCCATCAGCAGGCACTGTGAAACAACAGATTGATTGACTAATCGAGTTTGACAGAAAGACGGCTGGCAACCTCTGCACAGTTACCTTGGGGAACACCTGTGTCCTTGTACCCCTCGGTTTGACACTGTTTCCGCTTGCATTTGCTACCGTGACGGGGTCGAAACATAGGAAATGCCTTGTGAAGTACCAATACGATTTACAGCTTAACAACATCAGTTAGAAAAACCATCCGGGGGAAAGCGCCTAAAATATAGGCATAGCTCACATCAGCTGCATGGAGATGTTGTTAGTGGGGGAATAGTAGAAGCAGCGGGGAGACTATATTCCGCTAACTCCCTCCTCTGAGTCATCCACTTAGACCACCACAAATAAAAATCATTCTTCGCTTTTGAGGGAGTTGTGAGAGAGGGGTAATTATACGGCTCCAGAACCCAAATCCTCACACTAAGGAACCCAAAGCCTCTGGGCCCCCTGACCCCATTTCCACCTCCTCTTCCTCCACCTCGGGGCTGAAGGGGTCTTCCAAAGAAAGTAGGAGATAGAGAGTAATTATAGCCTTCACAGTGGAGTCGAACAATGGAGGGCAATCGGAGAGAAAATTCCAGAATATAAACACTTCTGTACACAATACAACAAGTTAAGTTGCTACGAAACGGACCACAAGAGAACGTTGTTGCTGGCACAATGGTGCCCTCCAAAACACAACAAAAAAAGTTGAGCAAGATGATCACTTGCAGACATCTGAGTAACGATGAAAGTGAACTAACACACCACAGAACAAATCCCGAGGTCTTAAAGTATCACCCAAAGGATTTGATAAACACACCCAGACAACATGGACTCTGCTTCTTTTTCCAAGCCTCTTAGCTGCATGGACTACATGCAGAAATGTATAATATGGAGCAAAGTAATTGCGTAGATAAGACCATGAGGCATATATGAACAAGTCTACAAGTGTCTAAAGCCTTTCACAATCCCCATTGTTCAAGGTGTGTTAAAAAATCTAATTTAGTCACGTTTCATCCACCCATCATGTCTCAGAATGAGCATAAAACCAGTCCAACATATGAGTGATTAGTCGCTTAGCTTCTAGTAATCTGGCATGACTGTGAACATGTAGGTGGATGTTAAGGATGAATGTGGTTTTCCTACTGGAGGGTCTACTCTGAGGCTGACTTTGTTTTGCTAGCCTGACCACTGAACAGAGACCTCCGGAAGAATGAAATACAGCCTTGAAAATCCTCAGTTGAAATATTCTCAGAACCTACAGGTGTCAGTGGTGAGCAAATAGGTGAGGAAGAAGTAGTTTAAAGTATATTACCGAGTTTACATTTACCTACCCCTAGGTAAAAATGTGTTGGTCAAACCCTGTTGACAAAAGCAGCATTTGCTAGTTAGGTATGTTATGAAGCTGGGATGCTAGTTTGAGCTGGTTTAAGCTGGTCATGTGCTTGTCCTAAGCTTGTCTGACCAGCAAAAGACCAGCTTAAACCAGCATCCCAGCTTGAAAACAAACCAAACCAGCACGGCAGATGGTTTGAAAAAGTCAAAAAAGTTACAGAATTCCTGTTTTATTGTATACAAGATAACTGCTGTTGTTTCCAGGCATACTTTTCACATCAAAATCCGCCCTATTCTCTCACACACGTGAACCATGCGGCAGGGGTGGGGGTGTGACTAGGACGTCTCTTATAAGACATAGCATCAGCACGGAGGCACACTCCAAACAGAGCTACCATTCTCCAGGACGGCAGCCTGACCGGATCTGCATCTCTCTCCGGGCACGAGACACAACACTGGACCTGCTTCAGGCCTCCCAGAAAAAAAAAAATGATGGCATTCGGCCCATCTCATTAAGAAAACCGCAGAAAGGCTTGTTTAGAGAGTCTACAAAATACGCCCCATTGTGTGTGGGTAATCTAATAGCAATCCAGGTCCTTCAGTTAGGGAAAAAAAGAAGAGCTCAGCTTCGGTTAGGACACTAATATGTTTATGTGCTAGAGAGTGATGATACGGTGCCTGCCAGCACATCCCGCTCACGCTGTGGGTGCATTACAACGCTGTATCAAGTTAGCAGCTAAAAACAGAGAAGAGACGGTGATGGTGGAGTTCAAAAGTAACTCTAAAATCAATGAGGAGAATGTAATGAATCCTTCAGCCGGCCATGCACGTACGACTCATTCTAGTGTGTTTGTTTGTGAGCGCGTGCGAGTTTCTGTAGACGTGCTAGGATGTTGAGCGCTGCCTCTACCTCTAAACATGGCTATTTGATTCCTGTTTTACCAGCTTCCCTCATCTACTGTGTCAGCCTTAGCTAATATTTACCTTCAGCAGAAACCTGCTGCAACATATGGTCAGCACTCCGGCTTTCACTTGCCCCTTTCTGCATTAATGCTTAAACTTTGCACATGTTTCCCTTGAATATCCCTTTTCCTGATAGACCATCTACCATCTGCTTGATTGAGGCAGCCTGTTTACCTGAACCAACCTGCTATACAGGAAGTTATAAAGGTTGTGCATATTGTGTTTGTCAAACAGTTCGGTACATATCATCAACATACCCTAAGGGTACCGTTCCCAACAGCTCAAGGCTGATTAACAGAGATAGTTTAAAGAGGAATTATGCTGTTTTTGAAAAGCGGATGGGAAATATTCCAACACTCAGAAACAGGGTTATTATAGTAAACTAAAACAGAAACTAATGTTACTTAATAATGGAATTACATTATTGACAAACCACACACACACACAAACAAAAACAGTAAAATTACAAAAAATGTCACTGCAATTAAAATGAAAACAACAACTGAATGAATGAATAAATAAATAAACCAACCTGGTTCTCAATAATAGTAAAACACAATTTCAAATATTATTAAACATGTACAATATTAAACTACTGTAAACATAATATATGACACAAAAAAGTAAAAAAAAATGTGTATATACATATTTTTTAAAGATTATGATTACAATATGATTACAACATTTAAAATTAAAAACAATAGTTTAAAAGTCACAGGTAATTTTAGGTGGTAAGAAATATAACACATAGCATGGAAAATCCATGAATATGATTATTTTGAGCTAAAATAGGATAACATTTTTGTCAAATTTTAGTGTTGATGTACCATATGTTCGTAGTTGTTTTTTTTTTTTTTTTTAAGCGTAGGCTTAGCAAACAGCTTCTGCCCTTTCCTCATTCAAGCAGATAGAAGCTGCTCTTGCAAAAATTGAAAATAACCATCCGAGGGCATTATCAAGATGGCCGCCAAGTCGAATGACTTGCTTAAAAGGACATTGCCCTCATCTAAAGAAGGCACTGATTATACAACCATATGTTGCTATCTTCCATATTTGACTGTGAAGCCAACCCCACATGGCACAAGTCCAATGCGATGTAGGAAGGAGCGTACAGGCCCACGCTGCTTCCCCCCTGAGAGTGGTTTGAAGGCGTTGTGAAAATGTCAAGGGGATGCATCAGCATACCTGTGTTCTGCTCTCTTTCTTCTCCATCACTCTTTTTTACACACTGATTCATCTTTCACAGCTCGGCCTGCCAGCTCTTCCACTACATTTTTATATCCACAATCCAACAGCAGGATAGATGATGTAATACACATGCATACAGGCTTTGAATCTCTTATTTGGCAGGCATATTACACTCTTTATAAAGGTCAATGGATGCAGCACAAACTTTAAATGTTTGTTGCATCATGCAAACAAAACTTGAAGAATATTTATTTTTATACTAGGATCTTGCGGTGTAAGATTGCAGATTTTTTTAACGAATTTATAGACATGTATGTACTAAAAGCATTTTTTAATGTATGTTGGAAATAAATGGATGAGAAGATGACTTCTCTCTTTATGGAATCGCAGTGATTCCAAATTGTTGAGCTTTACACACATAAAATGTAGTTTTGTCTTGCAAGAAGTTCAAAACAGGTCAACTGTAACTACAATGTGTAAACAGACCGATTCAAGTCTTGGAGACAGGCCCAGCTCCACGGGGGGCCAGGGTGTGCCTGGCCCACCCTATTAGAAGGTTGACCCACCCTGGCCCCACAACTACTTAACAGCCAATCCAAAATTTTTTATGATATTCAGCTGAGCTTCCTATATCTTTCTTTTCCGCTTTCCTTCCGCAACGCATGTATCCCCCCGCCCACACCCACAAACCTGCTAATAATGTATATAATTTTCCTGCATCAGGCAGCCGCTACCAATATGCGTGGAGTTTAAAATCTTTTGATTTGGCGATCACGCGTACAGTACTGTGTAAAGGAAGAGCATCTTACAAGATCTTACAAGATATTTGTCAATGAGCTCAGCATCTGTTGATGCAGGTTGGTGCATGGTCTTGTTAGTCTCAGTGGTGTAGCGCAGGGTATGCGCAGGTGTATACGGCATATACCCGCTTCTTTATCGGTTGTCTTTATTTATTATTATTTATTGGCCATCTATTGTGGCCAAGGGTGTAACTTTGGGGGGGACAGAAAATTGGGGAAAATGTTTTTGATTTTAATCCCATTTCCTGCATTTACATGTGATTATTTTTTTTATGTTTAGGGACTATGGTGATAGAAAATCCAGGAAATAATCAAGTTAATTATAAGACTAAATTCTGCCAAAAAGAATAGTAGCTACTACTATGATCACAAAGATTTCAGATAATCATTATATATAGTAAAAAAATGTGTGAATAAAATTTAAATAATGTGAGACTATTCTAAATATTTATTTTATTTGTGTACAGTCACAATAAAAACAGTTGTGCTTTTGTAAATAAGGGAGACAAATTGGATGTGGCTTTCCAAAGAGCGCTTCACTTAACTGAAAGTCTGAAAAAAAGATTTCACACGTGGACCTATTTATTTCTTTAATAGCTTTATTAAGTTTTTCTCAGTTCTCTGTCCATGCGAATCACTTCTGTTTATGATGCTTTTTGCTTGTATAAAACTTAATTTTTATTCTTTATATTTACTTTACAACCCCGGCCCACCTGGAATATCACTTGGCCCACCCTGCATCTCCTATCTGCCGGGCCTGCTTCGAGACAAGGTCACACTCACTAACATTCTCTCTCTGTCCCTCTCGAAACATGAACAAGGACACTGTCATAGTTTCGGTTGGGCTGAGGAAAACAAACAAACACAATATTTGTCTATACTTGCCCTAACAGCTAATGACATCATCCTGATACAAGATACCAAGCCACATGTCAGAGTCAGAGGAAACACTCGGCTGTTAGGGTCAACAAAACTTACATAGTTAATGATTACAAAGGCCAATGAAATGACAGCACAGAAACTGCCCTGCTTGTTCGCAAAAGAGAGACAGAAACTAGGCATCAGAGACACAGAAATAAGGAAAAAAGACACAGCTGGCACCATTACATAAATGCGTGCATAAATGCATAAGGGGGTTTTACACAGAACAGTATTCAGCTTAATTATTGATGTCCCCATTCAGTAAAAAAGCTTTTTATGTGGTACACAGGAAAGAGTGACAGGTTCCTTTACTATGTGTATTTATGAAGTGTTTGGAGTATGTATATATTTGCGAGCGGATCTTTCTGCATGTGTGGACTTGAATGTCTTTAATGCATGGTGCGTGCGTAAGGATAGGTTTGTGTACAGAAGGACAACGGTGAGCCAGCTTCTAACAACCTAAACATCTATAAATGACTTTAACAAACTGAAATGTTTTTAACGAATTATGGTGTCCTGTGGATATCGACACAAAAGTGACCAGCGTATTTCAGCGGGTGATTTACAAGCAGCGTAACCAAACAATATGACCACTGCAAGCCTACGAGTCACGGCAAATGCGAAGTAGTTTAGAAATAATGAACAAAATATAATTAATCTTTTATCGCACAGATTGCTAGATAAATACACCCACAGGTGTTAAATGATTAGAGTTGGCAATTTTTCAATAATGCAGTGATATCCCCCGGCATAAAATCAATAACAGCTGTTAGACGTCTTCATGTGAAAAATATCGAATCAATAAATAATGCGGCCATGCCCATTACTGGTGGGCCATAAGTAATAGATTACACCTGAGACGGCCTTTGTCTTCGGGTTACTGGTGGGAGGTGTAAAGGGGCTTGGTGTCAAATTAAAGTGAATGTGAGGACAGACAGAGAGAAAGAAATACAACTTCAGAAAATCAGATGAATAGGTACTGAACAGATTATTACAATATAATCAACCTTAAAGGGATACTTCCCCTAAAAATGAAATTTTTATTATTTTTTTTTTCTCCCTTAGAAATGTAGCATTACATCACTTGCTTACCAATGAAAACATTGAAGTGAATGCGTGCCGTCAAAATGAGAGTCCAAACAGCTGATAAAAACATCATAATAATCCACAAGTAATAAACAAGACTTCAGTCTATCAGTTAACATCTTGTGAAATAAAAAGCTCCACCAATACAATTGGTTTGGAACTGTTTTTGCTTTTAAAGAGTGTTTGATATGTGCATATTTCACTCCTTAATCAGACAAGGCAGCTTTTTCACAGGACAGAGAAGTATTATGAATAGACAGCTTCAGCTGGAAGCAAAGAAATTAAGTTTAAAACATGTCAATGATGGATTTGTTAATTAAAAGCAAGATATTAACTGATGGACTGGAGTGTAATGTTTTAGTCAGTTGACTGGAATCTAATTCTGATGGCACACTTTCACTGCAGAGGATCCATTGATGAGCAAATATATTCCACACATAAACAAATTCATCTATTTATTAGATGGCCTTAGGGTGAGTAAATCTTTTAGCAAATTTTCATTTTTGGGCGAACCATATCTTCAAGAGAACAAATTTGAACTGTATCCAAGGTGGGTAATTAAATATTAACATACAAAGAGGCATCGCTCTATTTATTCTAGCATAAAACAGTAATAATAATTGCTGTACTTCACCAAATACGCTCAACATGAGTCACATCGCAGAGTAAAGCATCATGCAAGAGCGTGCAATGCAACACAAGCCCACATACTCTATAAAATCATTGTCTGGTGCAACTCCATGTCTGTATTTTGAGTGACGGCTGGGATGTGTTTTGTGTCTGCTGCTGAACCGATGGCCCCAGTGCACCTTGGGCTACACTGTATCCTCAGCACATCTTGCAGAAAAAGTATTTCAAGTTCGGCCAAAAGCAGCACTGGGAATATGCTAAAGACGGCCATGCATGACAAATCCTCTCCCTGTCCATCATCATCAATGGACAAAATTTCTGTCTGGAAAAGTTCAAATCCAAAGTGTTCACAAGGAAAATCGGATTGGAGGTAAGTATAATGATTAAATGGATTACATGGATGAATGATTTAAATGCTATGCATGAACAAGCATGACGCAAGATTTCAGGTTGAGTATGTTTGCAAAAATCACCGGAAAATAATTATTTAAAATGTCCTTATTTATCTGCATTTATTATTCAGTGGTAATAATGTAGCATATACTGGTAAATACTTTTACCGTACCCTTTGTGGACTAATCACATTTTACCTTTAAATGTATATAATGTATATGTGTTTTATATTGTCTCAATAGTAGCATTAGCGTTGGACACTTTTCTTTAAGGCTTGACAATTTAACCTGTGATTAGCTTTCCAAACTCCCAAGGCTCCTGTGACTAACAGTAGCACAACCCCCTGATGGGAGGGATAATCTAAAAACAAAAAGAGAACAGATAATCAATATTTGATGCGAGGTGCTGCTGAAATCCTCAAGCCCCCTCCTGCGTATCTTTGATGAAAGAGTTTTATGAAGATTTCTTAGAGGGAAGTCATGTTGAGAGATTCATCCATTTTTAACGATTTGTAGAAAAATATGAAATGTCCATCTGACATCAAAGAGCACGGTTTATTATCAGAGTTTAAACAGGCCAGTATTGTGGAAACAGGGCAGCTGGGCCGGTGGGCAGCTTTGGTGTCTCCCCCTCATTCGACAGAGCAGATTGAACCATTAACATGTCCGGTTGGGAATTCACACTCTCACTGGAGGGGGTAGTGAGAAAGTGTGGACCACTCACAATTAACACATACATTTAGTATGCGACTGGCCAGTGTCATCATCTGTTATCTGGTGCTAGATGAGATCATAGAGATTTATAACTGAAAGAACATTGGGAATATTTAGCCAATGCTACAACTATGAGGAAAATACTACTTTTTAAAAACAATAAGGGCAAAATGATCACAGTTTCATTTTGCATTTACACTATTCTTGATTTTAAATGAGGTTTAGGGCGCTTGACTCATTACATAAGGGTTTAGCACTTTTTTCTCAGTCAACACAACACAGTTCATGCTAGCAAAGTTGTTAGCAATCATTATCGCTTTTGCAAACACTCACAATTCGCATGAACATTTGGCCTGATGCTAATCTTAAATTCAAAAGAGAACCTCATTAAAAAGTGTTACCTCTAAATAAATAAATGCACATTTTGTAATAAAATTATGTTTAATACCATTGTTTCCTTCATAAGATGAAGATGTTGGTCATATTTGAAGCTGTTTTTTTTTTTTTCTTTTTAACAGGAGTGGGGTATGCATGGGGTAACAATGTTGAGATCACATGATCAAGCGATGATCATCTTTCTTATTATGTAAAATAAACTAACAATGGCTAAATGCAAACAGAAAAATGCCCACTATGACATTGGTAACCAAAATACCAGTGCAACATTAATTTACTCATATTTTACAACAGAATGGTTCACGTTCCTGAAAACTATGACACTGCTAAGGTGTGGTTTACCTGACTATAATGAGTCTAAAAACAAAGTTTGCAGAACTCCCAGAACCTGGAAGCCACTTTCATGTGGTAGAAATGCATAGAATGGTTTGAGAATTGGCACTGGCCTGGAACCCGCACCTTTATCATGTCTGTGGAAAAGTGCTATCAGAGAGCTAAACTAAAAGAACAAAGAAGAGGAGACAAGTAAAGAGGGTGATATATAAATGGTTCAGTGTTTCTGAGGAGAACTCCAAGAGTATGGGGCTGTACTATTTCTGTGACCAAGACCGCAATGGATCTTTCCAATGGCTCTTTGGGAGCGTTCCATTCTCCACACTCAGCCCACGGAATGCTCACCACATCTCTTGTGCTCCTTTAGTCTCCAGTGCATGTGCTACCCAGCTGGGTAGAGGGACGTCGAGTCCCCCTCCTCCAACTCTTCACCACACACCACATTTCAGATATTTTCCCATATCCTCACATGCACACACACACACACACACATACGTACACACTTCAATGCATAGCGGGTCCAGAGCACACCACGTCTAGGTCCAAGATACAGTTTTCGCTTTCCCTACAATAGTTCTAGAAATCTTCAATGTGACTTTTGTTCTAATCACAGAAGCTTTCCAGAAATCTGTCAGATTATCTCAGTGAGTCTGGAGGTTGTTATTCCAGGTCGCACATCAAAGAGCGGAGGAAACCCAATCCAAATGACACATCATCTATCATAATGCACGTCCTTCCGTCAATAACCTCCCTCGCCAACAAACCCCGGCAGTCTGCGGTGCGATGGGTGGAACTTGATATTAGGATGACATTTTTCTTCATTTAAAAACTCACTGAATCGCTTTGCGGTCATCAAGCGAACGACTGCACAGTAGTGCAGAGCAATTGTAACATTCTGATAGCATCTAAGCAGAAACAAGAACATTACGTTTCTAAAAACGCAGAACGAGAAATTTCTCACAAGCGAAGTGCAGAACCGGGGCGCTGATTGCACATTTGAAGAGTTAAACATTGAGGCAATTTTGGCTTTCAATTAAATGAAAAGTATCTGGCTACGAGATGAAGACGAGAACCACAAAACCACAGGTTGAGGAAAGGGAGAACGTCTGAAAAAAGTTGAAGGGTGGAATGAGTTATAGTATTCCCCACAAGACCTCAGAAGTCCAACGCTGTATATTGACATGAAGGCCATGAGGTACAAGAACCCACCAGAGGACCCTTCTACAAAGAACGCTAGCATATGTGTGTTAGCATATAGCGTTTTGAAAGTCAGTGTGGTTGAGGAAAGGAAAATAGCATGGCTAATTCCTCATACTTCACTGTAAAAGCAGGCCTGAGGTAATTGCCTGGGTGTCTGAAAGCAACAGGGTGGGTGGGCTCACAAAAGGAGGGTCTCGGCTGGAAAACAAGAAACGGACCTGTGGGATTTTGCAGTGAGTCTAAAAATCAAAGGTTTTTGAGAAGTTGATTCTTTTCTTTTCCACAAAACAATTAGATTACGGCATTAAGATGAATCAAAGAGCATGTCCATTTGAAGTCTGGATTTAAGATTTTAACTTTTTGCAAAAAAGACAAAATGGTTCATTGTTGATAAAGGGTGTAAGATGAGTAAAACGATTTAACCAGGGCTGCTGGTAATTGTGGAGTTCAGAACAATTTAATGTAAATGCAGTGACATCACTTTTAACAATTCTCTTCATTAAAAGTCACAAAAGCTACAATACAATTACCTGCTGTTTCAAAGACGTTTTTAAACTCTAAACTGTGTCAGTCCGAACGATGAATTCAAACATCCCAGAGGTCTACCAAGCCATTCTTGCAAGGTGAGACAATCCCCTGTGAAAAGAGTCTGCTTTTCGCCTGATACCCTTTGATAAAGAAAGAATGGGGTAAATATATAAATAAATCTAGCTGACATATCACAATAGTGTATTACTATTGATCAGAGACCCTGAAGCGAGTGAGAAAAGGGACTCAAAGGGAGATTCAACAACTCAATTAGCTTGGATTGAAATTACTGTCACTCACTGAACCTTGCGAGTGGAGCAGCACCGCTAGAAATAACTCAAAACCGGGCACAGTCTTGGCAAATCTGCAGCTTAAGGAGACAACGCATACTTGCGAGCAGCAAAGGGTTAAACTCATCATCATTTCCTCTCATAGAACAAACCGTATTCCGGTGGAAATGACTCACATGCCCCAGATGCGTCCACTGGAGCAACAAGTCACTGAATTTCTATAGCTCTTTTTTAAACACCAAAAATTTTGCATATAATAGCGACTCATTTCAACCGCTGCCAACACACGGTACCCACCTGGAGAATGCAGCAGCCTGTTTCTGCCAATGCAATCAACGCACATTTGCAATTCAGTGTGGAGAAAATGAAAAATGGACCATTTTTCTTCTTTCTTTATTGCAACGTTTTACAGTTAACATTTTGTAAACCTCTTGTTGTTCCAAACCTGTATATTTATAATAAATAATATATATATATATATATATATATATATATTTATATATAATTTTTCTTCTGTTGAACACAAAAGGCGATATTCTGAAAAATGTTGGTCAATAGCTACCAGCAGCTGTTTGGATGGACAGAGTTTTTTTTTTTTTTGTGAACTATCCCTTTAAGGCCTAATACTCGGTTAGTTGATCAGAGAACCAAATTACTTTTACATTTTTAAGACATACAGTTTGTATTTTTTTCCCCTTGCACAAAGGCAAGAAAATAGCTCCCCATTCTCCTTTTTAACCATTTTGTCAGAGCTACAACCCTATGCATGGCCTCTCCCTTCCCCTCCCTCGATCTCTCCACCACTGTCATGCTTTGAAAGGATTGACGGGCTCTCAGACAGAGCTGATTAAAAGCTTTAAGGTCAGAGAAGTGGGACAGCTATTGAGTGAACACCTGTCTGGCCATACACACACCATCAACCCAATGCAACGCTAGGTGTGATCTTCATCACAGCACAATCAGAGACTCCAATAAAGCAGCCCTGCCGCCCACTAACACCGCACATGCACTCATGGGTGAATGCCCTACCTGTCTTGGCCAAAACATCATCATTAAATGCCAAACAAAACCGTCTTTTAAAGGTGCTGGAAACGGTTTGCTAACCCTCATCCTCTCTTCAAAACCCATGTCAGCAAACTTGATGAAAGCACAAAATGATTCCCAGACAGAATAGGAGTTTCTTATTGTAACTCTTGCTTGGTGTTAAAATTAATTAATACTTTAAAAATACATAAAAAATAGTGCATGCTTGTTCCAGAGGCTTTTCTCTGAAAGATGAGTATGCTCAGTTTGAGAAAGCAATTGACGTTGTAGAAAAAAAACATTTACTTCCTGGCTCAAGATTTCTCTGCAGTCAGCCAAACCCGCTTCAGCTGTCCTGAAGTGCACTTTTAAGTCAATTCTAAGATGTACGGCTGTTTGTCACAAGCTTGAATATAGCAGCACTGTTTTTTATGCGCTATCTCTAGGAAGAAAGATGCAGTTGCTCAGTCCTTCAAGACAAACAGCGCTGCCTAAACTGAACAAGATACAGCTTGTCTGTCATGATTTTGTTCATAGTAGTTGAGCAAAACGTAATTTGCCTAAAAGCAATTTCTGTGACATCGATAGCATTCGTTTCGAGACATGCATATGCTGCACATGGGTGTGTGACACAACTTCTCAAGCAGTGACAGCCATGTCTTGTACTTTAAGTGCTATATTGAAAAATTAAATTTTTTCACACAGAATGTCCATGAAGCTAATACATTTCCAACAAAACAAAAAGGCTGAAAAGTGACGGAATATTGTGTGCAAAAATATTTACCCTTAGCAAATGTATGTACATTTTAATTTAAAACCACAATGCCTTTTTCTGTTGTTTTCAAAAAGAAAATAAAATAATCCAGAGGATCAGCAATTTATTAGAAGTGCATGTGCCACAAGTTCCTCTAAGGTCATTGTCTGATTGCTATTACCACATCATTAAATGTTATAATCAACATACTGAACAAGAAGTGTTAAATGAAGCCATGGTTACAATTGCGAATATGTTTAGGGGCTTTATTTTTTATGTTATTATTATTTTTTTTTTTATGTCTATGAAAAGCAAAAAAGTTTTAAAATAACTTCTTAATGACTGTTTTCTCCTTTCAAAGGTTATGCCAAAGGATTACTGGTCATTAGAGGCGACTTTTCAGACTCCCTTCCCAATAAGTTGAAAGCATTATAGTTTGCTTGGCAGGTATGTTCTTTCATAAGGACTTACACTGCTTTTCAGTCCAGAGTCGAATTTTCATTTGGGAATTAAAACTGCAAGGCCAATTTTTCAGCAAATGTTCAAATGAAACTTACATTTAATGAAGAAAAAATTGTGCTTTCCTATGATATTGTTGTCTCTACAGATGGGATTTTTCACTTGTCAAAAAAATCTGAACACTCAGAAAGGCAGTAGTATATCTCTCATCAAAGCATCATTCATGTCAATACATGGCATTATGGTTAGGGTAATTTCCTAAACTTAAATATAAGCAATAATAATATGGATGCTTGCCTTAGCAATATATTTCAAAAAGAACCTCCCAAGCATCAAAGATACTACCTTAACCTCCCCAGAACCTGGCTGAAAACTCATTTTCCTCCTTCAAAGCCATTATGTGCCTTCATCTTAGTTTGAACACGCAATACTCCTCTGCACAATGGGAATGGTGTAGTGTGACCTCAAAGATATTCTCAGAACCGATATGCGATTTGTGGATATTCTATCAGGCCTGGCGCACATCGTTTTACCACCAGGTGCAGGAGTATCTCCTGTTTTGCAAGTTCAGAAATCCTCTCCCATCCAACACAGTGGCTTAACCTGTCTAGCCTGATACGACTCTTGAAAAAACACAGGGAACCGTTGATTGCTTGACCTTGCTTTAGTTTCCCACAATGATGAAAGCAAGCATTTGAAAAAAGATAAAAAAGGCACTCAATGTTCCTTCGCAAAAACCGTGCACAAAATGTGGGTCACATTAAATGTCAGATTCCAGTAGACTGGAATGTAAAGAGCACACATTTAATGTAATTTTTAACATTAACCTAAGACCTAAGACAACCCGATTCAAAGGCAATATATATTTTACAAACTATTAATGCAGTATAATTTAATTACAATTCATATCATTCAAATGTTAACCAATTAAAATAGGTTTATATATTATACAGTTCATTTGCAAAAACAGATAACTCCATTTTTATACAAATCTCAAAAATCATGTTTTTTTTCATTGTGCATTCCAATTAATCTCAATCAAACTGCAGTTGTTGTTTTCTTTTATTCTTCTGACTAGGTTAAAAATAGCTTAAAAAAATAGATAATACAACACAATAGCAGAGTTATCTGCTTTTGCAATAAATAAACTCTTATATATATATATATATATATATATGTATAATATGAATTTGGTAAATCTACTGTCATGACCTATCCTGCAACCAGTCAGCAGGGTGCAGGTTTCACCTTTACCCTGCATGATGTTTTGTTTTAATATTTATTTACTGACCCATTTGACACACCTGTGGGAAATCATTTTCAAGAAGGTGAGACTGGTTCTTCTTGGTGTTTGTGTATTCTGTGACGTGTTGGTCCACACAGCTAGGGATCCTAATGACCAAAACACGTCATTGTTTTCTTACAGGATGTTTGGTATTAAACACTACTGTGCAGTGTAAAAGAGCAGCTCAGACATTCTACAAAACATCTCTTTTTTTATCTAGTGAAGATACTGACATTTGGGAACAACATGAGAGAACGAGAAAATAATGACAGATTTTTAGTTTGTATGTTTGTTTGTTTTTCATTTTTGGGTGAACTATCCTTTTTAATGGTGCACACAAAAAGCATGTTTATCTGATACGGCTGCTGTTATTATAATCAAGTCGGGGGAAAGCTGTTCAGTTGGCTCCTTTAGCACCACGTTGCTATGGCACTGCGTATATCAGATTAAGACGACATGTCCATGGATCCTCTTCTGAACACATTTGCATTGGAAACAAGTTTATAAATGCAATGAACTGCTTCTAGTGCCACTACAGCTGTTAATGGAGGCAGAAATCACTTTATGTTTGGAAGCCAAAGACGTATCCAAAAACAGACATGGGCAAACCCATCCTCTCTATTTCAAGAGGGGTCATTAGAAATGTTCACGTTTAACAAATCTGACATCTGGTTTGGTCTACATTATCTACATCTGCAAGGTATTTGTATTTTGTGGAGTGTAAATGTAAGAATGTTTGTTTAAGTTTGGGAAGGATTCGACTCTTGGGTATGAGATGAGTGAATCTGTTCCCATAACTGTCACCTTTGTTTAGTCATATTTATACTAGCACAGCATGGCATGGATGTTCACACAAACTTGAATTGTGAGTCAAGTCCCTTTGTGTTTATTTCAAAGCCCTTTACGAGGTCTACACCAAAATGTTCCTGGAGGGCCACAGTCCTGCAGAGTTCAGCTTTAACCCGTAATTAAATGCATCTGATCCAGCTAATCAAGTCCTCCGGGGTTATTTCTAAACTCCAGGTATGTGCATCGGACCTTCTGCATCTGAGTTTGGCATCATTGGTTTACACCATCACTGCAAAAACAGCTTCACAAAGTAACATTTACCCTTTTGGCATATTGTATGCAAACTGACTGGAATTTAAAGCATGCCTTTTATAAACGCATGCATTCCCCGTGAATCGAACCCATGACCTTGGCATTGCTAACATCATCGTTTGCGCTACTAACTCTTTCTACAACAAATTCTACCCAGAAATGTTCCAAATGTAAACATACTGCACAAGCACAATGATAATTAAGACTTGTTTGCACAAGAAAATCACATCCATAATTCATGCATTTAGTTCGACAATGATCAAAGGTAACCGTTTACGCTGCTGTGGGGAAACAAGGATTGAGTTCCAGTTAATAACCTGGTTGTATTCCCAAATCAAGCAACTCTTTCAGTTATCAGCAATGAAATTATTAATTTTCATATTTAGCAAAAGCGTCCACACAAATTACTTGATTTGTTATTGTAATACTACGGCTTTTAAGATTAAATATGCAGGCAGCACAACAAAAACAGCACTGATGAATATGTATGAGCGCTTCCAAGCCGTGCACCCGATTCGCTCAGTCCAAATCAAGTGAACCTTATAGTGACCTACTTAAAAGAATGCCAGATGACAAGGCTATCTCATGGTTTTTCATCTTGCAGTCAAGTGAGGCAGAAAGCCCCACACTGCACCGTATTTTAAACAGGCCTGCTTATCAACGCGGTGTGGGCAGTCCTCGGGCGGTGCAGGGTTTGGTTGATTAGCCCTGTGAAGGGCAGGGTGACTCTTCCCTTCTACGCTGGACCGTACCGATGCCACCGCTTTTGTTGTTAATGGCATGTACCACCCCTGCAGTGCGAGACTCGAACGGTTGGACTCTTCAGCTTCCCACCGTGTGGCTCGCAGCACTCCGCTTGGCCGATGGACTGTGACAAGTCCAGGACTCCAAGGTTGTTTGTGCTACAGACCAGCCAAGCCTACAAGGCAAAGGTGACACTTAAACCCGCCGCCCAGCCCGACCAGATGGCAGCTGTTTCTTTAATCAACAAAGGTGTCTATAGATGACACTCAGGCATACGCACCTGAGAAGAACCTGTTAATCATTCAGAAGTAACGCAATGCAGGTGTGCCTGGAAGTCGGTGTGAGCAAAGGCGAAACGAAGCATCACGACAAGCAGGAACATGACTTTTCTATAACACCCAAAGGCTCACAACCGGCGGCGTGCTCTAATCGTACACTTCTCATTAATCGACTCACAAATGACGCATATGTTTCTCAAGAAGTGGGCGCAGCAGACGAACCGCAGGGAGGCTGGCCGCTGTGAAATCTTATGAGGTAGCGGTGGAAGGGCTTTAACCCACAATGGTCGAGTGAGTCAAGACACGCTCATCTGTTGAATAGGGCTGATGAAATTCTACACCAAAGCAGTTCGTGTCAGTTCTAGCTTTTCTTGCAATCATTTCTTAGCGTATAACTCAAAGACCCAATCCCACAATCCCCGAGTCGCTGCTTCTAGGCCGTCAGGGGGAAATGAGACCCATAAAGGTCTTGCTCCTCAACAGGATCACTCAATAGCCACTGAAAATGGTGGATCAATGAACCCATTGTACATTTTTTTTACAGGCAGTAGCATGTTGTAAAAAAAAAAAAAAAAAAAAACTGCACAAACAGACGGTTGGAATGGCTGCCAAGGCCTCAGAGGAGTTCCTGGTGGCCACTGCTCTGGGGTCTACATCAGACAAGACAAAAGGAAAAATGACAACAGCACCTACTTAAGACACTTCGTTCAATCTGGTGGATGATTCTGCAATACTCAGCAATACTTCCTTACCACTACAAAATGGTTGGGAAATTAATGGTGAATAATGTAAAAATGTGGTTACTCTTAGAGTCCACAAGCCAAACCACCACAAGGCTAACTGGACCAGTGAAAAGGTCATGAGATTGTATGATCATTTGCAATTTAAAGTGTTCTTCCCTGCTCAACATGAAACCAAAACCAAAACCTTTTTACTTACTGAATACATTCCTAATCTTATTTATGTAATCTCCCTCAAAATTAATGACTTGTTCTGCCTTTGAAATCATTTTCAGCTATACTATTAATTTTTAGGCTATGGTTGTACATAATGCCCTTCTAAACAGTCTTGATATATGACAACAATGACAGCAAAATATATGTTAGAATGGATAAAGGTGACCGGCAGTTAGGGTTTTGCTAATACCCATTTAAGCACCATTTTTCAATGGATGAATTCACATATCATTCTTTTTTTGTCTTGCTGATTCATATTTCCCTCAAAATAAAGTCAAGAAGTAAAATAGGTTGTTAAAGTAATTTCTTGTTCAGTTTAACAAGTGGTTATTACAAAATTACTGAAATTACAACTCTGTTTTATTACCAGTTCTAGAGTATAGAAAATTGCATGTTTTATTTTTTGAGTTTTCATAGATTCTGAGAAAAAAACAAACTGCAGCATTCACATTGTGTGTTATTTGGTTATCAGAATGACCTTTCGATGAAACAGTGGACACAAATGCAAGGTTGAGTGGTTTTGCTCTATTTTGTTCAAAGAGCAGCGTTTTCTGATCTCTTTCCGAGATGTTTTAATGCCAGTTGAGTCACCAAAGGCCAGAGAACATCTGCATTAATATGAACATAAGGCCTGAGAGCCTGTGTGAGAGGATGCTTTTTACACTCCCTCACTGTCTGACAACACTTTCACTCAATGACCTTCAAACTGTAGTCTCCCAAGCTGAGGAGAAGAGAAATAGAGGGAGAAAGAGAGAGGAAGGAGGGGAGGGCACAAGGCACAAGAGAGATAATGACATGGAGCATGCTCAACACGCTGCGGGGAGGTCTGGGCTGTGGCCTTGCTGAGGGTCTTACATCAATACTAAGCTTCTAAATTCTGAATTCAGCTATAGCAAAATAGTGTTAGAACTGGTAAATTTGATTCATTTTAGTGATTCAGTCTATACTGTGCCTGTTCAGTGTAAAAAAATAAATATATATATATATATATATATATATATATATATTTAAAGAATTTCAGCCAATGCTTTGAGATGTACATCAAAGATACATACACAAATAGAGAAAAAACTTTTTAGCTATATAGCTCAGCTCTAGCATCTATCAGGATGACAAACGATCACAGAGTAAAGCGTACACATTTAAACAAAGAATAGCAAACATTACAGAGACCCATCGCTTTCATATTACCAAAAAAAAAAAAAAAAACCTTGAATGGTGTGCAAAAACTGTTGGATAATAATCGCTAGAGAGGGAGAAAAGCAGATCACTTGCTTTCAGATGACTTGCATAAATAAGCAGCAGTAATATAACACTATTACAGACACTTTGTCAGTGCAGAAACAAAACGGCTTCAAAAACTAAACCACACACCAGCGTCCACTGGGGTTTGGCAGACTGAAGTATCATATTGCGCAAATGTGGCACTCTGAAAATTGATCCATGAAAAAAGCCGGATCTGGGCTATCCTAACCCATTTCAAGCCTGCATGAGAAGTGTAAGCGCACTGCGTTCACGTGTGCACTTATATGTGTGCACTCCCATGATGCCTGGCTTTGTGCACGATTCCTTCTGTGCGTCTCACATGACATGCTGCCATTGTGTGCGCAATATCGACTTGACAGCAAAGGAAGGCGACGAGAGAGAGAGGGAGAGAGAGATAGCAACTGCGCAACCCCATCAAAAAAAAAAAAAAGAGGAAGTGCTGAGCTTGTTATGCCAAATGGCGTAATGGGAGAGACTGGAGCGTGCAGAGCATCAAATTTTCATCCGAGCAGCAGCACAGTTTAGAAGAGCTTTATGGATGCAAAACAGCAGAAAAATATCCTCAAGGAAAGGCACTCTATTTTTAGATTGTGATGGGCACAGTCAGGTTCGCTGGCATAATCGCTCCTTCCGCCCTAACGTTTAAAGTTAAATTAGTTATTCATTTAACACATTCACACAATGACGGCACATCGGCTCCATTCGAGTTCAATATTTATGTTTTCCGTGAAATAAAAGCTGAAAATGGAGCCTCATCCGATGCTGCAATTCAATAACCCACCTTCCTCCCTTTCCAGTACATGGGGACAAATCCAGCCATCCACAATCCTACTGTTTCGCATTCAATAGGCCTATCTGGCACTGAAAAGCAAGCTGGGACAGGAAAAAGGATTCAAAATGTCAACCAGCTTCCCAGCAGAGGGAAATATGACCCAAAACGCAATCGCACAAGCAGGGGTCAGCTTCTCAAGAGGTGAGCCACGGGCATCAACAACATTGCACTGCATAACCACCAGGGAGCGGTCTTTTTAAGCTCGGAAACGAACAAATTTTAAATGTCCAAGCATTTTGTGGGCTAAAACGACTTGTTTCTTTTCAATGCCCATTAGATTCCTTTCTGCGGTAAAACAACAAACCAGACAGGAAAGTAATTACAAAGAGTTGAGTGTCCATCTACATTGGGAACAAATACACTTTCCATGCCCGTCGTGCTTATATATGCACCCCTTTACCAGAGACACCTGCATCCAAACTCTGCGTTCCAGCCTCCCAGATGCAAGTGCCAGATGTACCCCAAGCCGAGCCAGCTTGCTGGAGAAAAGAGATGGGAAAAAGGAGGTGAAAATAGCCTGGAGAATCACAACATGCTTATAAAAAACCAGCACAGCAGACACAATGAGAAAACCTGTTAAGACCTCCCTAAAGAACCACAGATATAGACGGGAGCGCTCGTCTGAATCGAACGGGGATTTGACTGCCCAATGCATTTGGTTCGTAATGAATGCACTTCCTATTGCTGGAAGTAAATGGAACGATTCACCGAGGACCTGTAGCAACAGGATGCAGTAATATTAATGGGTCTACGCTGAGAGGACGGATGTGTTTTTTCAATCGTAGGATTCAGGGACATTGTCAAAATTTGTAGGAATCTGGCACGGGGAAGGTCTGGACGGAAAACAGGCAGGTGGGGGATAAAATTGAACGTGTCGCCAGATACTCTTAGACCTGAGGCCGAGGAAACGATGAGGGAAAATGATGATGCGTAGGACGTAAGATGATGCGTAGTGTAAGAGGAAACCAAACTCTACTAGCCTCAGGGGTGAGGTTAACCGAAGAGTGCGACGACAATACAGTCAACAAGTTTTGAAATTTGCTTCTCTTGCACAGGAACAGACGCATACATAAGACACAAATCCAGTCTTGCAAAATCTGCCCACGCCAGCAAAAGTTCACCTGAGGACCAGTTAAACCGCTTCCCCGACTTTAACGTCCTTAGCAGGAGACAACTGTAATGACGCGATCTAACGGATGCAGTGTGTTGACAGATCTCTTTTTTTCCCACACTCACACACTCTAAGGAAGACGGGAGTGGCCGTTTGGCCACAGAGTTGGTCCTGTAGTTGCCCTCCCTGTAATTGCCTACACATTGGCGAGACCGCAACATCGCCAATATGAGAAGGTTACAAACCCAGCGGAACCAAAGCCAGAAAAAAAAGCCTCTGTGAGTCACATTAAGTGTGTCACTCAAACTCTGTGGCTGATAGCTGTCCTCTATATTAAGATATTGTGTATTTTGGGCGAGAGAATACAGTTACGTAACCTAAGGGGACAAATCACTACATCAAGGACAGTCACAACTGAAGACAAAGACAAGTGAGATGTGCTTGATAGAAAGAGATCTCTTTACAAATATGCTGTGGTGACAGGCTGTAATTTACAGTGGGTATCAGATGGTACACAAAGGTACTTTGATGTATACCATGGTAAGGGCTGCGCAAAATGACAGTATTTGCAATGGCAAGATTCCTTACCACCCACTCATAATAACAATAATGAAGAATTTCTATGTTCATGGTATTTAAACAGTATTCAAGGTACTTTGAACAATACTATAGCATTCAAGATACCTCAGTGTTACTAAAGACAAAACAAAGAAGCTTGGTTGGTACAGCGCCAACATCTTCAAGGTGGCACTTCTACGAATACTTGTACCACATACCATTGTGATATCACATCTGAAGCATAATTAACATGATACCACTACTACCATGACACTTTCTGGCCCTTATAAATAGAGAACGTTTACAAATAGCGCTTCAAGGAAAAACTGTGCATTTCCTGTTTAAAACATACCGTTTTATTACCATCCCTTTCTGTGCTTGTTATTATCCTCTGCACACAGCAGTTTTGTAGCTGTTGGCCGCAGGCCAGTTAAATGCAGGGTGCCTCTGTTAAATGCATCTCTATCTCTGAACCCGGCTTGCACTCCGCTGATCAGGAAACGGTGCCGGGGTCTCTACGATTCCCACAGAATACAAACACTCACGCACGAATCACAGCCTATGAAGAGAGCAGGATGAGTACGTGACAGTGAACAATAGCTTGATTTGAGCTGTGCAACTGGAATGATGGGTGTTTTTGGTTCGTTTTGGAAGCATAGCCATAGGGGTGTTTCAATTGAGCTGAAGCTGCAAGAACAGACTTGTTCCTCCAGTCAAAGTTACACCTTCATCTCAAATAAAGCGAAGAAAGACAGTGATCGAACAATAAATGAATGCTGTGATGATTTTTTTAATCTCTCTGATGACATTGGCTCATAACACAACTTCAAGAGGAGCGGTAGAACACACTGTTTGAGTGCACTAGGATCTCCTCTGATAAAAATAGAACCTGATCTCCGTTTGTATTCAGACAACTACCATGGCCATGACAGGACATCGTAGAGCTACTTTAATATTCTTTTTTCTCTTCATTCAGATTTCCTTTCATGAAAACAATCATCAGGGGGTTGTAACAACATTAAATATGGAAAAATGGGACAACGGGGTGCGCTGATGGCTTCTCGTGTTAACTGTAATCGCTCATCGAAATCTCGCATGCAAAAATATATAGAGCAGTGACACTTATCATTGATTCCTCTACCTCAGAAACCGAGTTTAGGAACTACAAACCCGGATCCATCATTCCCAATTAGGCAGTTTTACTGTGAGGCTACGCATAAATGGAAATGACCCATTTTCTTATTATCAGCCACTCTGTAAATCACTCGGATATTACCGCCCTTGACAATCTGCTGGATCCAAACAGCAAAGGTGGGATGGAGATTTTTTAAAACAGTCATTTATGTTGAGCCGAGCTTTGGTTATATAAAAGCAATTGCGTAAGATCCTTTTTTTCAACCATTAGTCGCAATAGCCTTCATGGTTAATTTCACTTCAGTTCAGTAACCTCCATTATTGTAAAAAGGGGTCTCTTTTATGCCTTAAACCCTACAACGATATTCGTATTAAACCCTTTGTGTGGCATCTTTATGAACAAATAAATGTTCAAAGACATTGTGTTCCATCAGCACAATTGAGTCGTACAATTTAGCTTAAAGATAGTCCTCACAACATGTAACGTTGGGGCAGAATTGCATAAGCATCCATAAAATGTGTACAAACCATCATCTATATTTACATTTTCCCCATCACAATGCTTTGTTGTGTGATCTCTCATTACATTGCATTTACAGCAGCTTTGCGAGTTTTCATTACATTTATGCAAAGTTGTATAGTGACCTGAAAGGATGCAAATTATGGTCTATTTTGGCTGTGCTTAACTGCTAAGATTGAAAGCTTATGCTATTTCTCATTTGAAAAATGAATGATTGTAAAAACGTAATGTACAATCAATTAAATATAGACAATAAATCAATATCGGTTAAACTGATTACAAGTCAAATTCTAGGCACAATCATCAAACTTTAATGTAGCAAAAAGTTAATTAAAAATAATAATAATGCCTTACTATAGTAAAAATCCCAATGGAAAAATAAATAAATACAATAAAATAATGTATGGCAGACATAGTTTTATTGCAAATTTATGGCACATATCTGCTTTATATCTGCTACCCATAGAGTCCCTAAATCAAAATCAAATCATTATTAGGTTATTATGAAATTTTGGAGACCAATTTGATGCACTGGCAATAATCATTTGTATTCAGGAAGGGAAAACAGTACTAGTGAACTAACACAACCCTTTGGAGGCAGAAGGACAGTTTTACAGGCAGAAAACCATACATTCATAAATTGCAATTATGGGAAGAAAAGTGGGGCTGGGGTGAGGTCACACCTTCCCTTTGCACCAATGAGGATCTCATCAGCATTGTAAACTCACTCTCTGGGAAAACACATCAACGGCATCTCTCCGCCGTCAACCCAAATTAGAGTTTAATGACCACAGTGTTGCCCATTCACTATTGTTCCCCCCACAGATCCGTCCCCTACCCGCAACCATCTGTAGCACCTTCATAATGTTTATCATCCTTCTCTAAACAGCCCATTTTCCCATAATCACACTCTCTCGCTTATACAACCCCTTGTGATTGCCCCCCTTCTCGTGCATTTTTCCCCTTCACTAAGATTGTATTGTTTCTCAGCCTTGACCTCCGTGCCCCAGAAGCCTTTGCGGTTGTTGTTATTGTTTCCTACGCTTGGCCTTATTCACACACTGGGCTCATCGTGGCCTAGCCGAGCATCAATGTGGCATTATAGCCTTGCGTTCTTCAACTAATTGCCCTAAGCTGGATTTCCCAGCAAGCCTTGCACCCAATCAGCAGCCACATCCAGCAGCGCTGATTGCATGCCTGGGGGAAGCTGGATGCGGCTCTCGATTGGGAATCAGACACCATGGAGGAGAGACGGATGGAGGGTGGAATCGTGGGATAGGTGCATGGACTGTAGCGTCTGTTTGTTGTCATTCACAAGAGGACAGCCAGCAGCAGGTGGAAAGGAAGAGGATTGAGATGAGATGGAGGTTAGGCTACAGAGCCAATTATTTTCACCTCTTCGGTTGGCCTCTGCCAGCAAACATGTAATCTTAAACGCTCTTACTGATCCCATGGCAACTCATGGAAAGGAATAGTGAGAGACCTAATAGATGAGATCTGATAGAAAGCGCTTATGCAAGAGAGAGTCTTTCTCGTTGCTTTCTGTCCTCCATAATGCCACCTCTATACTCACTTCCTCTAGCACCTTATTAAAGTGCACATACATTACAGAGCTTCTCAACCGGCCACTAACTTTACATGCTGTAGGTGAAATATGAAGTGGGAAATGAAGATGTTGGAAAGGCATTATCCGTGTTAGTGCATTTGCCTCATTTCTCCCTCTCTCTCTCTCTCTCTCTCTCTCTCTCTCTATCAGTGTCTTGCATTCCTGCTTTGCTTCTCAAGGTTTCCACACCACACATCGATTCATTCCTTTTTCATGTCCTTGTGATTAATGTATTAGTATTCTGAAAAAAAATTGAGCCATTGCATATCAACAAAATATTCTAGAATAAGATGACAGGGTGCTTTGGTATAAACAATGGTGCTATATGACTGTCATGTTCACATATATTGGTATTTATGTAGGACATCGAAAAATAACACAGCATCACATTGATGCTAAACAATAAAACATACCATGCACTTGTGCAAAAACAAATGGTGAGACCCAGATACATTCAATAAATAAATGTACATTCCAAAAAAACAAAAAATGTTTTTCATAGCGCATGTCCAAAAAGCAAAATCATGGTACAGTAAGTCAATAAATAAATAAATAAAACAAACTACATTTGTATTATTATTATTTAAATCTACAAATTATTTAACAGTGCAATATATTACTTTAGTTTATATATTGCACAGTTTTGCTAGTAAAAAAAAAGGTGAAATACATTTTCAGAAGATAGGTACATTGGGGAAAAAAGAAAAAAAAGTTATAGCTGTAGAGTTGTAAAATAAATAATAATACAGTACATTTTACAATTAATAACGAAGAAATAGCAAACAACACACTGAGCCGAACATTTTTCTTTAAAGCATACTCAAAAAGGTGTATTTATTTATTTATTATGTTAACGGTGCGGTACTTTTGTAAACTTTGTGGTTGGTAAAAGAAAAAAAAAAGGGCAGAAAAAGACAGAAGATGACTGTGTGTAGGATCAACGGGCTGCTGCAAGTAAGACAGAAATCAGAACAAAATGTATCAGTGTGTGTACTGGGAGGTGTTTCTGTGTCCCAGTCATTCCAGGTGAACTCAGGAGGGAGTCTGACTGTGATGGGTTGAGATACTGTGTGCTGAGGTGATGGAAAACTGACAGGAAGTATAAGACGAGTGTGCACACACTTATGCTAGGGTGTGTGTGTGTGTTTGGAGGGGGGTGCTCTGGGCAGTGAGGGAAGGATCTCATCTCTGCAGTAGCAGTCCAGCACTTCTGTTCCTGCGGAAACCTCTTAACAATCCCACTCCATAAAGAAAGGCCAACCTGTGTGCAAGCTCGATGGTCTTTTATACCAGGGCAGTGAATAAAACAGAGAGGCTACATGGATAAAGCATGACGCAGAGCAGTCAACTTTACTTTATGGAGCCAGGAAGAGGGGTCTTTGAAGTTGACGACTTGAGAGAGAAAAATAGAAGCTGAATTGCCTTCCTGCATTTATGAAATCTGGGATAGGGTTTGTAAACAGGACTTGAGATACATCCACTTGCAGTAAAGATAATGCACTTTGCTGCATATGAATAAAAAGAGCATTGCATTGTATGAAATTTAAGTGGTTTGCTCTTTCATATACCATGAGAATTGTATCGATAGTTCTGTCTCCATCATTATCCATGTTGTTTGAGTGCCCACGGCATTCTGAGAGCAAAATACCTTGATCTATGAAAGCACATGAAAAAAAAGGAGCAGCTTAGACAGCTTGCCAGATGAGAATGTGAAAGATAAAGTTTGAAGGAGACTTCTCACCACCTTCCTTTCCTAGCAGCCCCTGATGAGTTTTTCACTTTCTTATGCTCTCCGACACTTTCCCTGTCACACAATGAAGAAATGAGCTGAGCGACATCGAGTCATGAACTTTATTTGCTGTCCTTGAGTCTTGAATCACACAGAAGTCCAGGCTCTCTAGTGACCGCCTCACCCGTGCGCCACGCCGGCTTTCATTTCCCATGGTGCTTGTACATTGTATCTTAGCTTGTCTTTGTTCAAACACTCAGCACCACTCCTTTAAAATGCTAACGCAAACCAAACGGTCGCAGGGCGCAGCAAAAGTCATTAGCCTCCATGCTGAATAGAGCCGTGTGCTGTGGAATTAAGGTTAAAAAGGTTTTCTCATGTAAATGAGTTGACAATGCCCCCGAGAGGTGTTTAAACCCCAGCTGTAAAACCCTAATTCCCCAAACACATTAGCATTTGCTCCTTAGCGACACAGGCTAAATTTAGAAACCTTGAAAATAAATGATACAACCTTATTAATACACGGACCCTTTGACAGAGCAGTGAGACAAAGCTTTTTATTCACATGTTGTGACAGATTAGACAGACTGACAAGAATGTCTTGGGGAAAAAAAATGCTAATGGCTAATAGCTAGCATTTTTCTTTGCTATCCTAGTCAACATGTTCTAAATGGAAATTAAAATGACCTGACACCACTAATTAAGGGTTGAACCTAACCAAAGTAGTCAAAACAAAAGATTACACGTACATCTAGGAGACATCTATTTGACGTCTGCATTTACATCTGCAAGACGCATTATTTAGGTTGTTTGGCCACCTGCAATACGCCTATGGGACGTTTCCTTTTAGATGTCAAATAGACATCTATAAGATGTTCTTAAGATGTTTATGATTTAGAATGTATGTAAAACTGGCATCTGAAAGACGTCTGCCAGATGTTTGTAGAAAGCAGATGCTTTCCAGATAAAGAGATCTTTAACAGACATCTTGCAGACGTACGTGTGCTATCTGGGACATCATCCGTGAGTTTAATGTAACATTTCAATAACAAGTTCAGGCTGACTGTGTCGTGAAGGACAAAAGAGAATTAGGGTTCTGTCAGATGAATTTCAACAGATTTTCCAGAAAATAAGAGAAATAACTTTTCAGAAATAACAGTTGAACCCAGTAAAAGTCACTGTATAAATCAAATAGGACACATTAGCATTCATTATTTTAATACTTTGTTGAGAATGTTTTTTTTTTTTTGTAATCTCACTGTTAAAGTGACTGAATATCAGATGTGAACTTGTAAGCCATCTAAATAAGTCCATTAGAAAGTATTTTTGTTGCAGTGTTATTTATTTATCCATTTGCTTAATTAAGCTTTGTTGCTAAAACTACTCCTTTTAATTTAGGAAGTTCATATTTGAAGTAATATGCCCTGTAGTTCATTATTGTTGCCTCTGGTCTTATATGCTGTTGTACTTTTTACATATGCAGTTTATAATTCATGCGCAGAGGTGTTAATTTGTTGGGTTGTTTTAAAAACTCTCTACAATGAGACTTTTCAATTAAACTCTTTTTAAGATTTCTTTGATATGCCCTTCTTCAACTTCATATTTCAACTGGAAAATAAGTGAACACTGGAGAGAAAACTGCACTAGGCCAGCCATTTCACGAGGACATTAAAAAGCATACAACCGGGTAAGCAGCACCTGTGAAGCTGAAGGCATGCATGTGGAAGACCACAAGTCCCAGAGCTAAAAGTGACAGTTTTATTGGAGCATTAAATTGTTTTGTTCTGGAAAATGAGCTGCAACCAGAAAAAAAAAGCCCTAGAAATTCAAAGTAAAGTAAAGTAAACAAGAGTCACATGTTTAAATCCCATTGTTTCATTGCAGTCTGTGTGAATATTTTTCCAGGCATAATAATAGAGCGAACAAAGGCACAGAATGAGAAATATGGTCTTATTTTCCAAAATCTTAGCCCTTCCCCCTAATAAAAGATGTCTAAGCTAGTAAAAAGACAAAAGCAGCCGTTTTGGTGCACTCTTTCATATTGCCAAACCAAATGCGAAGCCAGAAGAAACAAAGCAAGACAGGTGAACCGTGCAACCTTTCCAAGACATTAGTCATTTCGAAAGGTATTTGATGCAACACTCGTTTTAAAGAGCAAACATTTAAAATCCTGACATTACCACCGCAGTGTTAACTATAACTAGCACGCCTGCCTTAATGTTTGATGAACACAGAAGATCCTTTGTTGTGTTACTCCCTTTTTCATGTCCTAACCTTAACCACTGGCTTACTGTCATATCCAGCGGCATGAGTCAGCGTGTGCTAAAACAAAATGTCCACCCCCACTTCCTCTCTCCATATCCAGAGTGGAGGGTGCTTGTGTTCAGTAGTTGGGAACGCTGTCAGGCCCTGTGAGTCTTCCAGCCCTGCTGCGTCACACTCACTTAACATCTGCGGCTCCCTATCGGGCGGAATATCTCTCTTGAACGTGCCACAGCACACGCAGCTCCCAAACACGGATGAGATGCCGTAGAAGACATCCTATATGATAGATTGCACCATGCACGTGAGGCTGCGTTAGCGCACAAACGAAAACTCTGTGATTGATCGGATTCTATATATGTACCATCCATGCATGCAGAATGAAAACGTTGCAGAGAGGGAATTCTGGGTAGTGCACCGAGGCTACAAACGCTGTACTGACAGAGGCTTGAGACTAAAAAACCGTAGCGTTGTGTGTAATCGTAGGTTCACATGTAAGCTACGTAGTCTAGTTATGTAATTAGTCATACACAAACGCACCAAATAATCTCGATTATGCGAATTAAATCATGTAATGACATGTATAAATTAAGTGAGTGTACATGAACATTCATCATGCCTGACATTAAGCAGAGCTCTTTACACGAGTTTCCTGTCTACTAATCCTAAACTTGCTGAAAGACATATCTCTAAATGCTTGCACACATTATTTTAGTGCAAACATTCTTATTCATTACCCACCCGCAATATAGTTTATCCAGGCTGGTATTTTCATAATTGTCTTTATGTTCAGCATAAATTTGGTTCATTATAGAATGCACCTTATTCACAAAATTCTTGCTTTTTGCATGGTGCAATTAGCATTTCACTATTAGAATTCGCTATAAAACAAACATGCAGTGTAGTTGAACATACCTTTAGAACAATCAAATACCAGATGCACACAAAAAATAACAACAACAGAAAGTCCTTTAGGAAAGTTCTTGAAATATTCTTAAATGTTTTCTTGAGAACATGTGAAGAGATTATTTGCAAAAACAGATAACTTTTTCTTTTTTTTTAATTTTCAATTTATTATGTTATCATGTTTTTATTGTGTTAGATTGCTGTATTTTTTAGATAACCCATATATACTATATAATAATTGGAATGCACAATGAAAGTTATCTTTTTTTTGCAAATTAACTCTTCATGTCCTTTTATTTAAGAATAAAAATATAAGCTTTAACGTTGTCTGGTTTGATACTAGAATATTTATGAGGTTGCCTTGTTCAATAGAATAAATTCAGTACTTCAACACTGCTAAAACATTTACAACATTTATTCAGTTTTTTTTGTTTCTTTTTTTTGTACTAAAAGTAAGAAAATCTGGTATCCTAAAACCCAATGCTTAATCATTCATTCTTAGCATAGTCTTTGCATTTCCTCATGTGGAGTTTTAGCACCCATGAGGCACGTGTTAAGGACGTCGGAGAGTGACATGTCAGCCTCAAGTGTTCTAGGACGAATGACACCATGCCATTCTGCACGAAACAGAGCCTGAAGCATACGCAGCTCAGCATCACTATCATCATCATCGTTGTCATCTTCAAAAACAACATCCTTCTCAAAAAGCCCCTTACATGCATGGCAATGGCTCTCCACACGCATTATAGACAGCGGGGTTCACCCGCGTGAGGTGGAAGATTACAGCAATAGATGGAAAAGTAATGAACTATGACTGCTATGCTCGGCTGAGCTGTCGGATTAGAGGTACGATGAGAATCATTTGCAGGGTATTGCCGTAATGGCAGCACAGTGTGAAATGCATTCTGTTATATATATATATATATATAAATTAAAAAAGCAGCACTGTCACACAAACGACTGATTGATTTGTTTATTTGTTTATAATGCATTTACTTATGCATTACTGCACAATTTGTCATTGCAAATTCAATTTAGGCTGTCTTTATATGAACTAAAGGGAAAAAAGGAAGACACACTCTGACCTCAGGAACTCTCAGATGGGGTTGGAGAAAAACTCAATGCATCTCAAGTGTAACTTTGACCTTGGCAAAATACATCATGTAATATCTTATCACATATATGCCACCAAATACAGGCCATTCCTTTACCTGATGCAGGAAGCAGCGCCGATGAAATGAAAACACTATCTCTAGAGATGCTGCATCATTTTAATCCATTCCCACTGACTCACGGCTTCACAAACAGAAGGAAAACTCAATTTGGAGAAGAGGAATCACATAAAAACCATATTCTGAGAGCTCTTCGAGGAGGTAGAATCTGCGACAGGCTCGCATTTAATAACCCTGACCGCAAAAATGCTTTCGTACTGTATTGCGAAGCACAAAAAACAATTCAGATTCAATACTGACAGAAATAAGTCAGGTTCTGAAAGCTCCTCTGTTTAGTTCACTTCCAGAAATGAATTGAGAGAAAGGTCCCTACATGCCAAGTGGTCTTCCCCACACCAGCCAGTGCTAAGAAAAAAGACAGTTAAGGGGAAAGGATGTGCTCACACTTTCGGATCAAGTCGAGTGACAGGGGCTGGTTCAGTTAATGCAACACTCAGGGGCTGTGAACCAACTGGAAATCCCACTGGAATGGAGGCGAAGCTGAGAACATGTAAGCACCGTATGGTCACGACATTAAGGATGACTAGAACAACCTTTGACCAAACGTAGGGGGTTGTAGTCAAACGAAGGGGTCATCATTGGCTTATCTAAACACATGGAGGACAGCTTGCAGTGGGGTGCAAAAACTATTAACCTTTATGTTGACTTAGAAGCAATGTGCTTTTGTCATTAGCACTTCCCAGTGTGCTCTACTTGTCCTCTCTCATTGTTTCTTGCCATGTTGAAGCACATTGACCCTGTGTTCTGCACTTAGTGCGAAAAAAAAAAAAAAAAAACTGCGGGGGTGTGGGCAATGAAGTATAGTAATGAATTGTGACAGCTCCTTCCCAAGGATGAAAATATTAAACCCTTCCTTTTTTAATGCAGTCTCTCGCTCTCAATCTCGCCCTACGTCTTTTTTTTTCTCATCCCTTCCTCTCCCCCGATGGCTCAGAGCAGGGATGGGGACATCTCCGTATAGGATATTCAAGCAAATCAATCAATTAGCTGTATGTCCTGAGTGAGTCTGAGTGTGGCAGCTGGGGGGAGTGGCCTGAATCCGAGGAAGCGAGGGGTTGGGCGATGTGCAGCGAGCGTGCTTCTGTCGAGCACTTACTCGTGCGCACAATGGGGTCAGCACGTGACCCCCTCCAGCACGCAGAGCATCCCTTCTGCGACGCTTCGGGGCTGGACACACAGCACCATCTGAGTTTGCTGTACGGCGTTCAGTATTCCGACAAGCCGAGCTGCAACCGAGGACAAAGCGCAGCCCAAGCACCTAAATATACATCATGTGCTGTCATACTCCAGAGATCTGAACTGAAACAAACCGAGGCAGGGTAAACCGGATTGACTGCAGTCGCAGAGGGCTCGTTCATTTGAAATATCCAAGCGTGGGTATGTGAACTTGTTAGAATTCAGTCCACCGGGTAGACGAATGCCCTCTGCGATGATTAGGGCATAAAACGTCACAGATTTGTAGCGGCGAAATCACGCCGCATTTCATTACTACTAAACGGCTGGCAAGTGAAAAGAAAGAGCAGCAAGAGAGATCTTTCATCTTCACCTTCAGAGGAAGCATTTACCTGTGTCCTATGCAACCTTTCACCCGTTCGCGGTTTAATCAGCGGCCCTCTTTCCCAGGAACCTTGAGTCAGTTGCATGTAATCAGCCTTTGCAAGTTGCCGTGGCACTGATAAACGGCCAGGGGACTCTCGCTGCACCATTTCCCCATAAATATAAACCGTAAATCCGTTTTTTCATGTCAGGTGTGGAAGACAAAATGGCAATTGCAGACACCGCTAATAAATACGTCTACTAAATAAAGCAGTTCGTAAAGAGACAGCAGACAGTTCTGGAAGCAAAGCATCTCAGCAGACAAGTGACCAGACACTTGGCAAAGCCAAACCAAAAGGGGACCTTAAATAGCAAGATTATGTCTTAATGAGAAGATCTAAATGAGATGATATAAGTCCAAAACGCCAGAGAGTGTTACAGCAGCATTATGGATTTAGACCAAAATGGCTCTGATTCCCATTTTTCTTGTTTATGCAGAGTTACGATTCTTAAATCCCGCTTTTGAATAGGCTCTTCTGTAGTCATTATCTCCAATTTGAAAACACATAAAGAAAATAAAAGGTAACAAAAGCATTTGAGGCACTATCGTACCCCAAACAGAGCTCAAAATGCCTTTAATTCAAATATAAAGTAGCATTTAAAGACAGTTTAAAATGTTTTCCTCGCAGCTGGGCAGGCTTTTCACTGTGGAAGGGAATTGCTATCTGTTGGAAAAAGCCGACTCCTACTCTGGAAGAGGATGGCAAAACCTTCTTTGTAATGGTAGATAAACAGTGCAGCTGGAATATATTGAATGCTGCTTTTCTTGCGCTTTTTTTACATCCAATTCTTTGCATGCAGCATCATTTGATAAATTCAGCTAAACAAAGAAGCGGGCGGTACATCTTACATCATGCATTATCATTATCATACATAGGTAATTTGAAATTATGGTTATGGTATACATCACGATATGTTTGGATAGAAACTCAACGGTGGTTAAAATGGATACAACATATTGTTACATAAGTATTTTTTTAATAATAATGTGATAATTGCAGAATCAAGCTCACTACAGAATCTTAACCTTTTTTTGTTTTTCTCCTGTTCAGCTGACTTTTTGATAATAACAGGTTCTAACTGAAAAACTGAGATGCTTCCGTATATCAGCACCCATTAGTGATGAATACAAATGCTGTAACAGACACTCACAAAGACAGATTGCATATGTTGTATAACATTGACGTTGTACTGAAAGCAAACCCAATAAGGCTCTTCATTTAGGTGAAATAAAAGCCCCAAGGGACAGTTTAAATCTTATGATATGTAGTGTAGTTGCAGCCTTGCTATGCCTCATGATTTGTAACACCTCTAGTGCTTCCTTTCGTTCGCACCTTTGCATATGCAAAGAACAGCAACACGCTTACGGCAGCGAATAATGCTGCCTTATTCTCCTGTACAAGTTCTCAGTTTACATAGACACTTGCACACACTCAAGTCACAGTGTGGGTGATGAGCTGTCATTTATCAGGAAATCTGACAAACACAATTTTTTTTGTCAAGAAAACACTCTATCATAAAGCGCTGACCATGTATCCCGACTCTACCGTTGATATCTGATTAATCTATATGGTATGTGTGGGCTCTCAGGACTGGCGTGGGGCTTCTTGAATGATGGATTGTCCACCCTGGATGTGTGAAAAGCAGTTGTGGATGTCAAGACTCCCCTGACACACATTCAGTGCTGATCAATCTCCCATTCCGCCGCCCCAGGCCTGCCCCCGCCCATCAGCATCAATCCAGCACAAGTAAATACAGTGAGTGGCTTAATGCATCTCCATTCTGCTCCCATAGGACCTCCCAAGCCAGATAAAGGGAGAGAGAGGCAGTTCTCATGCATAACAAAAACTAAAAGATCTTACAGAGGACAGGTAGGCTTGCTTTTTATGTGGGACATCCACAGGTTGCCCATATTATATATGAGTGAACACAGCCATAGTGATATATACATATACATATCGGCCACAGTGAATATTTGGATGATCTGGCCGTTTGAGAAATAGGAATCAGCAAATGACCAGCTCAGCCAATTACATAAAAAGTGTTAGTTTGATTATGTCAGATTTTAAAGAAACCAAAACCAAAATATTGGCTTGTAAGAGATTCAAGTGAGAAAAAAAATAGCACAATGCCTAAAACTGCTTTATCTGCAATTAAAGATGAACTGTTTATTTCTTAGAGGATGGATTTTATGGCATGTTTTATTTAGGTAAATAAATATGAATAGTTAATTTTAAGATCTACTTCATGACTTTTGATTGTACATTTTGAGTTACCTTTGCAAATCTGGGAATTGATTTGATTGAATGTGATTTAAGTGAGGAGACACATAGGATTACTGTAGTATTTTGCTCAGGAGAAACGTTCATCTAATTTAAGAAGCAGTTGTAATATTAAAGTTCTTTCATTTGTGATTTTTCTTTCTTATGGGAATAGTCTTCAATATGAACTCAAGTACTTTTCATCAGATTCTTCTAAGATCAAACGATCTGTGCTATGATATCCACAATAGTTTTATAACTCTATAATTTTACTGTATATCAGCAAGTGACATGGTTTCTAGTTTTATTTCCACCAGGGAATTTCAATGGAAACCTCTGAAACTAAATTGATTCTTAAATGAACACTTAAACGAAAACTACACAAAGAGTCTTGTGCGATGACAAAGTAACAAACATTGAGTAATAAAAGTTTCCTCCGAGATTTTCCTCTCATGCGGTTAAGGAGAATGTATTAAACAAATCACGGGCCGAGTACACCCACACTTACTCACTCATCTAGTCGCACAGACACACACAAAAACACGTACCGTATCAAATCAAAATCACACAACCGCAGAGTCAGCAAATACTCCAGAGTATCGCATAAATTACAGCAACGTTTCAACATGGCCCCAAATCAACACGCAATCAAGACCTGGGCAATGGGCCGGTGGTTGCAATTCTCTCAATCTCTGCTTCATCTCTGAAATCATTACACATAGCCGGCTCAGCGAAACCCTGCTGAAATGTGTACAACAAGAAGTTTCGTTCCAGTGAGTTTTAAAAGTCCAAACAAACATGTGCACACACATACACTAACTTTTTAAGTGACAAAGACAAAAAGGACGAGCTTGAAAAGGTGGAGAGGCACAGCGTTAATTACAGCCCATGCTAACTGTGGTGACACCTGCTTGAAAGGGTGCCCACTTCCCTCTCCGCTGTGTCCAGACACTGGCTTGATTAATCCCAGAGAGAGAGAACTTTAATCCTGATCCCTGCACGTATGGCCTACCAGAGCCCCCACCCCCATTGCTACCCTTGGGCAGAAACATCTGGATTTGTCGTGTTACGCAGGTGGAATAAAACATAATCAACACAACTGGTTCTGGCACTCAATGAGTCAAAAACTGTAAGCTATACAAAGCATATTATACATATAATTAAAAAACTAAATCCATCCTGTGATAGAAGAGAGATCAACATTCATGAGAACAAGCAGAATGTTGCCTTATTCTGTACAACCAATCAAAATATGTGAATCATGTTGCTATATATGTTCTGCAAGAATCAGAGGCCTTGTGAACATTAACATAAAAAAGCAGCACAGAGATGCTCCACCCTCACCAGGATCAAATATTTTTTACCTTCCTTGTGGGAAACTGACAAAACTGTCTTGTTTTGTCTGACAGACTCTGTTCTTACCTGCTCTCTTAGTGAACAACGAGAGCGAAGGGTTATATGGTGCCAACAATCTTTGGCTGATATGCGGTGACTGACGTTAAAGACAGGGGGCTTTGACAGGCCCTGTAGGTAGTAGGAAGGAAGAATTAGGAAGGTTATATAACTCAATAGTATATACACGATCAGAACTCACTCAAAATGGCAGAAATGTAGAGCTGAAACAGGAAGAAATGCTCTGGAAGCTAGTGAGTAGTCTTAGCTCTACATATGATGTAAACAGCCAATAACAAAATCAACATAAACTCCTATTCCAATTATACAGAAAGAAAGAAAGCATTGAATAATTAAATGGTGCAAAAATGATTCATTCGCTACTCAAATCCATCATCTAAAGTTCAGTATTTCATTTCATGCATCCAAGATTCCACAAGGAAGACATGCTTCCAGGAAGACAGCCGTCATTAATTGCAGGGAATTCGCATGAACATGAGCCACGTGCACAACCGAGCACACACAATTGTTGAGCCTGCAAATTGCATAGATCAAAACGCAGCTGAAAGTGAGAAAAGCAAGCAACGGGAGTGTCGCTGGAGAATGTTCAGAATGGTTGAATATTTCACGGCAGCAGGGAGCATGAGGCTAATGCTTTCCTGCTGATCCGGCACGTCACCGTGCAGGTGTGGCGACTCTGACTTGCAGGAATAAAAATTAAACTGCAGGAGAGTATTAACTGAGTGTGTTGTATTTAACACCTCACTTCAGTGATGCATGTCACTGAGAGGCAATTAAAGAAAAAAGCAATGCAAAAAACACACAGGCGTCTTCATACAAGGGACCGGCTTAATCTCCATGCACAGAGATCAGACAATCTCATTAAACCTCAAACAAGTCTACAAACAAACAAACAGTCTCACTGACCCTTAATAAATGCATCATACGGTTGAGAAATCACTGCCTTTCAATCGGGATTGTCCATGAAATGAAGAATTATTCATGCTGTGGTTGGTAAAAGTATAAGCTGCCTTTGTGGTGCTGATAAATATATTTCTCTGTGCGGTCGGTCAACTAAACGTTTTCTATTCTACAGGAATTATATCTGTTGCAATGACTGTGGTTAAAAGTAAACCCTGGTGTCTGGTCCGAGGTCCCAGAGAGGAATGTTAAATATGCATAAAAAGGTTTTTCGTAAATCAGATTTTAACCCTGAGGGACACCGTGAACGTTTTAAAATCTGATTACTGAAATTTTGTACATCACTAATAATGACTGTAATCACCCTCACACCTTATCTTGTTATTACTCATTATTTTCACCCTAGACAGCCCAGCAAAAATAAAGACACTGAAACAGCTTTTCCAAACAGCAAACACAAAATGATTTAGTTTTGGCAGTAAGAAACTGCACATGTTGCAACTAACCTAACTATGTTACCAAGTGTAGCTTTTCCAGGAACAATAAGCCATTTTTATCTACCAATCATCTGAACAAACTGACCGTAACTTTTGACGCTGTAGCAGTTAATAAAAAGAACTGCATGCATCTTGCGTAAGAACACAGCAGCCGAAGCTACTTCGTTTGGTTTATGTCTATGACAAATCATGCAGGTACCGGGCTACTCTGCAGCAGTACCTACCCAAACCAGTGTAAAATAGTCTGAATATAAACACTTATTATAGGTGAACTTTAGTGATTCAGGACAACCCAAAAACAAAATACTGCTAAATAAAAAGTACTTACATAAGTAAATATAACTTGACTACTGTATAGCTGAACTTTACATTTTGATTAATGCGGTTCACCTGTTAATTGTCAGTTTAAGTAGGACCATGCCTGTGTTTATTTATGCAGATGCTAATGTGCTAATGGCTAACAGCAGGAGAAGAAGGGTATGTATGTCTGTTGGCCAATCCCATGCCGGAATCCCAGGCATGGCACTGTCGTGGCACAGTTCTAGTGCCCCAATGACTGCTGCATACTCAACACCCCTGACCCCTATTTTCCTGTTGGTCAGTGCCGTCACAAATCCGAAAAGCCTCCCAGCATCTCCATGGCGACTGGCCCTGGCTGAACAGATGGCCTCAGTGTGCTGAGCAGCAATTAAAGAGGGGGAGAGTGCAGAGTAGAAAGAGAGAGAGAGAGAGAGAGAGAGAAATGTAGAAAGTGGGTCAGGATCAAGGGGAGTGCGTCCAACTCTACTCTGCTGCACGTCCACAGTATAAACACACATACACATGCACGCTTACGTACTCATAAACAGATTGACGTTTGTGTCTGTGCACACATAGACTCATGCATCACCGCATCCCTCATTCTCCGAGCTCTTCATTCCCTTAACAAAAACAAATGCCCTATCCATCCCCCTCACATCACGGAGGCACAGCAGGAACACTGCGCACAGCTTAAAAGCTTTGGATCCTACTGGAGAAAAAGCACTGAGAACTCATTCCCCAAAAAATAGAGAGGATCTATCGATAACGTCTAAAGTCAGGAGCCCTCGTGAAGAGAGTAACGCTACCAAATCCCAGCCAATTGGATTAACCATTCCCACTTCTTCCCCGCCCCCTACATCTTTATTCCACATGATTACTTCCACAAGAGCAGCATCCTGGCACAGCCTCCACATTTTTTTTCTCCTTCTTCTAGTAGTCGTTAATTCACAAACGGTGGGGACAGAAGCTCTCCCTTAACACTATGGGCCTAATTCAAGTTCTGAGTTTCCCAGGTGGGTTCCACGAGAACTTTCATATATCTACAATCGAACACAGGCTCAACCTGAGATTAAACATGCCAGTTTAATGACCAAATCATTTTATGAATCCATAAATTTATACATATTGCTTAAACATGTGGCAGAGATCAAGTGTTTGCTGTAGGAACTTTAAGGGGTTTTGTGGTCCAAACGACCCAATTGAGAAACAAGGGGAAAGACATAAAAAAAAACAGTGAAAGAGAAAAAGATTAACGACACAGGGGAAAAATAAATAAACATATTTTTCTTTAAACAGTTCTTCAGCCAGTCAGAGGTCCCTTGCTGCTTAAGAACATGGCTTGGGCCAGAAAGACGATCTAAGCGTGAACTGCGGTCAACCCTGGAATGAGCGTTCATTAAGAGGTATAACACTCCCCTAGCACCCCTAGTACATCCCTACAGATCATGTCTGTAGATTAGCCCTCCCATTCCCCCTGCAAATCCATTTTCCGTGAATTTTCCGTCATTTTACAGCATACCTCAGAACTTGGCAGCATGGATGGGTCAAATCCAAGACCTTGGTGTTTTTCTTGCAGTCATAGGAACAGTATGGGGCACTGTATTGAGTTCCTTTTTCGCTTAATTTTTATCATGAGATTCGCTTTGCCCTTTTCTTAGTGCAGTTTCTAGGCTCCAAGCAGAAAAACCCGACCAAGCAATAGTTCGGTTCATCAATTGTGGGTAGACAAACAGCAGCAGTGAGAGAACAAATTATCTATTTGAATTTGGAGAGAAGAAAACAGTGGTGGCACCAAAGTTCTTTTTGGCAATGAAAACTTTGTCTTTTACTCTCTTTAACCTCCAAAGAGCCTGCTGGAAGAATAGAATCACACTTCCATAGGCATCACGCGGTGCTACATTGTCTCTAGCTATGTGCATGTTGTTGGAAGGTGGATTATTTAGCTTGTATGAATAAATGTCCCTCCCTCTCCCTAGTCAGATATAACTCTTGGCACAGACTAAAGCACAACAAGGACTTGGCTCCCCATATTAACTGGCTCCACAGCCTTTCGTGGCTTCCATATACTGGCTGATGCCACTGCTAAACCAACCATGCAACGCCTCAAGTAACGAGGCAGAGATTAACCTCCCATTCAGCTCTCCTGGCACAGTTGCTCTCAGAAGGTGCGAAAGGGAGGGGCAAGGGTGGATCCACTGTGAGAACGAGGTGAAAGGGTTCTGGTGGAGAGAGAGTATTGTGTCTTTGGCTTATCCTTAGGGAGAGGAACCATGCCTGGTTGTTCTGCTCTACGAGTGCCAGTCCTCCACCTGTGTAGATGCAAGCATGCATTTCTTTGTCGCCAATTTTAGAGTTTGTTTTAATGACTTTCGTACAATGACACAGCACCTGGAGCTGGGCACAGAGAAGCCCCGCAGAGCAAACTGGAGTTAAGTGTCTTGCTCATGGGCACAAAGGTGAACATGAATAGTCTTCATTTTAAGGAGATTGATCCAGTAACCTTATGGGCTACCAGTCAAAACTACAACCATGACCAGATTTATCATACATAAGTCACCCCTGATGCATGGAAACGTGCCATCGTACTACACTGCACATATAACCGCATGCTTATGATGTAGATTCTCAATTTCATGAACAAACATTCAGTCAATGTAACTACAGCAATATGCACCTCTCTTTTACTTGAGGCATTTATCTACATCACATATTCACCTTGCAATAAAATGATCCACTAGATCTGATTTCAGGGCTTTTAATGTCAATGCACACTGCTGTCTTAGACACCAGGGACATGCACTATTATTGTGAAAGAAAGGAACCACACCCTGTCGCAGGTGGCACTCAGGTGATTTAATCACAGGTGAGGCGGCAGGCTTTATAATGCATTCGGGGACAAAGAGTCACCCCTGGGCCAAGAATAATAACTGCCTGGGGCAAGTCAGGAATAAATGGTTATGTTGGGGTAGTGAATTTGTGCTGTAGAACATATCGGCAGTGTGTTCCATTAGTGTGGCCATCACAATGCCTGAACAGAATATTCCTCCCTCATTTTTAACACCTCTCTCCATTATTTCTCATGCTCTGTCTGTCCCTTCTCTATCACAGGAAAGGATAAAACCTATAAGATTTTCTCTTTTCCTTTCTATTCTTTTCTTTCCATCTGTCACTTACACTCACAAGTTTTGTTCCAGCATCTAGTGAGCTGCCTACGTAGACAGCATTTTGAGGCATCACAGGTGCATTTTGCATAAAGTCTGTTAATTGTATGAAGTAAAAAATTCTGGAGAAGTTTATTGCAGAGCTACACTGACACCCTATAGACAATAGGGTGAAATGCAATGTGAACCCACTACCCACAGACATGTGAAACACGCAAAAGTGCTAGAATGGTGGCGGATGTGTGGGTGCATTTGGGCCAAAATTTTCCCTCTTTAAACGAAGCAGCGACATGGAGATGTGCAGCCATGCCTGAAACTGGTGAATCAATATCAAACCACATTAGTTACTCTGGCATCAGAGCCTGCCAGGCCAGAACAGGATCAGTGCCAAAACAGCAAGCCATCTCTCAGTTTATCTTCTTCCCTCACTCTGCAACTGTCTATATCTCTACCTGTCTGGCCAATCAGAACAATTTCAGCATGAATGAAAAGTTGACTCCAATTCTGAGCAAATAATGCAAAAAGACAGCCTTCCAATGAACAAGGATCTGGATCTTTGGCCATAGCAGATATAGAAGAGAAAGTTCCCTCACCTCCAAATTTTACATCTCAATCGGTAGCTGGTTTGGGATTTCAGAACAGTTAGAGATAGCTGAGAAGATATTGATCTTAGGTAGGTCTATCCGAGCACTCGCCTGAGTCAGTGTAGAGTCTTAGCAGGACACTGTGGGAGCAGACGTGCACTGCCAAGCAGGATAACTAAAGCCTGTTTTTGTTTTCTAATGCAGACCCATTTCCCCTCCCTTTCTTACTACAACTATATTGTTGCTTTGAACCATGGTATGCACTCCTAGCAAGTCTGCATCCTGAAAATATTAAACAAGTAACTATCAAAACTAATCAAATTAATAACATTTTTATTCATAACTAATTACTAGATCCACTTAGCAACCCTATTCCTTGTCTTCCCTTCATCCGTATTTGTATTTGCCAATTACAAAAACACGCACTCACACAAACATACACACTCACACATCCATCCAATACAGGACATGTACACTCAGTGACCACTTGGAGAGAGAACAGGCAGGAAAGCTGCAGCCATATTCACAGAATTCCTCCTCTCTATTCCCCTGACTGACGCTTTTGCGCAGACCAGTAATCACCAGTGCATGTCTCTTTTAATGGAGGCACATCAGCCCAGCTGCCTGTAGTAAATTGACTTGTTCAGTCTGACATGCCTGTGTGCGCGTGTGTACATGTGTGAGAATCTGATCTATTTTATTTCAGAGGCATACACAGGATTTCAACAGAAGGCCTGGAATTATCCAATCGCTCAATCCCAGATCAGTGCTCTGACTAACCGCCCCACTTCTCTAGCGTGACACCATTACCCCTGCTGGATGCCTCTCAGCAGAGCCCTCACTGGTTTATCTCATATGGAGCCTGTGAAGTGGAAGACTTGATAAAGACTCAACATAAACCCTTACATAGGCATTTGATAGACAGCTATAAAGCTCTCCTACACTCCTCAGAAATATATATTTTTATAGAGAAGCAGTGATACTGAAATCTGTCCGGTACTGGTAAATGTACAATGATAAATTTTTCCTTTTTACAAATGCCCTTAGTAACCTTAAACATTAACTGTATTATGTAAATTACATAAAAACATGCTACTTATAAATAATATTCTAGTAATATGCATGCCAATAAGCAACTAGTTAAGAGACCCTAGAATAAAGTGGTACCATTAGAAAACAGTTATTTAGACTGATTTATATATTTAAATATATAAAATGTTAATTAATGTAAATCATATACTTGTACCATAATTGGCTTTTTTTTCCCTCACAAACTGAACAGTGTTCAACCCAAAGCTTTGATTTACAATATCATGTTTCAATTCAAATCTAAACATTGCAAGGTAAATTAACAATGATTAATCACTGTTTAGTTTTTTTTTTTTTTTTTTTTCTGGCATAAAAAAGAGAATGCTGTTTGAAAGGAACATAAAGCAGAATATTATCTGCTTCCAATTTTGGCCTAATCAAACAGATGATATTATATATATATATATATATATATATATATATATATACATACAGTATATAAATGTATAATCCTAATGTATTACAGAGACCCACATAGAGAACCTATATGTTTATGTGCTAAAATCATTTTAACTAATAACTCCTTTTTTATTTTATTTTTTTTATTTGTTCATGAGTCAGTGGTCTTCGTGCTAGCAGCATGACTAAAGACTTTTCCATAGATGAAGGAAAATGTTCTAAGTCTATCCAGAAGTTAACAACAGTGGACGCAGTGGCCTAGATTAGTCATTTACTAGCCATGGGCAGCCTGGCACCCCAAACCGTCAAATCTTGTGATGACCATGAGTTTGAGCAAAGTTCAGATTTTCATGTAGAGAGAGAGAGAGAGAGATGATAGCAACAGACAGAACAGAGAGAGAAATGGGGGGATTATTTAGGCCGATCACTGAGAGGATTCCATTTAAATGAGGAATCCTAACGAGCTGATCCCTGAATGACACAGCCAGGGTTGTGAACCGTTCACAGCCGAATAAAGAATGCACTGAGAATTCAAATTCAATTCCAGAATTTGAAATGACTGAGCAATCACGAAGCTGCACTGAAAAACTGATTCAAACCTAGAAATGACCAAAACGCTTGATATATTTTTTTTGATTATTAGTGCTTAAAAAGAGCATTTTTTTATTACCATATTCTACATTCCCAACCCTACCCAATACCTAAATTTAACAACAACCTAACTAGCTATTAATAAGCAGCAAATTAGGAGTTTACTAAGGCAAAAGTTGTATAATGGTTTGTTAAAAGCGAGAATTTGACCTTAAAACAGAGTGTGACCAAAACAAATAATGAGAAAAAAATTATATAAATAATACAATTTGAAATTAATATAATGTATTAAACATAATCCATTAGTGGTCTCATATTCTGCATTTCAGGGAATAAACAGCCATAATTAATCGCAATTAACTGATGAATACTGGACTAATGAAATTCCTCCTGAGTGACTGTGTTAAAATGTATTCAGTTGCAATTCTTTTTCCTGCCATTCTAATTTGTCATCCTGTGGCCAATTCAATTTAAATTCCTAGTTATGAATTGAAAAGGAGCCAATTCTGGAAATTCTGCAAGAAAAAGAAGAGAAAATAATAGAAGCCAACAGAAAGAGGATGGGAAACACTGCAATAATACAGCTGAAGTATCTGTTCAATGAGTGGAAAACCAAGGGTGGGAGGATGGGTGGGCTTAACTATTTAATCTCTAAATCGAGATGAGAATCGCTAAATCAGATTAATACCAAATCAGAACAGCACAAGCAAGATTGGCCCCCATTTATTGATTTCCTTTTTCTTTAGTCGGCCGATTCAAGCATTTCGACTCGAAACAGAACAGGATTTTCTGGGGTTTGAAGCAGAAAATTGCAGCTGCGCTTTGCAGATAAAACAAGAACTCTATTTGGACGGATGGGAGGGAGAGGTTCGTGTGATCAGGGATCTGGAAAACAAGTGTGTGTGGCAGTGACCCATGCATATGCTCAGAGACGGTCGCAGGTGCACGCAGACAAATACGTTCTGAACCAAGACGTCACAAGTACACTGAGGCTAAAGGTTCCCTGCACAAAGTCACTTTCAGGTCAACCTGATGCTAAAAACCCAATGCCACTAACATGCTTCAAGACCCTCCAAAAAACAAAAAGAAAGAGGACGTGCTTGTGTGTGTGTGTGCGCATGTGTGCTAATTTAGCACTTACTCTGTTTTTAGTGTTATTTGTGCAGTCAGCTGTGCAGTGCAGATACACTCTGTGCTGTCACATCCACTCCATTATTTAGATCAGGAGCTCTCACTCATGTTTAATTCACCATCGAGCGGCTACGCCACATCTAGGCAGAGCTGCACATCATCGCCTAAATGTGCACTACAGACTCAGCCGAAAAACAACGGCGGAAGTCCTGCGGATGCAACATATTTGCATTACAAAAGGAAACCGCTTTTTAAGAAAAACCATGTATGTATCACCAAGAGACTTCTCAGGAAGAACTCTGGATAAAAAGAAAAAGTATGTTTTTTTGCACATGCAAAATATGCAAATCACAGTTTACGGCAATTTCCCATCTTCCAGGCTGGTTGTAAACTGAGGATTCAGCAGACTATGATAATCTGTCGTACTTTACTGCAATGCTCAGTTGGAGACTTTCAAACACTAAAACTAGATAAATATTGAAGCCTGTTTCTTATATTTCATTTATTTATTTTTTGTAGTGCTAAAGAAAAGAAAAAAAAAGTTACAACTGCAAAAGAAACTGCGAAACTAAGAGTTGTTTAATTCTGAAGGGTAAAAAAAAGCAAGCTATGAATTCAGTATTCTAAGATGGAAAGTCAAAACTATTATACATACATATATATTATTATTATTATTATTCCGTGGCAGAAACAGGCTCCAAAATTCTTGAAAAAAGATAAACATAATTAAGAAGCAACAATAAATAATAGATTTTGACTAGATACTTGCATTCAGAGAGTGAATAATTTATGTGGGGTTTTTTTCTTATTTTTTACGCATAAACAAGCTCAAATTGTATCACTGCAGTAAGACAAAATGCACTTAAATTTAGGAAACCAACAAGTTTTAATAGTTCGCAGTGTTGCTTCAAGTAATGGTATCTTTAAAAAAAAATATGTAGATATTTTACAGAAATGTAACACACACACACACATATATATATAATCACATTTTTGCGGTGTGAAAAATGACAAAACTGTATTATGGGTGATTAGGGAATAAGATGCAGGTTTTATGCTGAAAAAAACACAAAAAAAAAAAAAACACACACTTTAGTGAAAATGACAAACCCATATTAATAAGATACACAAATTAATTGTGCTTGCATCAAAATTCCCACTGCTTACAACACAGGAGCTCCAACCAGCATTTTAAATGCTGCATTAACAGTCTGCAGGGGTAGCTAGCAATGGTCCATGAGGTAAATTCACCATAGTAATATTATTTGGCTGTCACTCTCACTGTTCTTCCTTAGCTCGGGGCGGCTTTCCATGCATCACCCCAGTACCGAATAAACCCAGCTACTCCAAGGGAATTGGATGGAGCTCTCATCTGCATGCTAATGTTTAACCATCCAACCCAAATGTCTGTATAATCACTTTCACAGCAGAACTCCATCCGGTGAGCGGCCCCCGCCAAATGCAGTGCCATGTGTCATTGTCAGACAGTTATGACTATCTCTCTCCAAGGAGGACAGACAAACAGACAGAAAGACAAGCAATAAAAGACTTTTCCTGTGACATCTTGGGGTTAAGCAGCACTTATTGAGGTTTGGTTGATGAGTTCTGCAGGTTTTCTTTTTACCCTTACAAGCTCCATGACCCTTTGGGAGACACCTGCTTCTGATCAACGTCCTCTTTTATGACCCAGCTTCATCTGGCTTTTGGTTTTTTAAAAGATCCACTTCAAATAAGAACACATCCCCATCTGGCAATTACAGGCGCATGCAACAAGCCAATCAACTCAAAGACATGAAACTGTGGACCATTTGGGCCAGTTTCAGTGCGATCTAGCCAACTGTAAGCATCTGAAAACAGCTAATCAAGAATCGTGTTTTTGGCCATGGTAGTAAACAACACAGTCAAATGTTACATTTTGCATAAAGCAAATATTACACAACCAAAATGAGAGCAACTACTTGAAGTAAATCCGGGACACTAGAACCTCCACAGCTAGTTTTTCACAAGGTAAGCACCAATAAGCAACAAGCCTAGTGGGTAAACAGAACCGAAGGTGTCTGGAAGCAAAATTATTCAAATTTTGCAAAATCAAGTTTGCATGGTGCCAAGTTATTACTTGGATTACATTTCAGAGCTAGACAAATTCACATTCTGAATAATTGCATTTCTGTGCTTGATGCTCATCCATCATTGGAAGTGTTCATTCCCCCAAAATGTTTAATCCAACTAAGATGAGCATTTGGAGTTGAGGAAATCGCTTTAACCAGTCTGATAGCCAATGATCTATATGAGGGAATATACCGCACAGACCTTTCCCAGCCTCCCTCATCCCCAGATTGCACAATACACCACAATTAAACAGCAATAGGAAAGGATGTGAGGCGGAGGGCGGCTCATAGATGAAATTATCATGACATTACAACAAGCACCTGCGTTTCTGAGGTTCCTCAGACAAGCAGCTATTAGTTTTGAATATACAGTGAGTTGAGCTACAGTTGTAGGTATCTTTGAAGCATTATATAGTAGATGTTTGTTTATGAAATTATAATAAAGTGATATCCTCTCTAGCTATCTGTCTATCTATCTATCTATATCACACTGTTGTGTGAAGTGCAAAACAGCAAGTAACAACCAATTCAAATCATTTTTTACAACTAAAAATCTAGTGTATAGTTTTTTTCCTAAACAAAAAAAGCAAGCCGAAATGCAATATGTATATCTAACCCTTGAATACATTTTTACAATATTTTTTTAATGTATTGAGAGTAATTTGACTTACTAAATGTGGTTATTGGGTTATTTTAAATATTGAAATACAAAAACTATTTTGAACACAATGCATGTTTTAATTTGCTTCGGAAGTTAAAATCAGTCATTTCCAACTTTTGTGTGATGCATTGAACAATGGGCTAAAAGATGATAATCATGAGCAATTTTGCAGAATCCTGGACTCTGACAGAAATGTATTCCCCCCCCACACACACAGCACTTTTCATTATAATTTTCAGCTCTTCAACTCTAAAACAGTTATTTTCCAGTGTAACTGAAGAAACAGCAATCTCATACACTCTGCTGTAAAACCTCACTTTTCCAACCATATTCTCATTATGATGAAAGACTGGAGGCAAGTACCCATCGACACAACTATAACACAAAATACAAGCACAGCCTACTAATGTGACGTATTTAAGTGAGGTTTTTATTGTGATCTCTTACAATGTATTCTGCTCACTGAAGCCGAGTGGATTGAGTATGCTGCTGCTGTTTTGGCACAGTCAATTTCATCTCGAGCACCGCTGTGGACTACGGTTCATGTTAATAGCTTTCTACACTGTTAATTTCAGGAATGGCTGGGCAGACCCCATAGATCACTGCTGCTTGATGATGAGGGGTGCACGATAACCTGCTCTCTCACCTGTAAATCACACCTTACTTTGTTTTACACTGCAGTAATTAAAAGCTATATTTACCCAGATAACAATACAAATGGCTCTGTTCCAAAACTACTACTAACTGAAACTGATCCTTGTAAGCGAATGATTAGGACATCTGCATGGGAGATGTAATTAGCATTTTGCCATCCCAACAATGTGATTTGTTAAAAATAAAATGCACAAAACAACTGTACTGAATACATTTTATGCATACTTGCACATCACCATATTAGTCAGAGTGCATCATGGAAGTGCTTTCTCCATAAAGCATATGAGTGAGGCTTCCTTTTGGCTACAAGACAGCACTTTAGAAGTCAGCCTTCGCATTGGGAACTCACCTATGATACCTTAAAATCGTGTCTACAAAGGAGTCAGTATTTTTAACAAGTCTGCAGCGTTTGAGTTGAGTAAATGGATGCCTTTGAAAACTGAACTTCAGTAGAGGATTGTGGAAAATAATATTTAATACTGAACAAGGCCACTTTTAATTAAATAAAACAACAGTTTGCATAGAGCATATGAAATCAAGGTTACTGGGAGAAATAATACAATTCTCTTGGTAGAATAATAAATAAATAAAACTGCCATCTTAAGTCATTTAAAATGCATGACTACAGTTCAATGAATGGGCGCACTGACAAATCGATAAATAGAAAATGGCTTTTTAATGCACCTTATTGTTAAACACCATCAAAGAAAGCGGTTATAAGTGTTAAACAGCAACAAAGCATGACTGAAACTGCTAAAATTAGGTCTTTCACCCAAACCGTTTCAGTTTCCGCTTACATAATATATTCTGATGTGAACTGAAAATGGTTTAAAATGCTATGGGACTCACGTCAAAGCGGGTAACCTAATGCAAAAGTAATGAACGTTTTACTTGGGAATAAAACAGATTTTCAAGACATTTGGAAATACAATTGAGGAGTGTTAACCATCTGTCTGAATTTACCCTAGTTTCTCATGGGTGGAGTGGAACAAGTGATGGTTTTACACCCCCACACACACTTGTTTGCCATTTAAGCTGTCTATTGTTGGGGTCACAACAGCTTGTATATCACTTAGACCTTCAAAGCAGGCTGACATTAATAGGCTCACCTTTTGACCTCAAACTGACTGACCGAATTCCTGTCGTTGCACATAAAGAAAAGCGTAAAGCCATTTGACGTGAAAGAGAGCCGAGCTTTTGCAGCAAGCGACATATATTTTCCCCTCGCTGAACTCTTTTACGAATTTGTAATCTTTCTCGAGCACATCCGTGAAAGACCCCGGGCGATCTGATATTGCTCATCGCAGCAATTTAGAGAACGTTGGCAAAACTCACAAATTAAAAATGCCACTCAAATATGGCTTTCACAGTCAATGGGATAATCAAAACATGCAGGGGGGGGGGGGGGGATATCACAAGATGTTCTTCTTCTCTCTCTTGATTGAACCACTTCAAACGAAATTCAAACATGATTCCTCCAGCCAGGAAAATAATCCTGATCTTTTACATGAACCACAGGATCATCTCTACACAAATCAGGCAAGACTTTGTGATCAAAGAGCAGAACGCACAGAATCAGCTGTCGTGTTCTGCGGAAAGGGGACTCGTGGGTAACAAGGCCAACCGGGTATTTGTTCCATTCTGTGACGTTCTGGTTAGTAAAATATTAAAGTCGACCTGAAATCAGAACTGACCCTATTCATTTTTCATCCTATTCACAATTTTGAACATTTTATCAGTGCACATTATTTCAAAAGAAAAGAGAAATAAAGAAATTACGTTTATAAGAAAACGTTGATTGAATATGTTCTTTCAGCACTGAATGATGTGCTGAAACTTGCCATTTGTATTTGCATCAATCATTGAATGAATTTAATGTAAAAAAGAATGCAGCGGCATTTATATTGTACATATTTCATATGTAAACTTCACTGATAAAAACAGCTTTTACATTGTACAGACAGTAGCTGAAAGTGCTTTAGAAACAGGTGAAAAAGTATTTTTGGCATTCGGCCATTTTCTACCCTGGATTAACTCAACTGATTGCATCACGCACTCACAAACCACTTTCCTGGGTATTTCACCTTGAACCAGCCCTCTTAGTAAAATTGATGTTTGTGGTGGGTTCAAATAATTAAGGTATAGATCAGAGCTCCTCTGTGAAGTACTCCTTAAACTGGGCCAAACCATGATGAATGCTTATTTCTGAAGCATTAAAAAGTTTTCCATTCCGTAAATAGAAAAAGTATTGCTAAAAAGGTATCGCTGGAGGAAATGATGATTTACGAATCAATGATAGTTCGCCAAACACTGGAGGTTAGAAGAAATTATCCATGTAGCATCTGTTTTACTCTAAAGGGAAAATTGTAAGTCATGTAATCACTATCAAATGGCGCAGTCCGTTTCATTACTCTTCTCTTCCATCTTTTTATGTTGTTGAATATATTTTAGCCACAAAAAAGATTTAGAAGTGATTTTATATGAACAAGGGGAATTACAACACAGGCATGCTGTATCACAGCCCAGCATGTGCTGGTGAAATTCATGCTTTATAGCAGCATTTTTCTGTATTCCTGGAAGAAAACCATCATGTTATAATAGAAGAGCCCTATAAAGTAAAAGGGATAGCTCACCCAAAATCATTTACTCAGTCTCATGTCATTCTAAACCTGCAAGATTTGCTTGTTGAGCATAAAATAACACATTTTGAAAATGTAGGCAACGTTTTCACAACCACTGACTATTGTGTTTTACCAAAAGAAAGCAAGTCACACATTTTCCAAAGGGCACGAGGGTCAGTAAATCATGACAGAATCTCCATTTTTAGGTGAACAGTGCTTTTAAAAAAGACTTGCGAGTTCATAAAGCGTCAATCTATTGATTGATCTGGCCTAGTGCTGAGCCATTTCAGGCATTATCAATAGATCAGCACACCCGATGGACTCCTGGGGCCGCATTACAATCAACAGGATGCAAATTGCCCTATTAATAGATTAGCCTGGCGGGTTCCAACTTGGCAAAAAAGGGGGTTTCTATCTCAGAGCAGATAAGATTATACATTACAACACGCCTCCCTATGCTTTTCAATTGGGCGTCGAATCACATCATCCATATAATTCATTACGCTTCATTATTTTACTCAACTTCGAAGCAGCGTTAAGCATTTAGCTGTACGTGTAGCTGCACGTGTTTGTGAGTGCAGACGGAGGGCAGCCCTGCCAGCTCTGACATATACATGTGCACGTAGAGTTGATTTATGCTGAGTGATTGCTTTGCTTCAGAAGGAGAAACAATAACCAGATGTCTTCTAAGACCCCCATTCCAGCTGTTAATTGCATGGCAAGTGTCTAGTAAACACTGCGCAGAGGTGAACAAAGAGGGATGTGTTCAGTGCGCCCGGGTTGTGTATATCATTTAGATTTGCAAGGTGTCTTGTCAACAGGGCATGCTTGGGTTTGTTTGCTCAAGGATCTTGTCTGAACGGTTCTTCTTTTTTTTGCCCTGGGATTTTATTCTGTATGACTTTGAAGTCTTAAATTATAGACTGGCAAGAAATTAATAGTTTTGTGCATGTCATTAATGTCAAGAAGGTGAAATATTTTGTTCTGTTAAGTTAGCTGTCATTGTTAACGGTGGGAAACACAAGCCAGAGAATTCTTTCTGAAGTCATCCCTTACCCACAGGAACGAATGCTCAAATTTGCTGACTCTTTTAATACTGTGTGCTACCATCGACAATTTTGCTTGGCCACAATTCCAGATCTAGATCCTGTATCATCTTGTCATGCAAGTTTGGATCACATGACAAAAGTCTACAGGAACTGAATCTGAAAGCAGCCTTAGAGACACACAAACATTTGGCCACCGTGTGGTTCAAAAAAAGGCTGTTCTGTTTCTGGAGTCACGCCAAAGGCAACATGTTCAAGCTAAGACATTTGCAACTGTTCAAGGTGCCATATACTACACAAAGCTTAGTGGTAAAATCATCTCCTTATGGTAAGAGCTAGGAACTTGGTGAGCCTTGCAAAACTTTTAGCAAAGCATTCTATCACTACATAGAGCAGCAGAAGCAGAATAGCATTGAAATGTTTGCTTTTGAATGCTTTAATCAAGTCTCCATCACTTAGGAGTGGAAAAGCGAGATGATACAAAAAAAATCACCCAATGAAAGGAGGTGCAAGGGTTATCACATAAGCCTTTCACTCAGCTGACCTCAAACAGCTGTTTTAACTGGCTTAACTTCCTCTACAGAGCCACTGGGGGCAGGCCAGAGATGCGTTCTAAGACCAGCCAATACATCAGACGGTTTGTTTACAACATTAGAGGTCAGCAGTGCAGTATTGATTGGAAAATATACTCTCAAGAGCAGTTTATTAAAAGACACCTAACGCCGGGCCAATAGTACTGTCAGAGACTCTAGGGAATGCACGTGGATTGAATGTTCTTGCTGATAAAGGAACAGAATGCTTTTTAAAGGGGGCCGTCATTTAAATCAGGTTATTGTGTCACTCCATGCAATGCATTTGTTTCACAGGAAGGAAGGTTCAGGTAGAGGGGATGAACGAGGGAGGGCAACGTCTCTGATCTTCACAGAGCAGTCACACCCATGTATCAATCACAGACAAAAAAGCAAGTGCTTTACTCTGGGAGCCAAGAGAAAGTTCACTAATTGCAACCAATACTTGACTACAACAATAGCTGCTGCACCTTAGAACATTACGAACTCTATTAATTCCCAGCACAAATTGGTTATTACAAAAGAAATAATTAGAATGTTTAGTCATGGGAGAAAAAGGAAATGCAGCTAACATAAATGTTAAAATAAAATATTGGTTTGTAACCTGGCATCCATATGTCTATTTCATTTTAACTTGAGTTGAAAAAAAAAGTTCATGGTTGCTTTTATTTATTTATTTATTTTTCAGTGTGTTTACTTTATAGACCAAGGATGACAAATAAAGGTGATAGAGATGAAGCAAATTCAATATAAGACAACATAATAAAAGATTGTGCCAGAGTTTATTTTTATTGTTTGTTTTGTATGTACTGCATTTAAGTATTTTAATGTTTTACATAAATAGGCCTAAATAAATAAACATATTAAGTCTAATAAACAATTTTAACGCTGACCAATGACATTTTTCAATTATTTATTTATTTATTTACTCAAAGAGTAAACACCTGACACAGCATGTTTATGCAATAGCAAAAGCAGCAGGTATTTCATGATCAATTTGTAAAGTGAATGATTCATCGCTTCGGGTTACTTGATCCGTTTCCATCCAAGCCACTCATTCGACATCTGGCGTCAAATGATACCGTCAAACAAAGACTAATAATTAAATAAATTAATAAATAATCACGTTTATGTGTAAACATGAATATTTCTTGAAAGCTGATTTACCCATCTTTCTATTCCCTTACAAGCTCTTACCTGAGCTCTCCAATAATTCATAACTAACAAGCAGCTCACATATTCTAGCGCAGCATCACTATCGCCATCTGCCTGCATCTTACGCGCTCACTTCGAGTTCATTTATTTGCCACATTATGGCAACATTGTATCAAGCGATGGTTTAGTTTAACTTTACACAGTTATGAACCATGCACAGATCTGTTGAGTCTTTTTGAAAATCCTGATTTGACATATAACAAAAGCGCATATCTGACTAAAGAAACATCCTTTAACGGAGCGCATGGACTTACCTGGAGCGTTTAACGCGACCAGCAGGACTATCCAAAAAGTCGCCAACATCGCCATCGCGCTTCACGCCTTGCGCCAAATATCCGATCTGATATCGCGATCTGCAAAGAGGGATCCGGTGATTCATGCAACTTCAACACAATCCACTTCTGCTCACCCTTCACTATACGACAGAAAGTCAACTGTTAATAAAACTGCATTCAGTGCAACGTCTGCAGAAGAGTTTAGTACAGCCAGGAATCTAGATCAAATCCAAAGCCCGAATATAAGATGCTCATCGACTCTCTGTGATTATGCAGATGAAAAGTCCGCTCGACGAGGCGGATAAGAAGCAGATAAGTTCAGGGATCCCGCATCCCAAGCGTTGAATCCAGTGCGGCTGTTCAAACCCTTAAAAACAGAAGCTTAATAACAGTGCCCTGAATAACGGCGCGTTTAATGCATCCGATCCGTTCGCTCCACAATACAAGTACGTATAATAAAGACTCTTCTGTACTTTTTTGCGCAGTAGTAACCAGAATATGTCCTAGAAGTCCCAACGGTCCCGGTCTGTTTCCTCAGTTTGGGAGTCTGGGGATTATCAGATTATTTTTTTGTTGGGTGCTGAAGATGTATCAACGGACGCGAAATCCGTTCCGAGTAATTTTTTCCCCCCGAGAAAACGGACTGATTCTCCAGAATATGGCAACAATTCCGTGGTTTGGCGCACTTCGGGCACTGCTGCCACAACCTGAACTGTTCTAGTGTAGCTGATACAAGCGCGAGCAGAGATCCGAATCAGAGTGACGTCAGAAAAGGGCGGGGCTTACACTCTCTTCAAGCGCGAGTAGGAGGATTTAGTCCATTGTTGCCATGTCCGTTTATAATAAGCGTCTCTGTGCCTGTTTTAGCGTGCAAGTACGAGCAATGGTGGTCTACAGTATGTGTGGATTATTTCCACAACACAAGCAGGTTTCTGAGGTTTGCTGGTACACAAATAGCAGATGTCAAATATACCCACTGACTGTTTTATCCACGATGTATGCAATGTCTTAATTAAGCAACCATAGTTTGTTTCCCCTGTTGTCACAGTTTTGAGGCCGTTCACACTGACAGTGACTCGAAGAGACCAAGCAACTTACTGGACATTATTCATCTTCAGAGAGAGTTGGCGATCTCCACTGACGCGACTGACAGGGCAAAAGCACATGTAAAGCAGCAACATGATGCACGAATAGCCTACCACCAGTAAGAGTGAAGTGAACCACCGTATGATAAAGTTAGCATGGCAAAGCAGAAAAGTCTACTAAACTAATTTGATCACTGTCATTGTAAACAGGGATTTAGCAGTCCCTCTCTTACATTTTTTTTTTTCTTCTTTTTTATGCAATAGGCCTACATACCTTAAATAAAAATAATAAATAAATTAAGCAATTAACAATCATCCATAATATTGGAGAGTGAAAGAGAGACAAAATGCATATATAGTAAGTAAATAAATAAATAAAATGTGCATACTTTCTTTTGTCAGCTCAGACTATGCGTTTTCCCGATTGAGATCTGGCAACACTGATGTAGTCGCCATTGCGCAAAGTTAACTCTGAGGGGAGGATTAAATTCGCAGACATGCTGAAAAATATATGCGTAAAGAGATCTTCTGCATGATAAACCGGAAGATATCAACATGAAATTATGATTTGTGAGGTAAAACGTTGTTAAGAATAACTTATTTTATCTTCCGACTGCCTATATTCTACTTTTATTTATCCAAACAGTAACATTCAAGACTTGTGAACTTTAAGAGACTTTGCGTTCATAACACTGCGGTTTGAAGACAACCGTTTGCTTCACTCTCTTCACTCCCGTGTAAATTAAAAATTAATCTATTTTTAGCATTTGTCGACAGTCGTAAGTCTTCACATTTCATAAATCTATGTCAGGTTGGACAGTCAGTGCGACAGAATATGGGGTGATTGAGGAGGTGGAAGTAGTAAAACACTTCCCTCTGCTGGTCACCCTCTCATGAGTTCCTCTGGGTAAACCAGACAGGGCATTGACAGCGATTTGGAAGTTTATCGAAATCCTCCTTCCTACGGAACTACAGCATTACATCAGTTTACCCCACGTGAAGACGAGTAACTTCTCATGGAAGTCACTGTCGCAAACAAATACACATCCTGGTCTGACAGAAGACCACATAAGATCATATCACATTTTGTTTCAAAACAAGAGGAAGAAAAGAGAGAAAGCTAAAAGCTTTTTTTAAAACGCTTTTTACTCAGCATTTTTTAATAGATTTTTGTTTTCTTAAAATATTATTTTTATTTTCAGTTTTGCATGGGAGTTATGTTTTATGTAAATAACATTTAACACATATTAATACATACATAATACAATGTCAGTGGCCAAGGTCAGATGCATTCCAGAGTATTTATATAGATCTACAAGACCTAGACCCACAAGATCTGAGTATTTGAAGGGATCCTCTCTTCAGTATTTTTCTCATACCTTTGACCCACTCCTCTCTGAGTAAGTGGATACAAAATAAATAAATAAATAAATAGTAAAACTTGAAGTCTTAACTTTTTTTCTGAAGTATTGTAGCATAAACTTACATAAAATGTGCATTGAAGACTAAATTGGTGAAATAAGTAAAAATTCTTGATGCTGGTAGAAATTTTAACAGTGAGGAAAGGAAAAACAAACTGCACAGATTATAAAGACGATATAGAGTGTGGTCAAAACAGCAGTTCTGGAAATTTGACAGAAATATTTACATTTTATTGTGTTATCAGGACCAAAATTAAACTACTAATCTACTATTACTCTGGAAATCCATGAGAAAAAAATGACCAAAGTCAGTTATAAAAAGCAGACATAGTAGTTGGAAAATGTGCAAAATCGTATACGTTAATGGTTTGCCTACTTCGAGAAAATAATAAAATAAAAGTACATTTTATTTGTAAAACAGTTAATTCGTTGGATAAATAAAATAAAATAAATAAATAAAAACATTACCAATAATGTTTACCAATTTACTGTTTATTTAAAAAAAAAAAAAGTCAGAAGTCAGAAATGAGATAGTAAAGATAGATACAGATCTGACTAAATTCTCACGCCACATTTGAAGCCACTGTAAAATAGCAGATATACATGTGACTACATGTGCACTGAATTATAAATGAATGCAGCAAGGTGTGACTTATTTATTTATTTATTTATTTTTGTGCCTGCCACCTTTAAATAACAAGTTCTCCTTCATCTTGACCTGTTTGTGACCTATCCAGCTATTTATATTTGTATTATTTATTGTTTCTTTGTCACTATCATGTGTAAATAATGTAAAGCAGTCCTGCCCACTGATAGCTGCACAAATTTATCTACAGCAGTATAAATGATGCAATGACACAATTCTACCATCACACGGTATATATATCATCATACCACCCAGCCCTGCTTCCACAGTCACAATAATCTTGAAATGAAAAAATGCTTGTAACAGATGCCGTTTTCATGTGATGAGTTAAAAAAAAAAAAGACGATATTGAACTCCTTATTTAAATTAAATGCACGCACAAAATCCAGTTTCCCATGCACTGTGGGTGGGAGTTTCTCTCAACAATTTACAAATTGGAATGAATGATTTTATTCATCAAAACATCCATTCTGAAGTGTTGATGGAACAACACTGTTTAGTTTGGAGGATCTGGTGTTTGATGCATGGAGGTGTTTTTACTCATAGAAGAAAATGAGAGGCCCAAAACAACCAGTGCTTGATCTATATGCTCTGTCCAAAGAAACAGACAAACCTTAAAAAAAAAAAAAAATCATCTGCAAGGAATATGAACGACCGACTTATTCCATTTCACCATTCGACCCACGAAACAAACACATGACTCGTAAAGTTTACCCATCGCATGAGAGTTCAACCCTTTACTGTTTGTTTCTACAATAAACAGACACTCCTTTCTCCTCCCATTTTCTTTGCCACAAATACAAATGTGCTAGTTTAGACACACACAAACATAGAGTTTAGCCATCCATTGTGTAGCTGCGTGAGGATGCATGTACACGCATCTCTAAACATCACGCCCGTGGGAGATGAAAAACAATCACAAATACACAATATTTATTACAGTTTGTTCCACCACAGTATCAGCAATCACAGCTGTGTACTGAACGACTTTCAGCAGCGCAATGGGATCACATGCACATTTGAGTCTCTTAAATTATTTAATGGGCACTGAACGGGCCACCTTGTCAATATTGTGTCCATCGATGTATATGTGTCAGAATTACAGAAGCTTTACACTCTGATGAACCTCATTTATTAGATTCAACACTAATGAAAACGGTATTGGATATTACTCAACTCATGACTGATTTAATGATTATGGAGTAAGGCTGTATGCATACTTCCACACTATATAGCAAAAATCGGTATGTCCGTCCCAAATTCACTGTAGGTGAAGAAAATGATGACTACAAACTTACGGCAAGATTACAAAAAGTGTGCATCCAATGGATACTCTATCCCATGAGGCCATAGGAGAGGAGTTGGTCGCTATATAGAACGTATATTTTTAATGGTCACTAAGTATAAAAAATGCAATTTCTAAACAAAACAATTCTACTAAACCAAATGGGTTTAGAAATCAGCAATGAATAACAAATTTTGCGCAAAAGAATATTGATCATAATGCATAAAAACGCTTTATCCTGTTTATATTTAGAATGCAATGACAGTGTTTCATCCAACAAACAACCTAAAAGCACTGTAAGGATAACACTGCAGACTTCACACGCAGTGCTTCGAGTCATTTTGCGCGTCCCAAGAGCAGAATGATGTATGGTGTATCTGGACTGTGTCAGGATCTGAGCGATTTCCAGGAAGTTAGAGAATAAAAGAATGTGTTTCCACTTTGGATGTCACCATTAAATTGATTTCTCTGGGACACAGCAACAGTGTTAGGACGTGTTTATCATGACCAACAATGCTGTGTTGTAGATATGCAGCTTGGGCAGCAGTTGAAACCCAATACATATAACTGAATTTGTAATTGACATTCAATACAAACAAACATATGATACGCAGGATCAGAAGTCCAAACAGAGGAAACATGCCTGTCATTGAGTAGAGCTTGTTCCTACATATCTCAGATTTCATGCTATATACCATATACATTGTTTCACAAAATACATGCATTCTAAATATTTGGATTGCAGTGCCCAAATGAATGGATTACCTTTAAAATGACATAAAGTAGATCATTTTATGTCACATTTTCTGTCGCAGCATATTGAGAAAACATATTTTCCACAAATGTTATTCATTTGAAGATTTTTAAATGTAATCTTGTTTGAAATGTCCAATTAAGTAAACAAGTCAAATGTATTAAAACAATCTCACTGATCAGCTGATTAACTCTGTGAATTCAATCTTCAGAAATAGATATTCTTAAATTTGTTCATCTAAAAAAAGTTATTTATACATAAATATGTAATCTCTTAGATGTTATCAGTTGTACTTTCCCACTATTGGTCTGAATATCTCGCTGCTGCACAGTGCTCTAAGATTTATCTTGTCTATCGGCATATTATCAATTTCCTCTTTGCTCAGCGGTGGTTTTTTCACTGCATAAGAAAATGGACGTGTGGCGTGAGAACCTGAGAGTTCGAAGCCCTGTGTTAATATATCAGTATGACATGTTTTATAGTTCATTTACATGTGGTAGAAACAAATTTTATTAATGAGATCACATTGTTTTGACCCATAGAATTGAAAAGGCTCTTATCCCCCCCTTTAAGGCTTTTAAGACCATGTAAACATAATTTTAGCATGTGAGTAACAACACAGCCCATCCTTCAACAACAGCCTCTTTGCATCTGCATCACATCATAACAGGTTCACAAAACGGTCAATGCTAGAATGTGCTGGACAAACTGTCAATAGTATCTTCTTCTGCTGCTGATGGTGTTTAGAAATAATACATCAAACATATTCCCTCATTATTGCTTCACAGAAAGACTGAAGTTGAACTAGACTACACTATAGAAAAATACTTTGTAACAAGTAAAATTGACACACCTAAGTGGAAGGTTATGTCTTTTTTCTAACATTAGAATTCTAGAAATCTGTTGATCTCTCTTTCTCTCATTTAAAACTTCCTTCATTGACCTTGAGCTGGAATGGCAGTAAATACATAAAACTCATGTTTTGTAATAAGATCAGTATGAAGTAGTTTGTGCTTTGCAGAAGGTTTTGTGGAAAATAAAACAGAATTGGATCACATTTAAAGACTAAAAAAACTGGAGGCTTAGTGAATCTCACACAAGACAGTCACAGTCTGTATGTGAATCACAGTCTGATTCACATACAATTACTATTATGAGCATCTTGAATGATTCATTCAAATAAATTCTCAAAAGTCTGCAGATTTAAGTGCCGTTCTCTTTGTTTTTCTGCTGTCAGAACAATGCACCAACGGTTGAAATCAACATTCTGAAGACTGTATTTTTGATTCCTTTATTCTGTGAAACATGCATTATTGTATGTTTTAACAAACAGCAGGCAAGACGCGTGTAGATAACTTGTTCAGTTGTTTTGCATCTGATGATCACTGTAATTTTTTTTCAAAAATAACTAGTTTGATGTCAGTAGGTTCTAACATGTACATTTTTCTGTTGTAGTTGTTTAAGAAAAACAGGCATCTAAACTTAGACGTCACACTGAAGATGTAAACACATGCAGTCCATTGTACAATTCTCACTGGATTCCACTGAAGCTTACCCATATTAAGACAACAGTATTAAGGAAACATGCCAACTGCTTATTAATTAAACTTGAATGTGTGTACAAGTACACAAAAACCATATTCCGCATTGGTCTGACTATTTAGCCATGACTGTAAGGCGAAGTCAGTGCCATCTGCCCGCTCAACCAGCCACCATCTGGGATGCATTTGCCTTTCCGTCCGTGATATCACTTCATTGGGTGTTTATCAGTGCTGCAGCTCATACAGCTCCCCGTCGTTGAGACTCTGTAGGGGGGAAACTCACGCAACTGTCGGGTCAATGCTTTGACAGTCTCCTGTGATTACAGGTGAGACAACAGACAGCACATCAGCCCCGCTTTGTCAGCTAATACAGACCCACTGACAGAAGCTTTGAGCGCTCAGTTAAAAGTATAATAGTATTTGACACGTAACTACATTCAAAAAAAAAAATGCAAAGATTATGCAAGACTTGCATAATTTTTATTTGCATATCCATACAGTGTGAAAAGAAAAATGTGTAGGATTACTTTGGAGCAATTTTCACTCAGAAATTGCTGGCAAATTTCTAAGATAATTAAAAAGTAAGGGTATCTAACACACTGAATTAAACTATGTAATTAAATTTTGATGTATAACGATATAGTATTTTATTGTAAAACAAGAAGAAGAAGAAAAATACTTTTTTTGACACCTATACTTTATCTGATACATGCTAAAATTTAGTGACACTAAAGGTTAAATTTGTTTAAGGTTTCCTGATTATGTTCTTTTCTTCATTACTGGGTGCCCTGAGCCTTGAAATGCTAGTGCCCTCATAAGCCTGAGACTGTCAGAGAAAGCTGAGGTCCATGGCCCTTCAGGCATGTCGTGCATAAAGCGTTAGGGCCCTCTAGCACATGCCAACCTAGGGCACCCAGGCCCTGAAGCGCATACTTTAAAAACTAGTCCAGGGTTTCTCAAATCTTACCCTGGAGGTCCAATGCACTGCAGAGTTTAGCTCTAACCCTAATCAAACACACCTGAGCATGCTAATCACTGTCTTAAGGATCATTAGAAAATCACAGGTAGGTGAGTTCTATCAGGGTTGGAGCTAAACTCTGCAGTGCTTCGGACCTCCAGGGTAAGATTTGAGAAACCCTGAACTAGTCCCTTAACATGAGGGCTCTCAGAGAGTAAAGGGTGAGCAAAAAAATAGGGCCCCCAGGCCCCTCAGCACAAATGTTCCAGGTTAATGCAATTGAAGATTGTAAATCTAGTAATGCTTGTACATTTGGAGCCTCAGTCATGAAATTCATGTATCTGGCAAGATCTTGAAGTAGGAATGAAGCAGTTAGTCAAGTTCACATTATTTATTAAACAAGCTTCCACTATAATCAACAATTATATAACAAAAACTACAACATTTAAAAGAAAAAAAAGTCCTGTTATATCTTTTGTAGCTACTTTACTGGCCTCTTGCAGTGCTGCAACTTGTAACATCACAGTTTTTTCCATTTACATTTAATATGAGCACTCTGAGCTTGTTAGACAAGGTAAAGGCCTGTTCACACCGGGATGAATATTGCGCACGAATATCGCTGATATTTAATGCCTCGTGACTAAACAAAGGGTGCCAATGTGAGTGTCCACACCAAAGCGTAAAATGCGCAGCATCAAAGCATCATTTAAAAAATTGGTTTAACGCACCACGTTAAAAACTGGCCGACCAATGAGATTGACGCTTTTGTTCATGTGTCTGGAGCTGCTTAAGCTACAGTACACAGCTTGGTGGCACTCAAGCTGATCATACGAAGTAAGTAGATGAAGAGGATGTGCCTCGTCAAGATGAATGTAGAGCTGCTGGTCTCGTTGGTTTCTTTATCGCCGGAGCTGGTGCTGCTTGAAATATCCATGTTTTTTTTACCAGTTAACAAAGAAGTGTGTGAATGGTTTTGACAAATGCGTCTTCTGGCTCACTTCTTCTGTGTGACAAACAAGTGACAGAAGCATAAAAAGTTGTGCAGCACCACCTTGTGCACCGGGGTATTTCTGTTTTTCATTGAGCGCCATCGAATTACCACTGAATAGGCATGGACACAGTTATTTTTGCATCTTACCTTACTGAATACTCTTGTTGGAGTTTCCCTTTCAAAACTTATGGGAAGAGAGTATTAAAATGCGTCATGCAACACAGTCTACTAATGTTGGCGCTTGTCAAATTTCAGGTTTTTTTGCCATTATTTAATGCCCAAAAAAGCATGCTTTAAAGCAGGCATTAATTTGCTCTGCTCTTGGTAGATTGTGCTGGTCATTATGGAAATGATCTGGCTGCGTCTGTGTTCTTTTATGTGTGCATTGTTAGCAGATCACACACAGAATTTTCCCCTCTCGGCACTTTTATGGACTTTTATTTTCTAACACTAATTTGTCCTATTTATTAAATCTGGCTCTAAGACTTAAAGTGCATTCACAGCCCATCAGAATTCCTGTAATTACAAGATTTCAACTTTACGTCCCCGTAGAACTCATGATTACAACTTGTGAACTGGGAGCTTTTTGAGAGCCACAGCTTGTACCACTTGTACAACTTATTCTACTAACCCTAAACCTACATAAACAGTCTACTCTGAGTTAGTAGGCATGTAGTTGCACATTAATGTCTAAATGAATTAGATTAATAATTAGATTAGAATGTCTAAAGTGGACTGTCAAAATAAGGTGTGACCATAGTTTTAAGGTCAAAATGGAAGCAAACATTTTTCGGAAACTGAACTTCGCTTTGGCCTGAGTTTGTTCAAAATGACATCACACCAATTCATTATTCAGTTTCTCTTGAAGTGTGGCTGTGTTGACATGCTTCAAAAATGAGCACAGAAGGCCAAGTGACCATTCATGCAATCACAGCAAACAATAGGACCACCCAACTACATGTCAATTAAAATACCTGTACTCACTCCCAAAATTAAAATACAGTACATGGATACTATGTGGCACATGTTTTTGTGTTTGGTCTGGGTTTATATTTTGTTCAGTTCAAAATTAGTGCCTCCGATTAATTAATTTTGGCTTTGTTCTTGTAAAGCCCAATCTGTCTCTGCAGCTCACAAACACTCAGACATCCTGCTGTATGCATGAATATTAATGAAAATGCAGGAAGAAAAGCCCTGAAATGACTGATTGAGAAGCAAAAGCCCTTGTACGAGGCCAGTAATTCTGTGTGAAAGCTGTTTGCTCAGACATCTTTATAAAACTAGAATGGTCAAACCCCAGAATGACCAATTTAAAATCCAACCCGGACTTTACCCTTAGGCTGAACTTTCATTTCCTTATTTTCAAAGGATGCATCGTTAACGTTATGTTCTGTTGCCATTCAATGGGTACTACTTATGTTTCATAATTTATGTATCAGCTGTGTTATCTATCACCATTATGTTTGAGAGGCATATCTCGGAGTTATGTGTTTTAACTGCAGCTAACGGCAACTTTATTTTTATAATTGAAAATTAATCTTTTGTCTTTTGACTTTTTTTCACCTTGATTTGTCTTAATTGTGACATTATATGACACAATGTGAATTTATTTGTCATTTTAAGCTTTTTTTCTGTTAATTAACCTTTTTTTCCTTTAAAATTTCCTTTTCAGTGAAATCTCAATAGTCTGTTGCCAATACTGTAACAATTGTATAGCCTCTAATTCACCTGTACCCTAAATGAAATATAAATAAATAAAAAGAAACTGACAATATATCCCGAATACAGTTGACAAAGAGAACTAAACAGAAAATGAAATACAAAAGGACCCCAATGCCTTATATAGTGTTGCAGAATTGCAGCTGCCTTGGGAAAGTACTGATGACTTTTCTTTCTTTTTAAACTACATTCATCCATCCATCCATCCATCCATTTTTCATAACACTATCTTCTGCAGGGTTGCAGTGGGAGCCTATTTTAAACTACATTTATTATAATATTAAATATGCTAATTAGAAAGGATCAAATACTATTCATTTAATAATACTAATTTGGATAATAGTTTAACAGAAGTCTTCAGAAGTCTGACAGTGTTAGCTCAAGAGACATCCTTAAATCATCCCATATGGTGAATTACAGAACATGGCTGGACATGGATAAACGAGCCATTAGGGAATCAGCTGGGATAAAGCTCATTCCTTTCCATGTGTGTTAAATGTGAGCACATTATCATGCATGGAGATATGTATTTTTTTTGTACCTTCACTAGCAATTTCTGTGTGAAAATTGCTTCAAGTAAGTCCTACACAATTATATGTTAAAAGTGTTTACATATAATGGCAAATTCTACATATATCCTGTATGTATTATCATATGTTGCCCTAGTAATCACTGAGAGTCTGCACAGCTTATGTTCATTCTGTTCACAGACTGCCTTACAGTCTTTAGATTTATTGCTCCGAAATGTATTACCTCCTTCTGACCTTGCTGGTCCATTAAAGCGAACGCTATCAAAGATGAATACACTGATAATCTGATGAGTACGTATAGCTGCAGAGGGAAGACCAGAGCCCCATCAGGAGCAGCAAAACACAGAACATGTAATGCTTAGATTAAAGAAGGCTGGTTTGTTAATGCTCCAAACATCCCTGGAGACCTGTGTTGTTAACACTAATCAGTTATTGATGTGAATGTTCAACGGGATAACTCACACCATCAGCATGAAACTGTACAGATGTGATACTGTGTCTTCTGTGGATTTGATATCACAGGGTTTATGTTCTTTAAAAACATCATTGGAGAGAAAACAGCAAATGTAAAAAAAAAAAATAAGAAGCATCCACCTTTTTGTTTATTTAGATTTTTTTTTTTTTTTTTATAAAAACTCCCACCATCTTAAAATTCCAAAAATCCACATCTGTAGTCTCATTTTCAGCTGGCATTTAAATTTTTAGTAGTTTTTAATAGTCAAACTTATTTGAAGCACTCAGTGAATTAAGCTATGCTAATTTTAACTCAAGAGTTTCCTGTAAAAAAAGTATACTGTAGCATACTAAAAAAGAAAAAAAAAAATGATATGAAAATAAAATACTTCAAGTGTGAACTGAATGTAAAGTATTCAGACTCTTAAATTAATGTTATTTACACTTATATTAAAACTTTTATATTAGAACTTTTTTTGACCCACTAATAAGTTTCAGTGCCACATAAAAAACAATGATTACTAAATTAAAGTCATAATATTTAGAGAATAAAGTTCAAATATTGGAAGAATAGAATTAAACTATTTTGAGAATAAAGTTGAAAATACAAGGATAAAATCAAAATGTTTTAAAAATGTCAAAATGTTTCAATAATAAAATTGAAATTGCAAGATTAAAGTTAAAATTAGTGCTGTCAAAATAAAAGTTTTTTCTCTTTACATAATATGTCTTTATTCTGTGTTTATCTATTATGTTTATATTAAAACACACACGTGCAGTATATATTCTGAAGGTATTTACATGTAAATGCATTTATATATTTATTTTCTTATATTTGATATATATATCTAAATATATTTAATATATAAACATAACATATTTTCATTAAATATATACATGCATGTGTTTGTATTTATATATACTTAATAAATATAAGTGCAAAGTGCAAACATATTTATTGAAACACAGAGTGATTCAGGCAGGGTCGAGAACGGCAAACATGTACATCAAAGGCAAGAGACGAGAGAATAATCCAGTATGTAGCGTGGGTTAGACGATCTGTGAACTTAATCCAGTAAGGGCAAGGCAAGAGCAGGAATCCGAGAGAAGGCGAGGTCGATATTCCAGACAGGTAAACACAGGGAAAACACGGAGAATCAATTACTAGAATCAATTCATAGCAATTATGAAATTAAAGCCACATTAAACAGAGGGGAAAAAACACATTATTGCAAGACATATTGTTTATGTATTGCTATAAAAATTAAAGAGTTTGAAAACTTTCAATTTCTCCCGGGGCTCTTAATTTGGGCTAAAATATTCACTCAAAATATTGTATATTTAATCGCGTAATTTTTTTCTTGTTATATTATTCTCAAAATATATTGACATTATTTTCATATTATCAACTTTATTCTTGAAGCATGAAACTTGTATATCATGTATTCAAATATATTTGTATTTTCAAGGTCCCACTTTATATTGTGTCCCTAATACCTGTGTACTTACATAGTAACTAGATGTATACGTAGTATGTAACCACAGAATAAGTAGTATCTACAGCTCTAATGTGTGTGTAACTACACAAATGCTGTAACAACCCTCAGCATGGTATGTGTAAGTAAAAATATGTAACAGTACATTGGTAACAACAATTTTTGGTATAGAAAGTCTTCTACTTTATATTAAGTAAACAATTCCTATGGATTTAGCATGTAATTACTCTGGTGTTACACAGCAGCAGTCAGTAACTTAGGCTTTACATATAAATTCTGGTTGGTGTTACACTTTAAATTAAGTGGACAGTTCTTGAGGAGTTACTGGTATTACAGTGGTATTACACTAAAACGACCCATCTTCACACCCTGGATCACCCCCTTTTCCAGTTACTCTTATACATACTGTTGTTACAAAATGTAGTTATATAATTCCTGTTACATGAGTACTTAGTGAAGTGAAAAAAAATCATGTTACACGTTTGCACTTACACATACCATTCTGAGGGTTTTTACATATGTGTAATAACACACATAGAGCTGTAGATACTATGCATCCGTACTTACACTGTTACACTGATTAAACTGATTGACAAAATATTACACAATAATATAATGTAGAAAAACTTAAAGTGCCTTAATATATTTAAAACAGTAATATTAAAAATGTAAAATTCAGTAATTTCTGTATTAATGATGTGTAGTTTACATATGAAAGCAGATGAGGCAGGAACATGAATGCAACCCATTTAATGGTTTATTGTTTTCCTTTTATGGTTTTCTATGGGAAGCTGCTTAACTTGAAACTTTGCACGTTGTGTTTATATTCTGACTTCATCTGCTTGCCTGTACAAAATATATATCATCAACAAGGTGTTTATTGATTTTCACCTTTTAATATTTACATTTTACTACATTACTAATGCAAACTACGTAAAAATACTTGGCGATCAATGGAGCAAAGCTTTCCACCAGGTGGGCGTTCTTATAAAGGTGTGACGTCACGTGAAAACTATCAATAAGGACACTTAATATAAAGTGGGACCGTATGTTAGCCAACACTTTAAAAAATAATTCTTTAATGTCTTTAAAGCATGATAAAATCATATTAAAACAAAGATTTATAATGTACTTTAAATTAAAACATTTACTTTTAAAAGTTTACTTACTTAAAGTACATCAAAGTACATTGTCTTTATGTCTAAATAATCTGTGTCTGTGTTATATGCAACTGCATTATTTTTGTTATGGAATTGGGCAAATATCCAACACAGTCTCATGACCAATTTGCACATATTCGTGGAAGGTGAAAAATTTGTGCTAATTTGTACAAGTTCGTACGACCTCACTCGTACGATTTTGTACGATTTGTCTAAACCCCAGTGACAGGTAGGTTTAGGGCCGGGTTTAGGTGTAGGTCATTCGTACAAGTTATTTTGAATGGGCAACTCGTAAAACATGTACGATTGACACGAGTGAGGTCGTACAAATTTGTATGAATTAGCCACCTCGTAAAAATATGTACGGAGTGCCATGGGACTGGGCTGCAAATGTCCTATGTCCACTGGAATTGCTTCGTGAAAAGAGTATTTGTGTTTTGGTGAACCTAGTAAAGTGTCCTTCAGTAAATACTTTTACATATAGTTGATTAATATTACTCAGTACTTACATGTATAATTACTCTGTAACAAGGATGCCTTAAAATGTAGCGTAACCTTTATAAATTATTATTATTATTATTTTAAAATGTACTTAAGTAGGGTAAGAAACAATCATGAAACTGTTGTCAATTTATTTAATTAATATTGTATCAATTGCAAATACAGTATTTACAAATAAATAAATAAAAGAACACTACAATACAATTAAACCCTTTTTTATGTTGCTCTTTACTGAGAGACTGAGCATTTTTGAAAGTCCATAATACCAATCAACACACAGTTCTGCAGTAACATCAGCTCATGTAGTTTGTGGATGACCAGAGAGCTAAAACAAATCTGTTGATCACCTCATCCTCCCTTTTTCACTTCACATGCCCATATAATTCAGACTGTTTCAACTAGAGAGCATCTGTACACAAAGTGTATCATTCAGACGTACTGACAGACCATCAGTCCTGCCATTTCCACATATACAGCAGACAGGACCTGCTATGTGCCACTGGCCACCCGGTTAGTCACTTTACAACGCACACATTCCTCGCAGTGAGTGCTTTGAAGCTTCAGCCTCAAATTAAAGATTTACAGATACGCCACACGCCCGTTGTGCCCCGGCCATTCTCCTCAGCCCATATCAGTCCTTCAACTTCACAGACCTCTCCAAGTAAAAGCTTTCTAAGAGTAGGGAGAGAGAAAGAAACCGAAAATTACCGAAAGAGCACCAAAGACTTGAACCCCACAACAGTGCACTTTGTCCACCCTGTGATTACAGACCATGTGTCGACCGTAGTGATGCTAGGAATTAACATAGAGGGTCCTGCTGTGAAATGAAACACTCTATACAAAGCTCAAGTGTCACAACATTACTTGATCAAGCTTTGGCTCACAATGCATAAAACCACATGGTGCAAAGCATTATGGGAGATAATTCTACAGTGTATATCATTTGGGCATAAAATAGTCAGTTTGATCCACTTACCCCGTAGAGTTAAAGATGTAAATAAGAGGTTTGAATAACACAAACCATTCTAAAATATGTTTAGAAAGACTGTTCTTTGATAAATAGTTGTTAAATTCTTCTAGTTTTTATTTCATCAACAAAATTACAAACTTCTTTTTTTAATTGCTATTTTTTATTTTTTTTTGGTCAACAACAATGAAGACGACATCATTAATTTGGAAGAAATAAATATGACAATTTCGAATAATATAATATACTATAATACTATACATTACATTAGTATTTTCATTAATATTATTCTCTTATAGAATATTATTAATTTATACATTTATTAATTGGTTCACTTTTTTATTCATTCATTTATTTATTTTTATTATTTTTTTTATTGTTGACAGAGTAGATACCATATTATTTACACATGTAAAAATAGAGTAAAATTAATAAATATTAAACAAATATGACATTTTATTGAATTTATGACTTTTAAACTATTTTAAAAAAATTTAATTGTAAATTCAAAGTAAAAGAAAAAGTTCAAGTCAAAGTTATCATATTTAGTGAAAACATCAGTTGATACCATAAATAATACTTTAATACAAGTAAATTTAATCAGCAACTGAAGCCAGGTTTAACTTCTGAGTAGTAACCAATCATCCGGACAACATTTATTTGCAGCTAGCTAGCTGAGATTCAGGGTTATCTTTGAAGTGTGTCTCTCTCTGCTGTTTCAAACCTCAGGAGAAGCCTATTAGATGTCACAGAGTATGTGTTCTTGGCTTGAAAGTGCATGGAGCAAAATTGCTTCTGCAGTGAGCAAATAGATGGACTCCCAGTTCAATGACAGTTCAACAGACCTGGTGCAAATGGAGAGAGAAAGTGACCAAGAGAGTGTTGCATGCTTCCTAGCTATGTACAAACGTGTGGAGCGAACAGCCTGGGCTCTACGGCATTCACAAACAGTCAAATTGAGCTTCACAGAAGTTAATTACATTTGTGTGTTTTTTTTAATATGGTGTGCTTCCAGCCTGTCAAAGCCGTTTGTAGATAGAAATATTTTGCGGACACTGGTGCAAAATAATTGTATAATTGACTTTTGCGTATCACTTCCTTATTCTTTAGCAAACCAGCGAGCCAATCAAGAAACTATTTAGCAACACAGTTTGAAATTGCCAGCAGGCAATATTTGATATAACAGCTAAGTGAGAAATCGAGAGCTTTGACGGCAATGAGGTAAATTCATTGCCTAACTGAAACAACATTGTCTCGATCACAGAGCCGAGGCTGTCAGAAGCCTCAGGTGTTAATTGTTTTCATCACAGGTTTTGATAGTGGTAATCTGTTTCAGTTCCGGCCCTGTTCCTGAGGACACTGCATTGGTTTGAGAGAGACGACATGATTTATGTGGCGCTCTTATCTTCTGCTTTTGTTCCTCTATTAGGCAAGAGGCTCCAGCAGGGAAAAGAGTATCTGTTAAAATACTGTGGGCATGTCACATCACTGTCACCATTCTCTCCTGGACACCCACCATTGATCTTTAGAGCCTTTGTGAGGTAAATGACTGATATAAAGCACTGAAGAATTAACGGCGAAGTGATTTCCTTGATCTCCACTGAGGTTCGTAATTAATATTAATGCGTTCCCTCCACCAGTCTGTTCTCGTGTTTCAGTCGTACTTACGTGCATGAAAACTGTGTAAACTAAATAAGGACCTTACTTTTCCTCCTTTGAGAGCGTACAAGAAGGAACTTTTTCACAAAATAGATTCAATGTGAGAGCACAATTATGAAAAAATATAGTAGAAACTGCAAGATATGAAGTTAAACCGCCTGATATGAAGTCACAATTGCAAAAAAAAGAGAAATTTGAGAAATTTGTTTTTCTTTGTTTAACTCCTAGGAAACAGGTCATGTTATGGCAATGGTTAATGGTAATGTAATTTTTATAAAATAATAAGAAACCCAAACTGAAACAGTATACATCTGTGTTAAGAATATTCTAGTGATCATCTCTGATGAATTACAAAGTGGAAATGTTGCTATTTTAATAACTAATGACAGGTAATGTTGTAGGACGTTTTGTCCCATGTCTCAGGAGTCAGTGAAATGATTTATCATTGAATGCGAATGTGAGGCAAGCATCTGAATTTTAATGAGCTCTTCAACATATCCTACAGCAGGGGTCTGTCTCAGAGCAGCAGTGTCACTGCGATCTAATGACACAAATGTGCTAGACTTTACTCCATATTAATAAGCATTCTGTCCACCTCAGTATCCCAGATTTTCCCTACAACAGCTGTTTCCAGCGATAACAGCAATTCAGACATCAGATTACGCGAGAAGATGAACTATGACACTTGTTCTAAAAATCCTAGTCAACAATTCCCCTGATTGTGTAGATCCCCATCCTCAACCATGCAGAGTAAGTAAGTTTCTTAATGTTTTCTGGTGTTCGAGTGGCCTATGCCACTGGCTGTGACTTTGAACAATGGCTTCTAGTCATGGTGGGAGGTTATCAGTTCTCGACCCGGCTTTAAAACCTGCCTTGTGTAGTTATTAAGGAATAAGATATTTCCTCCTGGCCCACAACAGTTGCATTTGAACACTAAAGCGACAAGCAAAGAAGGAAGCAAATCTATAAATAACATGACAAGCATCTGCTTTTGCAGATAAGACAGCCATTGCATGACATTGATTAAGGTCTGCCTTTCCTCAGCACTCCGAATCTGCTGATTTAACCACTACAGATGAAGAAATTCCAAGATATCGGCTGGCATGTTTATGTATTATCCTCCTTCCCAGGATGAAGTGAACTGAACTGTCATAACATAAACCTTAATGTTTGGAAGCAAAGTCATGGTATTTTATCATGAACCCTTCTTATTTATGTACAGACAGTAAAGTGAACATACTATACAAATATGGCCCTACACTGAATATTTATTTTTTTATTTTTAATTGCCATCAAGGCATTGCTATTCCAATTAAAATACTTTAAAGACATAGAAACACAATGCTGTTTCGTTTCTGAATAAATTTGGGGTTTCAACTAATCATGTGAACCTATAATTCAGTGGCCCAATCATAAAGAGAGCCATTTATGTAATTCCTGAATGAATCAGAAGTTTGAATTAAATGAATGAATGACTCAATGACTTACTAATAAAGATTTTTAGTTTCTTATTAAAGTAAAATTAAATAAAACTAAACCTGTATCAATTACTTTATTTTATTTAAAAGAAAAGAAAATAAGAAAGAATACTGCCAAAAGAAAAATAATAATATTGGTGGTAACCATAGACTTTCATTGTATTTGTTCACTACATTTTGTAATATCTACACTGTAAAAAGGTTGCTGTAAATTTTACAGTAACTTACTGGCAGCTGGCCAAGATTTCTCTATTGCTTTGATGCAAACCTTGAGAGCGTTTTCAAAACACAAGTAATCTGTCATACGCCGATCGATCTGCACTCGCAAAGAAAGCCAGAGCCTAGATATTTTGCTAAATTTCGCTAAATTATATTGACTTACCAGTTGATATTATCATCAATAGCATTCACAAGGCTAAAATACACCTCCAAAGTTGCAGACGACGTCCAGACTAGAAACCTGAACATAACAAACATAAGAAGTACTTGAAAATACGGTGTAAAATCTCATTGAAACAGTTTAACACACTAACACACTTTACCTCAGTATTTCGCTATTAAAGTTAAATGACGACTGGCCAGACAAGCTAACTTGCATTAAATCGCAGGAAGACCTACTAATGTGTTTCTCAGTTTACCTAGAGTTTATTTCGACTAGTATAGATGACCTTAACTTACTCACCATTTTATGTTGTCAGTGTTTTGGCGGCATTCCGGCAGTCAGTCAGAAAAAAAGCTCCAACTCCTGACATGAAAAATGAAACGTTAGCTTGCTGTTGACATGTGAAACCATCTTAAAATATTGTTTGCATAAAAGCAAAACTTTCGTCTACCGCCACTTCAAAAAAAAATTATTCTCCCTTGCCATTGGTCAGTTTTTCGCGGGCAAATAAATTTACAGTAGTGAATAAATACAGTAGTTACCATATACTTCCCATAATACTTTGCTTTATACAGTAAAATACTGTATACACATTTTATAGTATCTTACTGTCCATTTTACAGTAAAATACTGTTCAAATTACAGAAATGGGTTACAGTGTACTTGATACACACACACACACACACACACACACACGCACACACACACACACACACATATATATATATATATATATATTTCATTAATTTCTGCTCTGTATTCCATCAGAAGATAATTAATAAATAAAACATTCAAACTTAAATTGAAGTGCAGACTTTAAGATTAATATAACACAAAATGCTGAGGAATTACAGCCATTTTTATACACAGTCCTCCCATAAATATAATCAGACTGGGTTTCCTACTTTGTGATGCTTTGCCAGACCTTTACTGCAGCTTCACTACAGCTACTGAGTTCAGTTCAGTTGTTTGTGGATCTTTCTGTTTTTAGTTTTGTCTTCAGCACACTCTCAGAAATAAAGGTACGAAAGCTGTCCCTGGGGCGTTCAAAAGCGACGTGTTTGTACCTCAGGAGTCCATTTTGGTACTTTACATATTAGTACTTAAAGTGTACATATTTAAACCTAACAGGGTCAAAAGTGTCCCTTTTGAAAAGGTACCGCTCCAGTGACAGTGACAGTGACTGAATTGACTGAGATGGACTGATTAGACACTGCAGAAAATTCCACTTTTTAACTTCAAAAACTCCTCGGTTGCTTTTGCTGTATGTTTTGGGTCATTGTCCATTTGTACTGTACAGTAAGTGCCGGCCAATCAACTTCATTTGCAACTGGCATTTGGCTAAATCTGTGCAGAGAGTATATCCCTATACACTTCCGAATTCATCCGACTGCTTCTGTCCTCTGTCACAGTATCAGTAAACACCAGTAACCCAGTGCCATTGGAAGCATGCATCACACTGCTCCACCATGTTTCACAGATGATGTTGTATGCTTTGGATCATAGCTGTTCTAAGCCTTCTACATGTTTTTTTCAGAAGTATTCTGGCTTTTTTACATTTTTTCTGACACAATCTAATCAGGCTTTGTTTGCACCTTGTGGAATATGTAAAATATATGTAAAGATTTAAAATTATGACTGTCTGAAAAAAAAAAACAGGAAGAACCAGATCTGCAAAAATGAAATGGGTGGAAAAATGCAATGCAATGAAAATGCATTTAAGTGGACCCAATTGAAGTTGAAGCCAGAGGACAGGCTGAAAAGAGTAGCTGTGCTGTGAATGAGGTTAACTCACTTACTTTTTCTGCTAAAGGAAGTTGAATCGCCTCAGTCAAATATCTTTGATACTTCAGACAATAGTCTTTCATCCATGGATGTAAAGGAAAAATCCTCAGCCCCCGTTTTAACTTTGGTTCTTTGGTGAAGCTGGCATGGTAGTGGGTCTGTATCTACTGTTTTCAGGGTCAGGGCAGAGCACTAGTTCTCTCTCAGGCTGCCAGAACAGATGACATCTTGATGCTCTTGTCTTTAAAAGTGAAAAAGCGAGAGTGAGACAGAAACAAGAAAATGGAAATCTATCAAACAAGCTTTCAAAAGCCATTTCAGGTAAGAACATTGTCATTTTTGTAGTGCAGGGCTCAATAAACATTGGCAGGTGCTTGCTGGCATGGGTGAAGAGTTAATCATAGCCAAACACTATCCAGATGAACACTGTCAATACAGATGACTGCGATGGAAATAAATTGCACTTGTGATTGTGGCAGGCCTTTCTACTGTTTATGTAAGTTTCATGGAGAGTTGCTCTTAAACAGTGATTTGCATTTGGTATATGCTGTAGTTTATTGACTTTCCACAATGTTGTTGATTTTGAAGAAAAAAAAAATCCTGTTTTCTTGCTACAGTGCTTCAGCTTTTTACAGTATATGGTGTTTTATAATAATTTACAATATGTTTGTATTAGATTATATTAGTTAATGCAATTGTTAACAATGAGCAACACATCATTTCATTTTATATAT